>CM032454.1:185959203-186017188 GCA_019049505.1 Pachyrhynchus sulphureomaculatus
CCTCCAAAAATGCGGTTTTGTTTTTCCCCCTCCAAATCCTCCACGATTCATTTCCGTAAGCTCCGAAACTGTCCTAAAACCAACCTCCTACATCTTTCTAACATCAACATACTCTCCACAGAAACCTTAAGGATACTTTGTATCTTGTTCGACAGCAAAAACTGTTTTGGACTCCCCACATCAAACTCCTCAAAAATAGAGCACCCACTGACTTGAACCTAATAGGGGCAGTCTTGCATTCGCTACTCATCTTCTACAAGTTACTCATACTACTATTATCTTACGGGGATTTTATCTACGATGCGGCTAGCCCCAATTCCAAAAAAGTACTCGACACTATCCAAAATCAAGCACTCTGCCAATCATCAGGCGGTTTTCGCACTTCTCCCATCTGTAACCTATAATGCATTACCTTCACCCCACCACTACAACTCATCAGATACCACTCTCCTGAAATATTACATCACGGCATTATACCGCCCCCACGCAAAGGAATCTCTGAATATCTTCAACGTTCACCATCCAAACCAGCTCTCTCCACCTAACTCTATACAAAAGAGGATATTCTCCCTACTCTCCCTATATAACCGCTCCCCTCCAAATTCAATTACCCACTATACTCCATATTCCCCCCTTGGCTCGCATACCGTCCTCATACTTCCTTGTAAACCTACCAGAAGCATGAATACTCTAAAGCACACCTTAATAAATTATTTCAGGACTTGGTCAACAACAAATATCCAAACCATTTTCCCCTTTACACAGACGGATCAAATTCAGATCAAGAAGTGGGAGCAGCATTCTACTCCACTACCACCACGAGGATGTTCAGAATCCTAAATCATTTAATCATCTTCTTTGCGGAACTTCTAGTCATCAAAGAAGCTATCCTCATTTCTCTGTCAGCCACCCCTAGAAACAAATTCCTCATCATCTCGGACTCGTGCAGTGCACTGTTATCCATAAGATCAAAGAACATGTCATTCGACCAGAAAGCTTTACACTTCACAACAACTGTTAATTCTTTACAAAGCTCAAATTCGACCAACTATGGAATACTGCTCCCATGTTTGGGGCTCTGCTCCCAAACATACACTGCATTTGTTGGATTCAATTTAGAGAAGAGCTGTTCGTCTGATTGGAGACCCGGAACTGAGAGGTGGCCTTGATTCGCTGGAACATCGAAGAACGGTTGGCGACTTGAGCCTATTCTACAAGTATTTTCATGGAAAGTGTTCGAAGGATGTGGCCCGTTTAATTCCTCCCAGAGCGGTGCATGTTAGAAGTACACGTCACGATAATATTTCACATCCGTATGAGGTTCAGCGTGTTACTCCTCGTACAACGCTTTTCAAGCAGTCATTTGTATGGAGAACATCATCCCTTTGGAATAATTGGTCCAGGACTGTGTTTCCCACCGAGTACAATTTACAGCGATTTAAGAATAACGTGAATCGCTTTCTCCGCACACGTGTCGCTTCTGTAGCGCTTTAGGGACTTCCCTGTAGCACGTGTGCTAGAACCTTAAAAAAAAAAAAAAAAAAAAAAAAAAATACAACTACATCCGGCAAATATATGACCTTCTATATACATATAGCCAAACTAAGGCAAAAACAAGTTGCTCTTTGCTGGATATCGAGTCACATAAACAATTACGGCAATGACAGAACAGACTATTATGCTAGATTGGCCATAGACTAGAGGAACTTGCACTCTGGATGAGAATCACCCGTCAGATTATAACAAACTACTCCAGACGCTACTTACAAATCTATTTCAACTCAACTGGGATCTGGAGAACCCTAATAACAAATTTTGGCACCTCAAATCACGGGTAACTCCCCAACTACATTCAATAAACTTGACCAGAACAAAGAATGTTATCATGCACTCACTCACACCTCCTGAACTTGTGAGGCTCCCCTATCGGTCAAACACATACTGGAGAGCACACACTACAAAACCCTTAGAGAGCAATATGACTTACCATCCAGTCTACAAGAAGTCATTACCTCATTCGAGTCATGCAAAACAAACATAAAGGACTTTCTACGAGACATTGAATTCAAAATTTAGACTCATTTTAAAACTAACATAGGGCCGCTAAATGACCGAGCAGTCGATGCGCCCAGCACAAATAACATCCATCCGTCCATCCATCCATCTAAAAAATGAAAATTGACATGAAATCGGAACTCTACGTCATTTAGAATTTTACGAATTATATAGATAAATGTATTAAATATTAAGCGCTCAGTCCGCTTAGTGTCGAGAATTCCTTCATCCAAATCGGGGTACGCTTAATGTAAACTTAGAACATCGAAGGGGTGGTAACTTAGTTATGCCTTTTGGTTCTTCTTTTTTGATGACTATGACGATCCTAATTTAAGGTCGAATTAATATTTTGTTGAGTTGGGCCGTCACCACGCCATTTTTATGTTTGAATGTTTTTTTTGAGATGGATTTGGCAGTTAGTGTTGGATACTTCGAATTTTAGCACATAGTATGATCTGTAGTACATCAATAAAAGCATTCCTTAGTTTGAAAAATATATTACTAAACCGAAGCTGCTTAATTTGGAGATGCGTTTCTAGTATTTTCAGATTTGTCTTCAAATAGTGAGTACATCTCTATTATAATTCAAAAACTAATTCACTGATTATTTTTATATCTCCGTAATAAAAATTTTTATTTAAAAGCAATCACGGTACTGAAGACTAATTGATTTGCTCTTGACCATTTTTTTTTTATGTAATCTTCAATTTTTATATAATTGTTAAAAAAAGCATTTTGAATTTCTAGACATTATATCAGTATATTCCTTAAGGGGTCACATACACCTGGACGCTGCAAAAAGTATTATATATATATATATATATATATATATATATATATATATATATATATATATTATATATATATATACATATTTTAACAAAAACCGATCAAGTGCAAGTTGAATGTGCACAATTAGTGTTCCGTCCGTTGATTGGTTATTAAAATAAAAAAAAAAATGTTATGGTGGTATAAAATGATCAAGTAACTTTACAAAAACACACACCAAATGAGTTTGTTTCCAATCTTTACTGAAAATTGATGACCTTGAAATTTTTGTTTTTTTTTATACACCAGATAAATTATTGAAGGTAATGCACTCGGGATAATTTTCGTTCAATCTACACCCCGTGGAGAATATTCCAGAGTTTTTTCCAAATTTTTTGATCAGTACTTCTCGAGATAAGGTGGGGGGACAGCGATTTTTTCGCGATTTTATAAAAATAATGCAAAGAAAAGTGTGCGCAAGTATTACATTATATATATAAGTATATATATATATATATATATATATATATATATATATATATATATATATATATATATATATATATATTTTACTCGTGTTTTCACAAGCTTTCATTTGACACCATACTGAATGAACTAGTAAAAAATTTTTTTTTCATTTCCAATTTCATCCTCAAAACTAACCCCTTAAGTCAAAATTTAACTTTCAAAACTACACGGCTCTGATGAGGCCATCAATTTCTATATTATTACCAAATTTCAACTTTCTATGACAAATAGTTTCGGAGAAAATCGGGTGTGATAGATAGACAGACAGACAGACGGACAGACAGACAGACACTGAAGTCATCTTATAAGTGTTCCGTACGGAACATTAAAAATTAAAGGTTATTATAAGATTTTTTTTTTAAAAATGTGTTAATTGTTAGCATTATTTTTTATCGGGTAGGATGAAAATTGTGGTGCCTCCTTGTCTGCAGGATAACTTCACAAAAAGTAATCCAATATCTATAATATATAAAATGCAACGTCTCTCTGTCTGCCTGTCTGTCTGTCCGTTAGTGCGCATAGCACTGAAAAACCACTTATCCGATTTACGTACTTTTTTTTTTAAACATACATATGTTCTCTGGCCAGGTTATAGGCTATATTTTATTACGATAGGTAGCATAAGGAATGAGCAGTGACGTAAAAATAGTGAATGATGTCGGAAATAAGTTTGCCGCTAGCGCGTGCCTTTGCAATACACAGCCTAAACCATTAAATATGGAACAATATTATGTAGCAAAGAATATCTGTAATGTATAATCTATATAATATATAAAATGCAATGTCTCTCTGTCTGTCTGTCTGTCCATTAGTGCGTTTATCACGCGGGAACCACTTATCCGATTTACCTGTCTTTTTTTAAATTCATGCATATATCCTTTGGCCAGGTTATATAATAATAATAATAATCTATATCTATAATATATATAAAATGCAATGTTTGTCTATCTGTCTGTCTGTCCGTTAATGCGCTTATCCCTCGAGAACCACTTATCCCGATTTACGTGATTTTTTAAATTCATACATATGTTCTCTCACCAGGTTATAGGTACATATTTTATTACATCTATAATATATATAAAATGCAACGTATTCTGTCTGTCCGTTAGTGCGCTTATCACTGAAGAACCATTTATTCGATTTTCGTACTTTTTTTTTTAAAACATACATATGTTTCTCCGGTCAGGTTATAGGCTATATTTTATTACGATAGTAGCATAAGGAATGAGCAGTGACAATAATAGTAAATGAAGTCGGACAAAGTTTGCCGCTAGCGCGTTCTCTTGCAATACACAGTCCAAACCATTAAATATGGAACAATATTATGTAGCAGAGAATATCTATAATATAAATAAAATGCTGTCCGTCTGTCTGTCTGTCCGTCCGTTAGTGTGCTTATCACTGGAGAACTACTTATCCGAGTTACGTGCTTTTTTTTAAACATACATATGTTCTCTGGCCAAGTTATAGGATATATTTTATTAGGTGACATAAGGAATAAGCAGTGACGATAATAGTGAATTAAGTCCGAGAAAAGTTTGCCGCTAGCGCGTTCTCTTGCAATACACTCCCTAAAGCATTAAATATGGAACAATATCATGTAGCCAAGAATACAATATATATAAAATGCAACGTCTCTCTGTCTGTCTGTCTGTCCGTTAGTGCGCTTATCACTCGAGAACCACTTATCCGATTTACGTGTTTTTATAAATTTATACATATGTTCTATATAATTCGATATAAGCCTAGATAATGGGAGATAAGGTGAGATAATGGGAGATAAGGAGAAATAATGGGAGATAAGCAGAGATAAGTCTAGATAATGGGAGTTATGGTGAGATAATGGGTGATAAGGAGAAATAATGGGAGATAAGGAGAAATAATAGGAGATAAGTCGAGATATGCCTAGATAAATGGGAAATATGGTGAGATAATGGGAGATAAGGAGAAATAATGGGAGATAAGGAGAAATAATGGGAGATGAGATGAGCCGAGATAAGTCTAGATAATGGAAATTATATAGAGATAATGGGAAATAAGGAGAAATATTGGGAGATAAGGAGAAATAATGGGAGATATTTTATTACGTTGGGTAACATAAGGAATAAGTAGTGACGATAGTAGTGAATCAAGTCCACGCGAGCGGAGCCGCGGGCCCGGCTAGTGTAAATATAAAAATTAATTTTCTAAAATAATGTAGTGGTTAAAAATTGTCGAAGGGTTTTTTTTCAAAAATAAAAAAATTTATGATGTTTCAAAATTTAGTTTGTAATTTTCGGCCAAAAAATTTATGTTTTATTATTTATAAAAAATTTTTCTGTTAGAAAAATTAAAAAACCTCTCGATATTTTGTAGAAAAAATAATTATTAAGATTAAAAAAAAAAAGTTAAGAAATATTAAAAATTAAGTAATATTGCAGAGAGTGTATTGAGATAGGTAGCGGTCCCAATCCGATGCTAGGTCACATTTAATACTATAACTTCGTAATGGAATGCAATTTACTTTCTTTTTATTTGAATAATCCTTAGAAGTATAGAGAATAAAAATCCGTAAAAAAAAATCGAATTTTTGAAAATTCGAGGTTTATCTAACCCCTTAAAATTATATGTTCTTGGTACGTAGTAAGAGGAAGCTTAAATAGCAGTTCGAATGTTTATCGCAAGGAAAACATATATTTCAAAATAAAATATTTATCGTAGCAAATTAATCACAAGATTGATGGCAGAAGCTAGAAATACGGATTCTAATAAAACCATTTCCTCATATCAAAGACCAAGAATGGAAGCTATAAGCGAAATAAATAACGAAATTCGCACTCTCTGACCCTATCGCAAAGTGTCTATAATAAGGATGTCAGAAAAAGACAAAAAATCAATGTGAATGCCATTTTTCATTTTTTTTTTATTCAAATTCATAATCAAGGATCTTTGTTCCCTTTTTAATAAAAATCGGGACCAACGTCGAAAAGTCGAACGAAAAATCTGGAAAATAGATGAAATTATGCAAAGTGAGACATCTCGGAAAATAAGGTTTTAATAAATTTGATTAAGGAAATGTTCGGAATACTTATTGAATAAATTTCTCTGCTTTTCGGACGCATCTCGTCAACAATGCCCAAGTGTATAACAGTTTTGTATATTAAAGATTTTAGTAATTACTTCTTAGTATTTTATGGGGATTGCACAAAAGTCAATCCTGTGGCAAATAACCTGATAAAAGAACAAGACACTATTCACGCAGAAAAAACTGATTGAAAACAACTTCAAGTACAGTAGACCACCTTCATCAATCAACTCACAGAGGATGGTATAAAATACAACTTAGATATTTGGATCGCTCTTATAAGAAAATATTCAACATAACTGAAACATGGACAGTCACTAATGTTATAATTGTAGATTGGTAACTGGTGACACTAACAGGGGCTCATCGAATCTAATTATTAAATATTCGAACATGTATATTATCCAGGGGTTATGAGCTCCCATTAAATGTTAATAGGCTGCATTTTGGCATACAGGTAGTTTTTTCGACGTAGAATACGATAGGAAAAAAAGTTTGCTAACGTTTGATATACGCTAAGCCTACAAATTCTAAAATAAAATCAAAAAATCGTTTTTTAGGTAATATCTCGAAAAATAAAAAAGATATCTAAAAAACTAATAGTACCACGTGAAAGATCGGTAAATTTTACAAAATAATAGTTTGTAGATTGTTTTTACAGAATTTTTCTATTAGCATGAGAATTTATTAAAAATTCGGATAGGTGGTTCAAAAAGTGTAGAGCGCCAAACAGATTAATTTGAAAGTCTACGCGCACCGCTCGCAAGTTAATCGATATTACTTGTTTTCAGAGCTTAAAAAAAAAATTAAAAGATAGCATTTTAGAGA
The DNA here is from genome assembly GCA_019049505.1 of Pachyrhynchus sulphureomaculatus. Taxonomy (NCBI): domain Eukaryota; kingdom Metazoa; phylum Arthropoda; class Insecta; order Coleoptera; family Curculionidae; genus Pachyrhynchus; species Pachyrhynchus sulphureomaculatus. The sequence continues at coordinate 185,966,447 of CM032454.1, forward strand.
GGAGACTTTCAGCTTTCCTATGGTACTAATAGTTTTTATTTTTGTTGTTTTATAATTTGGAAAACTTAAAACGAAATTTTTGTATGCATGATTTTAACGGGTATACAGTAAATTACAAATATTTACTAAAATATAGCATTGAAAAAAAATCCTTGTGCATTTATCATTATTATACCTCAAGTTTCAATATAAGAATTATTAAAAATACCCACGTTGTTTGTGTTATTTAAAAATTAAGTTTTAAAATATGAAAATTTGACTCCTGTAGTGCGCCGCTGGCAATTTTCCGTTCAAAGCAGTACGAAATAGTCAAAAAAAGTCGGACAATATATTTTTTCTTAGTTACAGTTAGAAAAATATTTGATATTAAAAAATCATTAGAAACTTAAAAAAACTTTCTCTTTTTTATAATTTTGATCTTAAAAAAAGTGTTCATGATAAACATAGTTTTTGCTTATTATTAATCATACAACTTTAACTTAATTTTTTATTTTTTTTTTTAATTTCTCTCATTTGTCATTGAAACTGTTCAAGTATGAACAACCTGCCAATTTGCCTCTCAAAATTCTTACAAATTAAAACTTAACCTACTGCTGTCCATCCATTGATGACGAGAAGTTTTCATTGCATTTCCATATAGGATCTTGCCCTACACTATGCTCTGCTTTTTGTTTCATTACACTATGCTCTGCTCTTTGTTTCACTGCACCATGCTCTGCTTTTTGTTTCAGTTCACATCATTCACTACACCACGTCGAGGGGTTTAGTCCTCTTCAGTCGGCGGTGCAGATTGGCGTTGTCGAGTAGATGTAAGACCTCGGCGTTGGAATGGCGATGTAGGCGAATTTCATGCTTCCTATCAAAATGTTAGATCACTTCTTTAACAGAGGGGATCTTTAGATCTCTGTGAAGGTCTGAATTTCTCACGTAACAAGGAGCATCAACGATAGTCCTCAGCACCTTACTTTGCCATGTTTGAATAATCTTGGCATTGCTGTCGCTTGTACATCATATTTGGATACCATAAGTCCAAGTTGGTTTAAGGATCTGGTTGTAGAGTAGTAATTTATTTTGTACTGACATCTTCGAGTGTTCGTCCCATGAGCCAATGCATCTATTGAAATCTAATATCAAGCTCTTCACGCTTTTTCTTCACATGTTCTTTCACTTTGAGCTTTGTATCCAGGGTCATACCCAAGTATTTAGCGGTGTTGGCATATGGAACCATAACCCTGTTTCAGTTATCTGATGGTATTCCTCCAGTTTTCGATATGTGAAAGTGGTATGTATTGATTTTAGCTCGTTAAGTTTTATTTTCCACTGTTTAGTCCATTCTTGTATCCTGTCGCTAGCTGCTTGAAGTTTTCTGGTGGCTTCCTGTACTGTTGGTCCGGTGGCAAGGATTGCAGTATCATCAGCAAAATTGCGACGGTCACGTCTTTAGTTACTGGTAGATCATACGTGTATAGCAAGTATAAGAAAGGTCCTAAGACGCTATCCTGTGGGACACCCGCATTGATCTCTCTGAAGTCTGAATATGCGGCTTCATATCTCACTTTAAAGATCCTTACAGATAAATAGGACTGCAGAAGTTGAACGTATTTTCCTCGCAACGTATTTTGTAGCTTGTAAAGCAAACTTTGGTGCCAGACCCTATCAAAGGCCTGGACTACGTCGAGAAAGATCGTCGAACAATATTGTTTATTTTCTAAAGCTTTCTCAATCAGGTTCGTTATTCGATGGATCTGATCTATTGTAAAATGCTGGCTGCGGAATCCAAATTGATGATCCGGGATCAATTTCTTTTCTGCGAGAATTGGTATTAGCCTCTTTAGAAGGAGTTTCTCAAAGACCTTTGACATGAGGGAGCAATTATATCGGCCTATATGACTTAATATCATTAGGTGACTTTCCAGGTTTTGGAAGCATTATAACTTCCGCCACCTCCCAGCTATCAGGAATATGTCGAAGTCTAATTGCAGCATTGCACAAATATGTGAACATCACTATACTCTTGCGCGGAAGCTGTTTCAACACCTCACCCGTAATTAGGTCGTAACCTGGCGCCTTCTTAGGGTTTAGATTGGTGAGGATCACGCTGGTTATTTCATTTTGCATAATCAGTTTTATATTCGCTTCGTCCAGGTTGCTAATCATGGGCAACTGATTGTCTGGTCCATTATGTGGTTGAAACACCCTTTCAAGATGTTCTGCAAAGACCTCAGCCTTCTGCTTATCTTCTCTAGCCCAAACTCCGTCATGGTTCCTGATAGGAGGATTTTGAATAACTGGCCTCTTGGCCTTTCTAGTGGCTCTCCAGAGCGAGTAGTTTCTTTCTTTATCTGCTGTTAATTTGCTGAGATAATTGTTAATGGGTTCTTCCTTCAGTTTCTGAATTTTCCGCTTCAGCTGTTGGGACTTATTGTTTAAGATGGTTTTGTCAGCTGGGTCACGCGATTGTTGCCATCTTCGTCTCAAACATCTCTTTTCTTTAATGAGATTATGTATTTCTACTGGATAATTAATCCTAGTAGTTTTATGAGTCACTATATGAGTGTTGTTCCATGCTGCATTCTGTATTATCGTTGTAAATCACTCCACTTCTAAGTCAAGTTGATCACCAGTTTTTCGGGGGAACACGTAGGTTGATTACTCGGTCTAGTTCAGTTCTAAAGGTATCTCAGTCTGTGTTCTTATTAAATAGCTTCTTTACGAATTATGTTTTCACTGAGCGTCAGTATCACTGTGGTATGGTCTGAATTTACTTCACTAATGTCTATAAAGTTTGTCCCGATCTTTTTATAAATATAAAAAAGTCTAACAAGTCTGGAGTTTTTCTCGGGTCGGTAGGCCAATATATTTAAAGGTGGGAAATGAAAGAGAACAGTCTAAGCTTTAAGTATAAATTATTTATATTTCATTTTAAAAAACGTCCAGGTACAAAGAAAACAGTGATCGAAAATACAAAAATTCTAAATTACTCGAAGAAATTAAATAAGTAACGTACTATCTGGCCGTCATATTGGATCCAGCATTTTGAAGTTTCCAAATCTGTCATCAGATTCTTAATCAGCACCCTGAGAAACTCCTTAATAGCCAATTTCAAAATGTTTGGCGGTATACAGAAACGTTAATTTAATCATAAATGAGGTTGGACGCATGATTCCCATTACAACTGAAGGAGTTAAACCAGCCATTTTATTTTAAATAATTTTTCTAAAATACGGTAAAACTATATTCTACTATATACTATTTTTTTTGTAAAATTTCCCGCTCTTTCATGTGGTACTATTAGTCTTTCGACATCATTTTTTTTTTCTAGATATTTGTGAAAACCCGAATTTTCGTTTTATTTTCAATTTTGTTGGCTTAGCGTACGCTTTAGAGCAGAGGTGTCAAACTCAATTTTGCAGAGGGCCATATATTAAATTTAGAATGTGTAGGTGGGCCAGATTCAAATAAAAAAAAAATGTACTGAATTATTATAACATTTTATTTATTTAATTATATAGTATATAATATACGGTTGTTAAAAATTATATCAAAGTTATAAAAGAGGGTAATTATTTTGAGCTCGAGGATCCAGATACCTGACTTCTCTTGTTTTTGACAAGCTCATTGATGTCAGGTATCATATTCGTTGTAGTTATTTTAAGAATTGATTGGAGATGTTCATTCGAAAGTCTTGTGCGATGTCTGTTCTTATTTATTTTCATGACGGAAAACATCTGCTCACATAAATAGGTGCTACCAAACATGCAGAGAATGCGTGCTGCATGCTTTTTTAATTCGGGTAGTTATCCAAACTCTTGAAATATTGTGTATAAAATGTAATAGCGTTAATCTCTTTAAATTTTTCTTTCAAAATACTGTCCGATTGAAGATCTATCAACTCCATTTGCAAATGAACTGGTGCCTGTGAAGCTTCAAAATTGAATGGATTGTTGAAAATTGGGAATTCCATTTCATTCATTTTATGAAAGTATTCAAAACGATTGTTGAATTCCGTGATCAAATTTTGCAGAAGTTGAGAATATTGATCCAATTTTTTTTGGTTCACTGTGCCAAATGATTTTAAATTAGGGAAATGATCCAAAGTTTGATTTTTTACCTGATTTTCTCACAGCCTCAACTTTGTTTCAAAGGCTTGAATACATGAATACATTTGAGTGACAATCAGATTTTTACCCTGTAACTTTACACATTCAGATCAGTCAAGTGTTTATTCATATCTACCAATTGGGTTGCCTTTTTCTAACATGAAAGCTTGAATAGGGTCACGTAATGCAAAAAATTTTTCTAAAACTACTCCTCGACTGAGCCAACGAACTTCGGTGAAGTAAGGAACATCAGAAAACTTTTCGTCCAAATCTTGTAAAAACTGCCTGAACTGTCGGTGATTTAGTCCTCTGCTCCTTATAAAATTTACTATTTTAATTATAGGTTGCATGACATGGACCATTTTTAAATGTTTGGATGCCAATGATTCCTGATGAATTTACAGTGAAATCCCACAAAATTCCCTGATGTTTTCTGTTTTAATTTAGTTACAACGCCCGAATGTTTGCCAGCCATGGCAGGAGCGCCATCCGTAGTTGTGCTGCTAAGTATATTCCAGTCGAGTTCATATTCTGCTATCAAATGCTCAATTGCAGAATAAATATCATTTTCTGTTGTAGTACCTGTCAATGGAACGCACTTTAATAGTTCTTCAGTTATTTCAAAGTTACTGGTAATACCTCGTACAAAAACAGCAAGTTGAGCTGTATCAACAGTATCAGTGCTCTCGTCAACAGCCAGTGAAAAGTTTGTAAAATTCCTTAATTTTCTCCTTCAGTTGAAGAACCAAATTTTGAGATAAATCATTTATTCTTGAAGCAACAGTGTTTCTTGACAGCGAAATATTTGAATTATTGACTTTTGAAATGGACATGAAACATCGGCAACTTTCAACATACAGTCTTTAATAAAATCATCAGGTTTTGATCTCTTCGCGATTTCTAATGCAATAATAAAACTTGATTTCAGGGCATCTTCGCTCTCAGTATTAGCTTTAGTAAACATCGATTGTTGACCTTGAAGTTTAGATTTTAAAGATGACAATGTGTCCATTCTTATTTTTTCAGTGTAACAATCGAATTTTGATTTATGATTCGTATCATAGTGTCTCTTCAAGTTAAACTCCTTACAAACAGCAACTGTTTGATTGCAAATCAAACACAGTGGTTTACCTTTCCATTCTATGAAAAATATGCAATTTCCCATTTAGACTGAAAAACTCTGCACTCACTATCAACTTTACGTTTTTGTGACATTATGCCAAAATCGTAACAATTATGGAACTCGACACAACAATTATGGATATCGCACGCGCACGACACAAACAAATGCACAATACCTTCACAATCACTACTTCGCAGTACAACTAAAATCCTTCTCCGACCGTATCGCTTCGATTACTCGACTTACACTCAACTGACTCACGTCGCGCCGACGCACTCCTTTTATAATATCGATAAGGAAGGTTCTAGTCTAGACTCGAAGCGCGTGGAAGATTCTATTGTTCTCAACAAAAAAATAATAGGGTATTTCCGGTTGTTGCTAAGAGATGGCGTTACTGTCTATCTCTCTCGCTTGTCAAGGCACGCGCTGCCCTTGAAATTACTTATAAATGTAGTGTGCGCATTTTAAAACTTCCGTAGAGGAATCGAATGAAGTCTAAAAGCTCTAAAAAACATGATTCTTCTTTCTGTGACACATTGAGATCGCGGGCCTTATTGATACGTCTCAGGGGCCGGATGCGGCCCGCGGGCCGTATCTTTGACATCCCTGCTTTAGAGCAACAAACTTTTTTTTTATCACATTCTACTTCCAAAAAACTACCTGTCAAAATGCAGCGTGTTAACATTTAATGCGACCTTTCCGTCTAAATTTGCCTCTGATGACTGGGCTTATTATTTATATGCAATTTTGAATACTTTAAAAGCACAACTAATACAAACTAAGAAGGAAACAGAAACTATTTTCACTTAGTGTTTCGTCTAGATACACACCTTAAATCAAAACTAAAAACTTCAAAAATCCCACCGGATAGGCCATATTTTTATTTGCGTTGACAATTTGATATACTCCAACCGAAGTTTCTCCCCTTTTAAATTTCACACTTGGGAATCATCAGACCAAAATAATAGTTGGGAATTTTTGGGGTTTGAGCAATTTATATTTAAATTTTGCTTAAACCCTCTAATACTGTTAATCAGATAGACAGTTTAACTGGAATTAGGGTGTTATGGATCTGTTATGTCCCGTGTTATTTATTATCTGTACGGGGAAAACCGATAATTGGTCAACTGCGGGGCAGACTTATGCAGCAAGAAGTTCGTATCTACCGTGAACCTTGACTATTTATCAGTGAAAAGCCTCTTGATAACTCGATTACTGAAATAACTGATGCCACTTAATTAGTGAATTAGGTCCTTCAGTTATAATAAATTAAAATATACAAAAGTTAGTGACGAATTTTACCAAAATATTGCAAAAGTTCCACTCCGGCAAAGACTGCTGGTATTCTTTTTAAGAATACTCTTCAATTGCTAACCGTCGCAGCTCTAATGCAGACCCATAAATTTGACAACTAATGGTAATGAAATAGTATACTTTTCTCATCGCAAATTGAAGAGAATAACAAACTAATAACGAATTTCATATGAAGAACTCATTCGGTACTCATGCGATCACTTAATTATTGGAAAAATTTGAGTACCAAATACTCAGTTCAAAGAAAGTTTTGAGTTTCCTCCATTGACTGTTGAAGTTCAGTATTAGATCCCAGAGCCAGTGATGTACGAGCCAAAGTTTCTGAAACGAAACAACTAGTAAAATTGTTTAGCCAGTAGTTTTCTTTCTTCCATAGTATTCCACAATTTAAGCAAAAGGTACTTGAAGATAAGATATTAATCACAAAATTTGCGAAGACCAAAAGCTTCTGCTTAAAATCGAAATAATATAAACATAACATGATTTTTTAAATCCCTTGAAGAATCTTTGAAATGTATAATACGATATATACGAAGCAATTTTTCTAACTTCCTTCCCGATCTTTTTTAAGCGTTATAAAGTTCACTATATATAACATATGCTTTAAATTTCTTCACTATCTCAGCTAAAAATTAAGAAAATTCTAATAGTAGTATAGAAATTATACAAAATTTATTGACCTCCACCATTTTTTCTCCCTTTCCCTAATAGCCCAGTCGTCAGAGGTAAATTTTGAAAAAAAGCTCTCATTAAATGTTAATAGGCTGTATTTTGACATACAAGTGAAAGTAGAATACAATAAAAAAAAGTTTGCTGTTCTAAAATGTACACTACTAAGCCTAATGAAAAATTCGGTTTTTTTCCAAATATCTCTAAAAATAAAAAAGATATCGAAAAACTAATAGCATTACGTGAAAAAACAGGAAAAAAAAAAACACAAAAAAAATAGCATTTTTCTTAGTTTTACCGTAATTTAAAAAAAAATGGATTTAAAATAAAATAGCTTCAGATGTGTGGGAATCATGTTTCTAACCTCATTTATGACTAAATTAACTTTTCTGTATACCGTTAAATATTTTGAAATTGGCTATTAAGGGCTTTCTCGGGGAGCTGATTAAGAATCCGATGACAGATTTTAAAAATTCAAAATGGGGATCCAATGCAACGGCCAGAGATTATGTAATTCATTTAATTTCTTCGAGTAATTTAGAATTTTCGTGTTTTCAGTAACTGTTTTCTTTATAACTGGAAGTTTAAAAATGAAATGTTAATACTTTATACTTAAAGCTTAGACTTTTATCTTTCATTTCCCTCCTTTATATATATATATATATATATATATATATATATATATATATATATATTTATATATATATATTATATATATATATATATATATATATATATATATATATATATATATATATATATTAATATATATATATTATAATATATATATATATATATATATATATATATATATAATATAAAGAGAAAGTTTTTTAAAGTTTTTAATGATTTTCTTAACTAACTGTAACTAAAAAAAATGTGCTAATTTTTTGACCATTTCGTATTGGTTTGAACGCAAAATTACCGGCGGCGCACTACAGCAGACAAATTCTCATATTTTAAAACTGAATTTTTAACTAACACAGACAATATGGGTATTTTTAATTATTCTTATAATAAAACTTAAGGTATAATAATGATACATTCACAAGGATTTTTTTCAAAACTATGTTTTATTACATATTTGTAATTTACTGTATGCCCGTTAAAATCATGCAAACAAAAATTTTGTTTTAAGTTTTTACAAATTATAAAGCAACAGAAATAAAAAACTATGACAAATAGATGCGTTATACTGCACTCTGTCGGTGACTTACAAAGTCTTTTCAAGCAGAGCGGCACAGCACGGCTGGCACTTATTGCAGAAACGCACCTTTCTCTCGAGCTTACCGCTCGAAGGCATGAACCTACCCCAACTGAGGAGCCGTGATACGGCGAAACGTGTCTTGGGGTGGTTCAGCAAATACGAAGAACACTTTTGGTGACTTCTAAAAATGCGAATCTTTTCGATTCGTCTTTAGTTGTTATAATGCCAATGCCATCTATGCCTTCGAGCGGTAAGCTCGAGAAAGGTGCGTTTCTGCAATAAATCCCAGCCTTGCTGTGCCGCTCTGCTTGAAAAGACTTTGTAAGTCACCGACAAAGTGCAGGATGAGCATCTATTTGTCATAGTTTTCCGTTAGTATCTGGATAAGGACTAAAAATGGTGTTCTCGTATTTGCTGAACCTAGCCCAACTGAGGAGCCGTGATACGACGAAACGCGTCTTGGGATGGTTCAGCAAATACGAACACTTTTGTGACTTCTAAAAATGCGAATCTTTTCGATTCGTCTTTAGTTGTTATAATACCAATGCCAAAAATAAAAAACTATTAGCATTATCGGAAAGCTGAAAGTTTTTCTCTTCAAAAAGCTGTCTTTTAGTCTTTTTTTACATTCTGAAAACAAGTAATATCTATTAACATTCGAGGGGTGCCCGAAGACTTTCAAATTAATCTGTTTGCCGCGCTACACTTTTTGAATCACCTATCCGAAAAAAATCTATATACCGTTTTTTGTAAAATTAACGCTCTTTCATGTGGTGCTATTAGTTTTTCGATTTATTACCGAAAAACCGAATTTTTTTTTTTATTTTGGATTTTGTGGTCTCGGCGTACATCAAACTTTAGCAAACTCTTTTTTATCGTATTGTATGTCTAAAATACTACCGTTGTGCCAAAATGCAGTATGTTAACATTTAATGAGAGCTCAAAACCCCTGCCGACTGGGCTATAAAGCAATATCACTCAAAAAATATAGGTATTATCCTTCTACTTGAAGTATAACATGTGTACCAAATTTGAAATTTATGTTTATAGTGCCAATAGGCAGGCAGGCGGACTGACGATAATTGAAAAATATATTTTCTGTGTTTTAGGAATATTGACACTTGAAATTCTTATTTTTACTTCCTATGCTAAGGAAAGTATTCACGAAGAACATTTTCTTCCGAGATGTTTTCATTTATTCGTGTTTCAAGGTTATTAAAAGATGAAAAACTGTTCTCAAGTCCCATCGGTATGTCCATCTGTTGGTACGACAACAAAATAACTTATCGATCAGTAAGGTCATTAGTAAATATATCACTGTACGAAGCTCGAATTCCGTTCCCATATTTAGAGCTTTCAAAGGACAATCGACCGATTTCTTTCTAACGACTGTACTGTCCATGCCCCATACTGTCTCCTACTATATTTCTTATTTACATTAAGGATCTGCTGGAACGGACCAGGACGCCAAATTACAGCTTTGCAGACGACATTACGCTTACGGTAATTAAGTAGAATTTAACGATACAGAAACCTAGGCGGCAGTTTTTTATTTAAAGTTTACTTTGCTGAACTCGATATAGTTACGTCGGGTGGGGCACTCCATTCTCCCGGCATTGTCACTCAATTTGCTGAGCATTAATTTGAGAGCCTTGGCATGAACATGTTGCAAGCATCGCAAAGGCAGCAGAGCTAGGAAGCTTTACACTCACAACTGTTAATTCTGTACAAAGCTCGAATTCAACCCAACGATGGAATATTGTGCTGCTCCCAAACATACACTGCATTTGTTGGATTCTATTCAAAAGAGAGGAAAAAATACCAACAAAATGATGTAATTCAGAGGTAATACTGATATCGAAAATTGTCGACCCATATCTCTTCGGTCGCACTTATATAAGCTCATCATAACCAATCGCTTAACAGCAACACTAGATTTCTGTCAACCTGTGGAACAAGTGGGCTTCAGAAAGGGATTTAGCACGATCGACCACCTCTACACAATACGTACTGTAATAGAAAAACGTATAGAATATAAGGTACCAATATATTTGTCATTCATTGATTTTCATAAGGCATTTGATACTGTTGATATCTGCTCAGTTCCAAAATCCCTAGCAAATACAAGAATAGATCCCAGATAGAAAAAAATAATAGAGAACATCTATAAAGAAGCATCTATAAATGTTAAAATTGACGAAACAACTGTCACTAACAAACATACCATTAAAAATAGGAGTGCGACAAGAAGATAACTAACTCACCTAAATTATTTACGATGGCCCTTGAAGACGTCTTTAAGGAGTTAAATTGGGATGAGAAGAGCATCAACATCGACGACACTAGACTGAATCACTTTAGGTTTGCAGACGACATAGTAGTGATAGCTTATAACACCAATGAGCTACAGAAAATGTTGAACCAGCTGAATATGGTTTCTGCAACGGTAGGTCTTAAAATAAATTAAAAAAAAAAAATTATAAGCCCTGAAGATACCAACATACAGATAGGAAGTAACTTCATAGAACGCGTCTAGGAGTATATCATATATAGGTCACACTATTAAGATCGGAAAGGAGAATTAGCATGCACAAATTACTAGACGAATAAGGCTGGCATGGGCATCTTTTGGGAAACTAGGACGTACCTTAAAAAGTACTTCAATACCCATAAACCTAAAAACTGAAGTCTATAATTCCTTTGTTCTACCGATCAGCCCATATGGACTTTAAATTATGTGTCAGATATGTTCATAGAAAGCTATGGAGAGAAAGCATGTTTGGTATCTCCCTTAGGGATAGAATTCATAACTAGCCGAGATGAACCAAAGTCACTGTGGCGATGGGCAGATCATGTGGCTAGATCATCCGGAGACAGATGGGTGTATAGGATCACGGAATGGAGATTCAGAAAAACAGGAAGAAGCGTTAGACGTCCACAGAAACGATGGGTCGATGATATAAGAGTAGTAGCGGGCAAGCAGTAGTTAAAGGTGGCAAAAGACAGGAAAGCATGGAAGAGATTAGAAGAGACCTCCGTCCAGGAGTGGAGAAACTTAGGTTAAGAAGAAGAATCTTCAGAAGAGAGATGTTCGCCTGATTGGAGATCCAGAAATGACCAGCAACCTTGATTCCTTAAACCATCGAAGAACTCTTGGCGACTTGACTCTACTTTACAATGATGAATGTAGCCCGCTGAATTCCGCCCAAAACGATTCATGCTAGAAATACATGCCGCCCTACTTCACATCCGTATAAATTTCAGCTTGTTACTCCTCAGACAACCGTTTTCAAGCAGTCTTTTATATGGAGAACCTCATCCCTTTGGAACGATTTGCACGGGAATGATTCAAGACCAACGTGAATCGCATTTTTCTGTACACGCGTCGCTTCTGTAGTTATTTAGGGATTTCCCTATAGCCCGTGCGTTATGCCCAAAAAAGAAAACTTTCAAGCAAACTCTGCATTTTTTCAGATTCTCTCCGGAGGAGAGCTTTTGGAGATCCAGAAGTCACCAACAACTTTGATAAAAAAAAAGTAACTGATCAAGAGAGAAGAGGAAGAAAAAAAATAACATAGATGGATGGAATAGGTAATATAAATATCTAATTTTATTTCTAAACATTAGCTTTAGGTATTACTTTGACATTATGAAAGCAGTAGCTGACTATTTATATTTAAAAAATGAATTCTATATTCCTAGAAAACACTAAAACATTCCAGTCGATACTTCTAAAGTCACAAAATAAGGAAGTAACAGAGAGTACTTCAAACAGAATATAAATTAGGGACATCCTATACCCCGTGAAACGAAACGACATTTTAAAAATTCTCTCAGTCAGTCGTGCCCGTTTAAAATTAAAAAGATGAAATATTGACACCGACTGTCCTGGTCGATTCTTAAAGGAGCCGGCAAATGCCTCCGACAAATGGGGTGAAATTTGAAACATCTGTTTTTGTCAAAATACTACCCTTATATATTGGTATAAATTCTCTTCCATCTCTTGAGAATGTAAAATGTGTAACAAAGTTAAAATTTGGAGTGTTTTGAAACATTTTTATGGATCTTATAGCGTGTAAATTAATTTTCTGACATCAGGTATGTTCAGGAGAAAAGATAAATGAAAATTTCAATTTAATATGTAATCATTCTGTAAGTAATACACATAAAGAAAGATTTAAGGTATTTCTTACGAGTAACTGTTAAAAGTAGTTTTGCTTGAAATTTTGAGAATTAATAGATTTTAGCATCATGCTTGCATATAAAGATGGTTTACCACGCCGTATTGCCATAATAATTGTAAAAGTTTCATATATTTAACAGGAAATCATACTTTTTCTTCGATCAAAAGTATGCGTTTTTTACAGTTTTTGTTGTCGTCTATGTCGTGTGTATTAAAAAGTAAAATGTCACAAAAACAATATACAGTGGCGAACAAAAGTATGGAAACATTTAAATTTCCATCTCTAGTCTTAACGTTTACAATATAATTTATTTATTAATCGTGTACATGCTAACAAACATTTTGAGACTAAAACAGTTATTGTTTATTAGAAATGTGCTTAACTTTTAACGTAACAAAGTTATGCACACATGGAAACATTTTTGTTATAAAATAAAAATTCCACTAAGACGATTAAGTTGTCGAAAATATTTAATATTTAGTGTCTTGTTGAAAAATCCATGACAATGGCAAATTTTCTTCATAAGGAATCAAATTATTTTCCAATATCTCAAGATCCATTCTGCCATTTATCTTTGCCAATGGCCCCGTACCAGACCGTCGAAAACAACCCCATACCATGATATTTCCACCGCCATGTTTGACACTAGGTACAAGGTACTTTGGGTCATATCTTAGACTAACTGGTCTTCTTACATAACCAGTAGAATCACTTCCAAAGAGATTGAACCTACTTTCATCACTAAAGATTATTAGAGACCACTGATTTTTAGTCTAGTCTTTATATTTCCTAGCAAATTTGAATCTTTCTTTTCTGTGACGCTTTGTAAGGAGTGGCTTTTTAACAGCATGCCTCAGTTTCCTTGGGATCATTTTTTGCTTTTCGAATTATAATTTTGTGTACTCTCTTACTTGTTTTTCGAGGTCTACCACTTTTAAAAGCCGGATCAACAGTGCCCCTTCTCGAGAACTTCTTAATAATTTTGCTAACAGTGCCCCTGTACATGTTTAAAGATTTTGCTATTTCAATTTGCTTCTTTCCACTTTGATATAGAGATTCAGTTCAGATCTGAACTGTAATATTTGCACTTTGGCATTTTCGCAAAAACCGCGCTCTTAAACGATGCTACTAAATTATTTCGTATCAGCAGTAACGTACTCTTAAAGCAGAATGATAAAATTATTTCAATGCTTTCGATAAGGACAAAACGCGTTTCTTAAAAACCTAATCTACCAGAAAAGGTAAACAAAGTTTTTGTAGTCAATAATAAAATTCTATAAAGAAATTGTCAACAAAACAAGACTAGTTTTTTTATTCCTAAAGGATAATATTTTATATTTTTAATTAGGAAAATGTTTCCATGCTTTAGTTCGCCACTGTACACATAAAAAAATTACTTTGCTTTCGTTTGTTAAAATATGAAGGCAGTTTAACTCCTAGTTGTTGCAAAAAAAATTAGAAAAATATTACTTTTTCATGTATTATATGAAGTGAACTTTCGGCAACGTAGCTTGAAGAAAACAGTGCGCGCGGACGCGGATGTTCTTTCAAATTTTGAATCACATATATGCATTCACTGATCGGACTTTCTTTTAAAAGATACCAGAATCAACGCGTGCCTCCCACGCTCATTTATTCAGTTATCAATACTTAATAATTAATATATGTTTAAAAAATTAATCAAAGTATTGTTTTAATTAATTATACATAATTTTTATTGTATCTCATGGTATCTCATGTAAAAGTATCAAGGTTATTATAAATAACAAGTGATTGCATGCGACGGGAAACAAGCGGGAAGCTACGTTGCCACATTCATTATAGTCTGAAAACAAATTATTTCGCGTCTTTCTCTAACATAATGCTCTCTCTGTCTTCTCGTAAGAAATACCTTAAAAGGGCACATGTAATAATTATGTATCAGATCACGGTCTCTGTATAAGGAAAATGTTAATATATGACTTACATGGTGAGTTCAAAAGATTTTACATAACGCTGTTCCAAACACTTGTCTTTCTTCTTTTTTCGGGGATATCACACGTAATGCAGGAAGATCTCCAAAACCAAAGTAGCAATTCACGTTCGTCTTTAATCGCTACAGGTTGTACTCAATGAAAAACGCAATTTTGGGCCGTTCAACTCAAAGGAATTAGATTTTCTATATAAAAAGAAGAACAAGTAACCAATTTTTCTTCTACATGTCCCAAGAAATCCTTGTCAAAACCATTTCAGCTGATGTTTGCGTTTTTGGATGCTTCGGTCGGCATTCAAGTGGATCCAGCCACTCTGTGGACTATCTGTTGGATCCAGGTGTGTAGTGATGGATCCATGTTGCGTCGATTGTTATGAATTGATACAAAAACTTCTTTGGATTATTCCGAAACAGTGTTTTGAATCTTCGACACGTTGCTACCTTTGATCAATCATGAGAGTGCGCGACAACCATCAGGCACATAGCTTTTTCATATGCAAATATTCATGCAAAATATGTCTCACGTGTTCTGTTGATATCTTCACGATGTCAGCTATTTCTCTCACTTTCACTTTGCGGTCATTCAGAACAATATGGTGGATATTTTTGAACTCACTGCCTCATATAGACGACACTAAACCATCAACATATAGATGCTTTCGATGAAGCAGATGTGTCACAATACTTCTCAAACCATTCGCGGCTTCTGGCTGTATATTTTCCGATCAAAAAAGCAATGTTTAATCAACATACAGAGAATTCTTTTAGTTCATCGTTTTGCAAAAATCAAAAATAGTGTTACTACTTATGAAAATTTTATACGAATCTTCTAAAACTGGACACTAACAGAAAATCATATGGTTTATGCTACCATCTTTCGGAAAGTTTCAGGACTTTTCACCCCATGTTAGTATTGCAAAGAATTAATGTTTCTGGTAATTTTATGTTCCTTGCGAATGCCGTATTCTGGATAAAATTTAACAAAAACGGTTTATGTTAAGGAGCAAAGCCTTAATCATAGGAGCAGCATTCCATTCATGGCCAAATTCGAGCATTGGATAGGTAAGATGTCTTACGAAGGAAGTTTCAAATAAAGGAAAACTTATTGGTATTTTTGGTCAGCTCGTTAATGTAAGGAAGGTAGTGAAGAGGTCGCAAAGAAATCTGTTAAACAGCAAAAAACAATCTACCTTTCAGATATATCATAAAATTTTAGTTTCGCAAGCTACCAGTTATAACTAACCAAGGTGTCATCTATAATATATATAAAATGCAACGTCTCTCTGTCTGTCTGTCTGTCTGTTTGTCCGTTAGTGACCTTATCACTGGAGAACCACTTATCCGATTTACGTACTTTTTTTTTTAAAACATACATATGTTCTCTGGCCAGGTAATAGGCTATATTTTATTACGATAGGTAGCATAAGGAATGAGCAGTGACGATAATAGTGAATGAAGTCGGAAAAAAGTTTATCGCTAGCGCGTTCCCTTGCAATACACAGTCTAAACCATTAAATATGGAACAATATTATGTAGTAGAGAATATCTAGAATCTATAATATATATAAAATGCAATGTCTCTGTCTGTCTGTCTGTCCACTGGTGCGTTTATCACGCGAGAACCACTTATCCGATTTACGTCTTTTTTTTAAATTCATACATATATTCTTTGGCCAGGTTATATAATAATAATAATAATCTATACCTATAATATAAACAAATTGCAACCTCTCTCTGTCTGTCTGTCTGTCCGTTAGTGCGTTTATCCCTCGAGAACCACTTATCCGATTTACATGATTGTTTAAATTCGTACATATGTTCTCTGACCAGGTTTTAGATATATATTTTATTACATCTATAATATATATAAAATGCAACGTCTCTCTGTCTGTCTGTCTGTCTGTCTGTCCGTTAGTGCGCTTATCACTGGGAGAACCACTTATCCGATTCACGTACTTTTCTTTTTTAAAACATACATATGTTCTCTGGCCAGGTTATAGGCTATATTTTATTACGATAGGTAGCATAAGGAATGAGTAGTGACGTAAAATAGTGAATGAAGTCGGAAAAAAGTTTGCCGCTAGCGAGTTCCCTTGCAATACACAGCCTAAACCATTAAATATGGAACAATATTATGTAGCAGAGAATATCTATAATCTATAATATATATAAAATGCAATGTCTCTCTGTCTGTCTGTCTGTCCATTTGTACGTTTATCACGCGAAAACCACATATCCGATTTATGTGTCTTTTTTTTTAATTCATTCACATATTCTTTGGTCAGGCTATATAATAATAATGATAATCTATATCTATAATATATATAAAAATGCAATGTCTCTCTGTCTGTCTGTCTGTCCGTTAGTGCGCTTATATCCCTCGAGATCTACTTATCCGATTTACGTGATTTTTTAAATTCGTACATATGTTCTCTTACCAGGTTATAGATATATATTTTATTAGATCTAAAATATATATAAAATGCAACGTATTTCTGTCTGTTTGTCCGTTTGTGCGCTTATCACTGGAGAACCACTTATCCGATTTACGTGCTTTTTTTTTAAAACATGCTAAAACCATTAAATATGGAACAATATCATGTAGCAAAGAATATCTATAACATATATAAAATGCAACGTCTCTCTATCTGTCTGTCTGTCCGTTAGTGCACTTATCACTGGAGAACCACTTATCCTATTTACGTGCTTTTTTGTTAAACATACATATGTTCTCTGGCGAGGTTATAGGATATATTTTATTACGTTAGGTGACATAAGGAATAAGCAGTGACGATAATAGTGAATCAAGTCGGAGAAAAGTTTGCCGCTAGCGCGTTCTCTCTGCAATACACTGCCTAAAGCATTAAATATGGAACAATATCATGTAGCCAAGAATATAATATATATAAAATGCAACGTCTCTCTGTCTGTGTGTCTGTCCGTTAGTGCGCTTATCACTCGAGAACCCCTTATCTGATTTACGTGTTTTTTTTTTAATTCATACATTTGTTCTCTGGCCAGCTTATCTATAATCTTCTATCTAGAACATATATAAAATGCAACGTCTCTCTGTCTGTCTGTCTCTCCGTTAGTGCGCTTATCACTTGAGAATCACTTATCCGATTTATGTGTTTTTATAAATTTATATAATTCGATAAAAGCCTAGATAATGGGAGATAAGGTGAGATAATTGAAGATAAGGAGAAATAATGGAGATAAGTCGAGATAAGCCTCGGTAATAGGAGATAAGGTGAGATAATGGGAGATAAATATAAATAATTAGGGATAAGGAGAAATAATGGGAGATAAGCAGAGATAAGTCTAGATAATGGGAGTTATGGTGAGATAATGGGAGATAAGGAGAAATATTGAGAGTTAAGTCGAGATAAGCCTAAATAATGGAAGATAAGTTGAGATAATGGGAGATAAGGAGAAATAATCGGAGATTAGCAGAGATAAGCCTAGATAATGGAAATTATGTAGAGATAATGGGAGATAAGGAGAAATATTGAGAGATAAGGGGAAAAAATTGGAGATATTTTATTACGTTGGGTAACATAAGGAATAAGCAGTGACGATAGTAGTGAATCAAGTCCACGCGAGCGGAGCCGCGGGCCCGGCTAGTATACATTAAAATCATTTCTTGGATGAGAGGAGAGCGGTTCGCTTGTGGAGACCTAGAACTCACCAGCAACTTTAATTTCTTGGAGCATCGGAGTACAGTTGGTGACGTGAGTCTATTCTACAAGTATTTTCATGGAAAGTGTCCGATTAATTTAGCCCGTTGTATTCCTTCCAGAGCGGTGCATGCTAGGAATTCACGTCGCCCTAATTTTCAGATCCCTATGAGGTTCAGCTTCTCACTCCTCGTACAACTCTTTTCAAATATTCTTTTATACGGAGAACCTAATCGCTTTGGAATGATTTGCTCAGGACTGTGTTTCCGATCGAGTGTAATGTACAGCGGTTCAAAACACGGTAAATCTCTTTTTCTGCACACGCGTCGCTCCTATAGCGCTTTATAAATTTCTTTGTAGCGTGTTTGCTATGTCCACAAGAAAAAGTGTACAGACGATTGTAAATAATAACGGTTTCCAAAACAGAAATAAAAAAACCGGTCAAGTGCAAATCTGACTTGCTCAATTAGTCCTCCGTACGTTAATTGCTTTTAAAATAATTTGTTTTGTTTGTTTACTATCCCTGTTGGAAATTTATGACCTTGAAATTTTTGTTTAAGTGAAAATTTAACTTTCAAAACTACACAGCCCTGATGAGGCCATCATTTCCTATATTAGTGCCAAATATCCCACTCGATAACCCGGTAATTTTTTTTTTTTTTCGCTTCCGATTTCACCCCCCAAAACTAACCCTGGAAGTCAAAATTTAACTTTCAAAACTACACGGCTCTTATGGGGCTATCAATTCCAATATTGATGCCAAATTTCAACTTTCTACGTCAAATATTTCCAGTGAAATCGGGTGTGACAGACAGACAAACGCACAGACGGACAGATGGACAGACGGACAGATAAACAAACAGACAGACACCGAAGTGATTTTGTAAGTGTTCCGTACGGAACACTAAAAATAATTAACATTTTGTATTCATAACTTAATCCATCAAATTCAGCTCGTTTTACTGTTTCCAATAATCCAATAGAAGTACCCTTTAATCTAATATCCTGTGATTTGTCCTCAGTAGCTTTGAAATGTATAAAGTTACTCGTGCTATAGTTCGTCGTTCCCAGTTTGCTAAAGCGAGTTGGCAAAATACGATATTCTGCATCGAGACTTCAAATAATAAACTTGTGTACTGTTAGTTCGATCCAAAACATAGTATAAATTTGCTTCGCTTGTTTACCTTCCTAGCCGAAGTTAATAATTTCCGTAGCCGATGTTTTAGGAAAGTGAAATTTAAATTAAGTCTGTGCAAGTATAATGATTTCACTACCGAGCTGTCTAACCATAATAATGAATAGAACAGATACTGGAAACAAGAGTCAGGTCTCGTCGAGCATCATAACCCCTTTTTTGTAAAACGTGAATAGAATTTAATAATAAACACGAAATTTATTTTGTACTAAAACTCACTGGATTGACCGTTCTGATATTCCAACTTGTTTACGTCTTTCAAATAGCGCCATTTGAGAATTTTCGACAGTAGATTACAATACATTAAAATATGCTTGTTCGGTAGTAACAGGCCTGTGAGGATGGACTTTGTATCGGCTAGCTACAGAATTCTTCAAAGATATTTAAGCCACCGTCAAATGAACATTTTTAACAAGGTATCTTTTGTTAAACACTCTCGCAGCATTCCGCGAACTTATATAATTTAATAAATATTAACGCATAATTATCAAATTATCTCCACATATTAAAATTATTTCAATTTTTTCTTGAAGAGAAAATTTTTCAGCGGCCATTCTCTACACACATACAATTTGACAGATACTGAAATTAAATGGCATCCTTAATAAAGAGACAATACAAATATAATTCTCCTGTTTAGTTATTAGGAAAAAATAACCGGTCAAGTGCAAGTCGAACTTGCGCAATTAGTGTTCCGTACGTTGATTGCTTTTAAAATAAAAATTTTTGTTACGGAAGTATAAAATGATTCCACATTCCAAATGAGTTTTCAACAAAGTTCTTTTCCGATTTTTAGTGAAAACTGATGACCTTAAAAATTTTGTTTTTTTTTATGTACCATTTAATCCATTCGTGTTGCATTTTCGTTCAATCTACACCCTGTAGAGAATATTTCAAAATTTTTTTTACAAAATTTTTGATAAATACTTTTCGCGATAAGGGGAGGACAGCGATTTTTCGCACTTTTTTTAAAATAATACAAAGAGAATTGTGGGCAAGTACTACATTATATATATTTTTGTCTTTTTACAGACGATTGTAAATAATAATGATTTCCAAATCAGAAATAAAAAATCAGTCAAATATTACGGAGGTATAAAATGACCAACGACTTCACAAGACACACCTCAAATGAGTTTTCAACAAAGTTTGTTTCCGATCTCTGTTGAAAATTGATGACCTTGAAATTTTTGTTTAAGCCAAAATTTAACTTTCAAAACTACACAGCTCTGATGAGGCCATCATTTCCTATATTAGTGCCAAATTTCAACTTTATATGTCAAAAGGTTTCGGAGAAAATCAGGTGTGACAGACGGGCAGATATACACCAAAGTAATCTTATAAGTGTTCCGTACGGATACTCCCTTTTAGTTCTTTGGTTTTCGAAACATAAAGAATTTAAATTTTTGGGGAAAAACAGCTACTTAAATATTGTTAATAGGTTGTACGTCTTGTATACTATAATTTTAATAATAATACGCCAATGCAAATTTTTTACTTTAAGGAAAATTTCGAAAATATTCAAAGTTTTAAAATGAATTTTTCGTTTGTTTACCTTCCTAATAGAAGTCAATAATTTCTGTAGCCAATGTTTTAGGAAAGTGAAATTTAAATTAAGTCTGTGCAAATATAATGATTTCGCTACTGGCTTGTCTAGCCATAATAATGAATAGAACAGATACTGGCAACAAGAGTCAGGTCTTCGTAAAGATTATACCTCAAAAAAGTTCTAACAAGGTAACTGATAATATTTTCGTTGTATGTGAGAACGACCTACTTACAGTTCTAGTTCTTTTAGACTAATCAACACTTTTGACCTTCTAACAGCCAGCCTATTAATACTTTGAAATTCCATACATGATGTAAACATAAAATTGAATTACTGGCTCAACGTAATACTAGTTAATTTCGCGTTATAATTCGCACAATGTGGCCAAGAGGTATAACAGTATTCCTGAATCAATCAAATTTTTAAGCGTTCAGCAGAAATGTTAAAAAAAAAATTATTAGAGCGAAATTTGAGTTAATTATTTTTATAAAGTATTTTTTCATTATCATTTCTATGTAAAGGGTTGTTGAAAAGTACTGAGCCTTTTAAAGTCAAGTTAAATTTTGACTTAAGGGGGTTAGTTTTAGGGGATGAAATTGGAAGTGAAAAAAAAAAATTTTACCATGTCATCGAGTGGAGTGTCAAATGAAAGCTTGTAAAAACACGAGTTCAAACATATATACATGTAATACTCGTGCAAACTTTTCTTTATACTATTTTGCCAAATTGCCAAGAATCAGTGCCCCCACCGTTCATCTAATAGTACTTTCGAAAAAAATTCTGGAACATTCTTCAGAAGGTGTAGCTTGAATGAAAATTACCTTTAATAATTTATCTGGTATATACAACAAATTGGAAAAACAAATTTTAATTTTAAAAGCAACAGTACGGAACACCAAATGCACAAGTCCAACTTGCGCTGGCCGGTTTTTTATTTATATTTAAACCAAATATTGGTCATTTTGTTCGATAACCTTCTACGGAATTTTAAACAGTTTTTGTTCGATGCAACTACTGTTACCTGAGATATGTGACAATAGGGCTAACTAATGAGAAAAATACTTTTTTGACAACACAATCTTTCCTCAGTCGTAGATTTTCCCGGAATAAATAGAGCAGCATAGAGGTACTCTAAAATTTACATTTTGGGATTTACGAGTAACGAGTCACTAAACTAAAATTTTGAAAATATTTTTAATTCAATTTAAATATAAATTTCCTATTCGATGTATATAAGAGTATTATAACATAAATGTAATTAAGCCTATTAAAGTATTTTCAGTGTTCAAGCAAATAATAATCGATCATAAATTAAGGACCCGTACATACAACATATACACCGTCCCCATCCTATCAATCTATTGACTAAAATTAATAAATATCCACTAAAAATAACGCCACATGTCACTTACAAAACGTAAAAGCTACCAATCCCTGAAATTTCCCAGTCCATTGTTAGTTGGGTCACTCTGACGTAAAATGATAAACGGATATACACTGAAAGAAAGTTGATATATATACATATATATATATATATATATATATATATATATATATAATATATATATATATGTAAATATATATATATATATATAATAGGAAGGACAGTAACGGGCACTGGTAACAAAGGATCGAAAGTGAACTTATGGGAAAGGCCTTTGTGAGGAAATAGAGATCTTCAGGCTCTAGTTTCTGTGTGTATTTTAATCAAATTTCCGCTGCCTTATTGTTAGCTCCTTCGGCATACTGAAATGCAAACAAACAACAAAAGGAAAATTAAGATGTTCGTGAAGACGTGTGATATGTAAGTTTATATAAGCTAAATAGTATACTTACAAAACTGTAATAGTTTTTTTCTAATTAACTTTGTAAGTTAAGCATTTCACTAACTAGGTAGCGAAGATATTCATACAAAGGACACGAGAATAGCACATTTGGAGAACTATCAAGGTCTTAAGAGGTAAATAATACTAATAACAATTTTAAAGGTTCTTTTTAGAACCAAAACCAACTGTGAGGAACACTATGTTGCCTTAATGGTACTCTATTTTTAAATTTATATTTGACGTAACGTTTAGTAACTTATAGTGATTTCTAGTCCGCCACTTTGGTACTAGATTTCATCAGTAATCCCACAAAAATCGTCAAGTTTTTATTCATTAAGCTTGGAGTCTAACATTTCTCCAATAAGTTTTTATTGGAAAAGTTATATTTTAAAAAACTCCTCAGAAGTTACACATCACATTTAGAAACGGAAAAGGGGACGTGTACTTTACTCGAAATTAATTTTCTCATATATGCATATATATATATATATATATATATATATATATATATATATATATATATATATATGTATATATATATATATATATATATATATATATATATATGTATATATATATATATATATATATATATATATATATATATATATATATATATATACAATTAAAAAAAAAAACCGCATACAATTATTAAATATTTTTACCTATAGCATACCGTTTGAGGTTTTAGTTTTTTAAGGAAACTCCAGAGTCATAATTTTATTGCAAAAAAAGAAAAGAAAACTGGTTAATTAATACTTACTAAAGGTAACTAACACATTGAAGATACAGCACAAAAAAAAACTACGTACATTTCACCGATTAAATGAACAAAAAAAAAACATAAACTTAAAAAAAATCATCTAGTTTGCATTTCGACATGCTCACCGCCCAATTCTATGCACCGAATTGTTTGCGAATGTATTATTTTTTTAAAACATTGCTTAACATGTGCGGAATAACGCTATTTACGTACTGCATTATTACATTTTTCAAATATTCAATATTTTTGGAAAGTAAAAAAAAACTTTGTTCTGGACGTAGCCTCATAAAAAAAAATTGACCGGTATTTAGTCCGGAGATATCACTAGTCAAGGATTAGCAGAATGACGTTCAATCCACTTCAAATCATTTATCCAGTCATTCTGGTGCTGCCCAGCATCTGCAATTCTGTGAGCTAACACCTCCATTAGAAGAAAACGTAGCCGCGCCAGTAAAAAAGGGGTTTCTGTAAAAAAGCGTCTTGTCCTTCTTTCCTTCTAGCCAAGAACAAAAATCTCGTCGAGCATTCCATCACCTTTTGTGTAAAACGTGAATAGAATTTAATAATAAACACGAAATTTATCTTGTACTAAAACTCACCGGATTGACCGCTCTGATATACCAACTTGTTCACATCTTTCAGATAGAGCCCTTTGAGAATTTTCGACAGTCGATCACATTACATTAAAATTTGCTTGTTTAATAGTAACAGGCCTGTGAGAATGGATTCTGTATAGGCTACCTTCAAGGTCATTTTCTTTAAAGATATTTAAGAGCCTTGCTACCACCAAATTAATATTTTTGACCAGGATACCTTTCGTTGAATATTCTAGCATCATTTCGTGAAGTTTGATAATTATCCCCACATATTAAAATTATTTCAATTTTTTCTTTCAGAGATAATTTTTCAGCAGCCATTGTACATTGCACATTCAATTTGACAGACTAAAATTAAATGGCATTCTTAATGAAGAGACAATACAAATATAATTCTTCTGTTTTATCTATACCCAACTATGAAAGGCTAAACTAAAATTGCATTATGTTATTTACGGCAAGTATGTATGTAATAAGTTATTAGAAAAAAAAGATACGCTATGTTATGTTCATTTAGTTTTTTGGTTTTCGAGACTTTACTTAATTTTTACTTTAAGGAAAATCTCGAAAACATTCAAAGTTTTAAAATGAATTTATCGTTCGTTAATAAATAATACGGGTTTTTATTTATGCTTTGCAATAAATTATGACTCCAGAGTGTCTTTTAGACAACAAAACTTTCAAATTGCAAGTAACAGGATAAAAATACTCAATAATTGTCCTCATGATAGTTATAATTTTACAATAATCAGATTTTTTTAAATTATTGATTGTAAAACAAGCAAAACATAACTAGAAATCAAAAAATAAATGTTAATATTCTGGTACCAATCTAACAAATATATTTCTAAATCAAAAAATAAAAATTTCCTTACGATCGTGTAAATATAGGCATATTAGTCCAAGTCATTTAAAAGTTCTAGTATACCCCACGAGATGTACCTAGTACCTCTATTTTTTATAATATTTAAAAATAAAATTAAGCCTTGTTTCCATAACTGCCAATTCCTGATTTACCCGGATGACTTGCCAAAGCCAAAGTTGGACTTCGATGGAAACTGCCGACGATAAGTTTTTTGGTGGGATAGATATTATCGCGGTTTACTTTAAAGTTCATGGTGGACGTAAAAAAAGACCGTAAAACAGTAGACGGAGTATTTATTTGACTATCACATGGTTAGGATAATTCGTTAAACTATACTGACAGAGTAACATTACTTAGACATTTAATTAGGTAGGCAATAAATCTCTTTGGTCTAATTGCTTACCTATAAACCTCACGAAATCATGCCATACTATGCACGGATTTGAATTCTGCACCCAAGTAATGGATGCTATTGTTAAAACATATTTTTGTTAGAATTATTCTTTCTCATTTTTTACAGTGTATAAAGTGACAAAAAGAGATAGAGCCCTATTCTGATAACGTTTTAAAGGAACAGTTGTTGTAAGTGATAGTCTGCGAATCCCGCATATGGTCTGCGGGAGTGGAAAGAGATATAGGTAATTTTCATGACAGAGACGTTTAGAAAATTGAGATAAAAGACGGAAAACTATGTGTCATTTTGTAGAACAAAACCACTTTGTACCCTAAAGACAATTCGATTCAGTATTTTAAAAAAATAAAGTTTATTTCTGTGTATTATATCACATCTTATTTTACAAATTATATATATATATATATATATATATATATATATATATATATATATATATATATATATATATACATATATATATATATATATATATATATATGTATATATACGAGTATATATATATATATATATATATATATATATATATATATATATATACATATATATATATATATATATATATATATATATATATATATATATATATATATATATATGTGTATATATATATATATATATATATATATATATATATATATATATATGTATATATATATATATATATATATATATATATATATATATATATATATATATGTGTATATATATATATATATAATATATATATATATATATATATATATGTATATATATATATATATATATATATATATATATATATATATGTATATATATAATATATATATATATATATATATATGTATATATATATATATATATATATATATATATATATATATATATATATATATATATATATATGTACAGTAATACCCCGCTTAGCGCGACCCCGTTACGCGCGGTTTCACTATAACGCGAATTTCAAATTTCGCGCTCATGTAGTCATTAACTTCTCTATGGTCGCGGGGGGATCCCCGCTTTCTCTGAATATTCTCTTTGAAGAATTGGGAATTCCCTGTCCTTCGACTTTGTTCTATGGGGATTTCCTCGTTCGTTTCGTGTGTTCATTTGTTCCGTAATGTTAGTTCGGTCGGCTGGCAGTTTTGTTTTAATATTTATTGGAGATACATACATACATAATTTAACCCTACGTTAAAAATGCCGCCTGTAAAGAAAAAAGAGCGTAAAAGCGTCACTTTGGAATTGAAGATGAAAGTGTTAAGAAGAATGGAAAATGGAGGCAAAGCAACAATTGTTGGGAGAGATTTTGGACTCTCAGAATCGACTGTGAGAACGATTTATAAAAATCGGGAAAAAATTAAAATCTCCAGCGAAGGTTCAACACCTATAAGTGCAACAAAACTTTCTCGTTCGAGATCATCTATCTTAGAAAGAATGGAGAAATTACTGTCAGTCTGGATCGAAGATTTGAATAAGAAGAACACACCACTAAGTCAAGATCTCATATGCACAAAAGCAAAATCTTTGTATGAGATGCTGAAAACAAAAGAAGGAGAAGGGAGTGCCACTCCGACTTTTGCTGCCAGCAGAGGCTGGTTCCATCGGTTCAAGCAGCGTTCTAATCTTCACAATATCCACATAACAGGCGAGGCGGCCAGCGCGGACATTCAAGCTGCAGCTGAGTTTCCAGACAAGTTTCAAGACTTCGTTAGACGAGAGAAAATTCCTGCTTGTCTCATCTTCAATGTTGATGAGACCGCACTTTACTGGAAAAAAATGCCATCTCGAACATTCATTTCTAAGGAAGAACGTCAAGCCAGTGGTTTCAAAGCTGCGAAAGATCGACTAACACTTCTGCTGGGTGGTAATGCCACTGGTGATTTCAAACTGAAACCTTTACTAGTGTACCATTCAGAAACACCCCGTGCAATGCGAGGCACAGACAAGACAAGTCTACCAGTTGTGTGGCGATCAAACAGAAAGGCGTGGGTTACACGGGAAATTTTTCAAGAATGGTATTCTAATAGTTTTTGCCCATCAGTCAAATCATACTGTGACAGAAATGGGCTTGAACCTAAAGTTATATTACTCTTAGACAATGCCCCAGGACATCCAACCTCACTTGATACGCCCAGAGACTTAAAAGTGTACGTAAAGTTCCTTCCACCAAACACTACGTCAATATTACAACCTATGGACCAGGGAGCAATAGCAAACTTCAAAGCTTATTACCATCGCCGCACTTTTAGCCAACTAATTCATGAAACTGACGGGGAAGGAAGACAGTCTATGCGAGAGTGGTGGAAGTCATACAACATTATGAAGTCTATTCACAACATAGAAGAGGCTTGGAAGGAAGTTAAAATGAGTTGTATGAATGGGGTGTGGCGTAATCTTTGGCCAGATGTAGTGGAAGCACCTAGAAGAATTGTCCAGATGCAGAGACAAGTGCTTGAAGACATTGCTGCAATGATTGAGGGGTCTGAACTTGAAGATGTCACGGTAGAAGATCTCGTAGAACTTGTAGCAACGCACGACGATCCTATTAGCAATGAAGATCTGATCGAGTTACAGAATAATCCTATCTACGATGAGGAAGAACAAGTAGAAGAGAAAGTTTTATCTTCAGGGGAAATACAAAATGCACTTTCAAAAATTTATTCAGGTTTGGACATATTGCAGAGTATAGACAATAATGATGACCGTGTCTTGACCGTGTGTCAAACAATTAAAAACAGTGTTGGGTGTTATGAACGTATTTTACAAGAACGTAAACAAAACGTTACCCAAAAGACAATAGATGTATTTTTCCGTAAAAAATAAGAGTATGTATTGCATAAAGTGTTCTTAGAATTAAAGTGATTGATTAAAATGATTTGTATTTTTTTGTATTAAATTTTGACTATGTTTAATCATAAACCTCGATATACGCGAATTTCAGTTAACGCGATTTTTTTCAGAACGTATCCCTCGCGTAAAGCGGGGTATTACTGTATATATATATATATATATATATATATATATATATATATATATATATATATATATATATATATGTTATATATATATATATATATATATATATATATATATATATATATATATATATATTAGGGTGACCGCAAAAAATCGATGTCGGAATTTTGTTCGTCTGGACGTATATATATATATATATATATATATATATATATATATATATATATATATATATATATATATATATATATATATATATATATGTATGTATATATACATATATATATATATATATATATATATATATATATATATATATATATATATATATATATATATATATTAGAGTGACCGGATCTCATAGAGGGGGAAAAAAATGTCGGAATCTTGTTCGTCTAGACCCCACAAAACGATTCCCCTTTCCAGATATTGAGATAGCTGAAATTTGAGCTCGATTAAACGACGTTAACCCGTGCCGCTCGTCGCTCAAAGTTTGAAAAAATCCAAATTTTTGGCTTAAAAGCTGACATATGGAGCCATAACTCCAGAACGGTAAATAATAGAAACACGCTTAATATCTCAAAAGAAAGCTAATGTTGTTCTTCAAAATTTATATTCTATACATAATTGTTGTTATTTTAAGTCAAACCGAGTTACAACAGCCTTTAGCCCCAAAAACGTGACCTGGTACCACTAGTAGCATACTTCGTATATTTTGTTATTAAGTGATAAATTTTGCTTTTTTTTGGTATATTTTTGAGTTTAAAGTAGAAATATAATAAAAAAACAAGTAATACTGATAAGTCTAATGACATTTTTTATTTTAAAATATAAAAATTAGGTATATAATACATACAAAACAGACACAGAGAAGATACAGACGTAGTACCTACATGAGTTGATAATTTTACATAGTTATCTAATCTATTCTAGAGCTTTTGTTAAAGTAGTTTTTGAAACGTCAGAATATAATGCTCGGCATTTATTTACAACTTGTAGGACATATTGCTTTTGGTCTTCATCTTTTGTCAGAAGGTTGTTAAAGTCGGTTATTAATTTAACACCACGCTCAGCCATATCATTAACTACTTTTAATGTTTTGACAATTTTCAATCCTTCTTGGAAGTCATTATTTTGAGGCCAGGTGTTTGGATGTTGTCTTAGGAAATCTGTTTTTTATATTAAATTGGTCAAAGAATGTAAACGTTTCTTTGGTAAGTAAATTTACCAATCCTCCATCAACTACCTCTTTTAAGTTTTCTTTCCTAACTTTTGGATTTACAACCCTAGCGTGCTGTGATGGTTCATTTGTGCTACTGAGCAATTTATTAGCCATTAACAACTTTTCATCGTCTGTAATGGTGGGATCAAAAAACGATAATCCCACCAACTTTGCATTCAAATACCACAAATGGTTCGAAAATTTGGTCAGGACTATTTCTGCAATGTCGTTGTCACATTCTTTATAGTCTAACAGACTATGCAAAATACCTAAATCTTGCTTTGGTGCAAGATGAGCTTTTAGAGCAATGAACCAAGCTTTACAATAAATTTTAACTAGGAAAACAGAAATGGCACGCACAGAACTTTCTTCTTCTTTAGACATCTTAAATTGACGACGAAAAATGAACATTTTTTTAAGCAGTAAATAGCCTTTGCCATCCACCTAGCGTGATGAATGGCTCCTGGAGTTCTAAAACCCACAACATTGCCGTCTAGTGATCCAACAAATACGAGAACCAACTGCAATAGCTCCTTGTAGTCATCTCTGGGGTGGCTCTCAGTTAATTTGGTCTCGAATTCAGCAGTAACATTTGCAATTACTTCTGGAGTTAGCTGCTTTTGTATTAGATTGTCACTGATACCTGTGTCGTATTTTCCTTTGTCTATCTTGGCCACGCAGTGAGGAATCTCTTGAAAATGTCTGGATGAGGTCCAGTGGTTGATCCCATTTATATATATATATATATATATATATATATATATATATATACATATATATATATATATATATATATATATATATATATATATATATAAATATATATGTATATATATATATATATATATATATATATATATATATATATATATATATATATATATATTTATTATATATATATATATATATATATATATATATATATATATATATATATATATATATATATACATATATATATATATATATCGTCTACGCAGACTGTAGGTGGGGGGGTCAGGAGTGTTCGTCCTGGTATCGGTGGCTGGGTGCTCGTAACAGTGATAATTACGGGTTCCGGCGCTATGTTGACTGTTGCCTTCTCGATGTTTTGTTTACTCCTTGGTTTAGCTAGTAGACTCTTCCATGTAGTGGAGATATTCAGTGCATCATCCCGCTTATTTAGTTGTCCATTCTTTTCGATTTCCAAGGGTTCTCTGTTTATGCATGTTTTATAATGTGAAATCGAAACTATTTGTTTGGATCCCTCCCAAATATCCTTGATTTCACATTATAAAACACGCACAATCAGAGAAGCATTGGACACCGAAAATAAGGGACAATTAAATAAGCAGGATGTTGCACTGAATGTATCCACTACATGGAAGCGTCTACTAGTTAAACCAAGGAATAATCAAAACATCGAGAAGGCAACAGTCGGCATAGCGCCAGAACTCGTAATTACCATTGATATGAGCACCCAGCCTTCAAACACCGATACCAGGACGAACACTTCCGACTCCCTACCTATAATCTGCGTAGACGGCGATCCCACTTCGGTCTCTCACTTAGCTTCCAGCGGTAGCAGCAGCAAGATCACAGTATCGAGTAGCAGCAGCAGCAAGAGCACTTGAAAATATCAAATGAGATTTTGGCGAAACGTCGTGCAAATTCTTTGTTAGACGAATGGACTGAAACTCGGAATTTTAATGTATTGCATTCCACCACAATGAAAATATATATATATATATATATATATATATATATATATATATATATATATATATATATATATATATATATATATATATATACATATGTATATATATATATATATATATATATATATATATATATATATAATGTACTTAAATAGCTAATGTCCCTTCTAGAATACGACTGGAATCACCCCCTTGAGGAAGTAGTAGTAGTTTAGAAAATATAACCCCGTATGCTCGAATATAATGTGAGGACCTCGAAAAAAATTAATTTCGCCAAATTTTGGAAGCTCTTAGCTCGTTCATAATAGGCAGTCTATTGCACGTAGTTATCCACCCTTTCAATAGTTATCAGAAGGATGAAAACCTTATCAAAAGCTTGCCAGCATATCATTCCCTTCTTTTAGGTCTAAATTATCCGTCAAAAATGTTGGCAGGAGGTTTTGGTTAGTAACATTGATTTGATTGGTGTTTGACCATGATGGTAATTTTTTTGCCCTTAAAAGAACCGATTTCAGAGAAAACGCCCACGAGCGACTCCTGCCAGCCTTATTTTTGCTATATTCTCGTCAAAACGAACTAAATGAAACAAAATTTGAGCTGCTGCTGCATTCACGTCATTTTTGGAGTCTCTCGGGCCAACATCGATTCCTGCCAGTCATTGAGCGCAAGTCCTACTGAACTGGCTAATGATACTGTACCACGCCTACCGTGCTACCGTTCACGCCAAAAATGTGCCTTATTGGATAATGGACCAGTAGCGACAGCCCAAAATATCTGAAAGGTGCACAGTTTCTCTGCCAGATCTTGTCAAAGGGGTAAGTTGCTACTGCCTACGCCATTTTTTTCCCATAGCTCTTGGTCTATAAAGAAAAACAAAAATCTCGAAGTGTGATTTTTTCACGATTACCATATATCCTTTAACAGGGACGGTAAAAATGATAAATTTGACAAAATGAGTTTTGCTGATAAAACGACGATAGATGAGCAAAATTCTTTATAAAAAAACACAAAGAAAATTGTATAAAATCTTGCAAAGGATTAGCATGACAGACTGCAAGTTTCCACAAGACAAAAGATAAAACAGCTCCGAGGTTCACTGGAAAACGTTTAGCCAAGAAAGTCGTTTCGTTGACTCGCCCACTAAATGAAAGAAGATAATAAGAATGCATACGATCCCCATAGGCAAATAAAGAATTTAGTATGCTTCTTACGGGAGTCTGTACCTGCTGAAAACCACTGGCGTAATTTAAAAATAACTCCTGCTTTTACTGCTAGTCCTAACTAAAGTAAGAGCTCGCTAAATTAAATATAATGGCGTTGTTTAGTGATTGATTTTTCTACTTTTAAATTACTGTATACGAGGGTAATTCAAATATAAACCGGAATTAATCTCTTAATTTTCGTGAGGTAATCCGATCACCTCGCCCTTCCATTATTATTTGAGTAGGGATGTCAGGAATGAAAAGACCACTCGATTGACTCTCTCGATCCACTTTGTCATTAATAGCGCCATGTCAGTGCAGGTGGTACCAGTGTCGATAGGGTAAAGCGTTATTATCAAATGTTTAACGCTAGAAAAAGTAAAACCCTTCGAAATTTTGCAAAAGCTGACAAAACAGTTAGATAGAAAGACGCCTTCGAAAACGCAAGTTCATGGCTGGCAAAAAAAATTTTCCTATGACCGAAAAACCGCGGAAAATCTAAGTCATTCTCGCCGACCTCAAACAGCATCACGGATTCGAACATTAAAGCGGTTGATTTCTTTCATGAGCGGCGTATCATTAACGCTGCCTACTGCTGCTACTTCCTCGATCACGACAACGCTCAGTCCCACCCAGCTGCACTGACTTAACAAAAATTGGAGCAAAAGTACTGTAGACCCTTGAAACAGCCGTCATACAGCCCGGATTTATAGCCTTTAAATGAACCGGTTGGCAGGCAAGCATTTCGAAAATGAAAAAGGCGTAGAATCGTTCGTCCGCTATTGGATCTTGACGCGACCTGCTTGATTTTACAATGACAGGATGAAAAAAACACTTCCTTTTCTGTGGGAAAAATGTGTTTTGAACAGGGGAGACTGTGTAGAAAAATAGGACTTCCTTTGATTTCTCCATTATTGTAAAAATAAATTATTAAAAAAAGAATTCCGGTTTATATTTATACTAGCCGGGCCCGCGGCTCCACTCGCGTGGACTTGATTCACTACTATCGTCACTGCTTATTCCTTATGTTACCCAACGTAATAAAATATCTCCCATTATTTCCTCTTATCTCCCAATATTTCTCCTATCTCCCATTATCTCTACATAATTTCTATTATCTAGGCTTATCTCTGCTCATCTCCCATTATTTCTCCTTATCTCACAATATTTCTCCTTATCTCCCATTATCTCACCTTATTTCCCAGTATGTAGGCTTATCTCGACTTATCTCCGAATATTTCTCCTTATGTCCCATTACTTCTACTTATATGCCATTATCTCATCATAACTCCCACTATCTAGACTTATCTCTGCTTATCTCCCATTATTACTCCTTATCTCCCATTATCTCACTTTGTCTCAGATTATCTAGGCTTATATCGAATTATATAGAACATATGTATAAATTTATAAAAACACGTAAATCGATTAAGTGATTCTCGAGTAATAAGCGTATTAACGGACAGACAGACAGAGAGACGTTATATTTTATATATATTATATTCTTTGCTACATGATATTGTTTCATATTTATTGCTTTAGGCAGTGTATTGCAAGAGAACGCGCTAGCGGCAATCTCCGACTCGATTCACTATTATCGTCGCGGCTTATTCCTTATGTCACCTA
Source organism: Pachyrhynchus sulphureomaculatus (assembly GCA_019049505.1). Taxonomy (NCBI): domain Eukaryota; kingdom Metazoa; phylum Arthropoda; class Insecta; order Coleoptera; family Curculionidae; genus Pachyrhynchus; species Pachyrhynchus sulphureomaculatus. Next base: position 186,000,610 of record CM032454.1, read on the forward strand.
ACGTAACAAAATATGTCCTGTAACCTGGCCAGAGAACATACGTATGTTTAAAAAAAGCACGTAAGTCGGATAAGTGGTTCTCCAGTGATAAGTGCACTAACAGACAGGCAGACAGACAGACATTTTATATATATTATAGATATAGATTATTATTATTATATAACCTGGCCAAAGAATATGTGTATGAATTTAAAAAAAGACATGTAAATCGAATAAGTGGTTCTCGCGTGATAAACGCACTAATGGACAGACTGACAGACAGAGAGACATTGCATTTTATATATATTATAGATTATAGATATTCTCTGCTACATAATATTGTTCCATATTTAATGGTTTAGACTGTGTATTGCAAGAGAACGCGCTAGCGGCAAAATTTTTTTTCGTTTTCATTCACTGTTATCGTCACTGCTCATTCCTTATGCTACCTATCGTAATAAATATAGCCTATAACCTGGCGGGAGAACATATATATGTTTTAAAAAAAAAGTACGAAAATCAGATAAGTGGTTCTCCAGTGATAAGCGCACTAACGGACATACATACAGACAGACAGACAGACAGAGATACGTTGCATTTTATATATATTATAGATGTGATAAAATATATATCTATAACCTGGTCAGAGAACATATATATGAATTTAAAAAATCACGTAAATCGGATAAGTAGTTCTCGAGGGATAAGCGCACTAACGGACAGACAGACAGAGAGACGTTGCATTTTATATATATTATAAATATAGATTATTTTTATTATTATTATATAACCTGGCCAAAGAATATATGTATGAAATTGTAAAAGACAGTTAAATCGGATAAGTGGTTCTCGCGTGATAAACGCACTAATGGACAGACAGACAGACAGAGAGACATTGCATTTTATATATATTATAGATTATAGATTATATATATTCTCTACTAAATAATATTGTTCCATATTTTATGGTTTAGGCTGTGTATTGCAAAGGAACGCGCTAGCGGCAGACTTTTTTCCGACTTCATTCGCTATTTTAGGTCACTGCTCATTCCTTATGCTACCTATCGTAATAAAATATAGCCTATAACCTGGCCAGAGAACATATGTATGTTTTAAAAAAAAAAGTACGTAAATCGGATAAGTAGTTCTCTAGTGATAAGCGCACTAACGGACAGACAGACAGACAGACAGACACACAGACAGAGAGACGTTGCATTATATATATATTATAGATGTAATAAAATATATGTCTATAACCTGGTCAGAGAAGTATGAATTTAAAAAATCACGTAAATCGGTTAAGTGGATCTCGAGGGATAAGCGCACTAATGGACAGACAGACAGAGAGTCGTTGCATTACATATATTATAGATATAGATTATTATTATTATTATGTAAACCTGGCCAAAGAATATATGTATGAATTTAAAAAAAAGACACATAAATCGGATAAGCGGTTTTCGCAGAGCCTATAACCTGGCCAGAGAATATATGTATGTTTTAAAAAAAAAAGTACGTAAATCGGATAAGTGGTTCTCCAGTGATAAGCGCACTAATGGACAGACAGACAGACAGACAGACAGAGAGACGTTTGCATTTTATATATATTATAGATATATTACCCTCGTATAATATATAAATTTAATGTGTTCCAGGCTCCCTAATAAAAACAGAAATCAATAGGGATTTACTAGTGAGAAAGAGAGAACCATTAGGAGGAGGTGCACCTGCCATTTTTAAGACTATATAGTACTTTACTTCCGAGAATTTTTAACCAGTTATCTTGTAGCCACATATTGCATAAGAATCTTTAATAACTATGGTATTTTTATAATTATTGATTTTCTTTAAAATCGGAAATCAACAGGGCATCCCAATGTAACAATTAACCTCATTAATAGACCCAACTAAGTTGGAGGGTGCATTTATTATATAAGACTATTGACTGTCTTAAAATACATCTAGGAAGCACTTAACAATAAAATTACCTATTCACTTTGTTAACTGACACGTTCTTTTTGTAAAGATTTACAAATGCATTATCACGATTTCGTAGTACAAACTACATTCTCAAACGCTGAACGATTTTTTGTATTTATTTTTATATATAATAAATGAATGTGGGTACGTTAGGTGCTATAAAAGGTGGTAAAGGACTGAATTTCCGACGTCAACTTGACTATTTAGTAAATTTATATCATGGTTCTTTAAGTGTCTGTAAATTTCTATTGATTCTAAGACATAAGATTTTGACCCTTTAGGTGCCGTATGGAGTATTGATAAACAATTAATATTAGGAAATGGATGGTGAGTTGCTAAAAAATGCTTAGCAAAGTGTGATTTTTCATTTTTGAACCAATATGATGCATTGTGTTCTGCGAATCTTGTTTTGAAATTGCGTCCTGTTTGGCCTACATAACAGCTATTGCACTCTTGACACTTAAGTTTATAAACTCCTGATTTATTATGTTTATTAGTTTTATCTTTGGCACTGAAAAATATATTGCATAATTTTTGAGCGGGTTTTAAAGCTATTCTTGTTTTTTCGGCTGTGAGAGAAAGATATTTTATTCGAGATAGTACCAAAATATGTCAGGGGTATAAGTGATTTTCTTTCTTGACATCCTTTTATGGGATAAATTAAGCTGAAGGTGATTTGCTTTTGTTTATGGCTTATTAGGGTATTAATTATTTTAGGTTGGAAGCCGTTATTGAGTGCTATATTTTTGACTGTGTTCAATTCTTTTTATAAATTATTTTTACGAAGAGGGATATTGAAGACTCTATGGATCATAGATATATAAGCTGCCAGTTTATTGGGATTGTGACATCTGAAAATGTTGGTTTACGGAAAATATCGAATTCTAATCTATTTTCATTCTTTGAAATTGTAATATCTAACAAATTTATTTTATTATTTGTTTCCTTTTCCCATGTCAATTTTATGTTGGGGTGTATATTATTCAGATGGTTTAAAGTACAATTTAGTTCAATAAGACCAGTAGTATCGTACAGCAACAGTCCCTGAAAAAACCTAGCAAAACATCTCAACAAAATTGAGGCAATTGTTTTTTATATTTTGAAAGAACATCATTAAACCAAATATGTGCCACTTTGTTCGACGATTTTCTGCCATTTTCCTGGCAACATCATCATCCCGTCACCGTAGAACTTCTATGGTGGGTGTGTGGGCAAAAAAATTGTTACACATGGTTTTCATAGACCTCTTTCGAAACTAACTTAGCACCATTTAGGGAGTTCTGCAGAGACCGAAACACGATAGTCTGACGATGCAGGGTCCAGGCTATACCGTAAATGCATTTGAACTTCCCAGCCAAGCTCCCTAAATTTTTGCTTCATTAAAGATGGGTGTGGTCTACGTTGTCTTGGTAAAAGACTACCCCGTTTCTGTTGACTAGCTCCGGGCGATTTTTTTTTAATCGCTTGCTTCAATCTGGTCAATTGCAGCCAGTAGAGTACGGAATTTGGGCCAGATCAGCCTAAGGATTTCTTTCAAGTACACTTCTCGTGCTGTGCCCTGCCAAAGTCATGTTTACTCCATTTTGTATTTAAATGTGCCATGTATGTTGCGCCACTGATTTTAATAAACATTTTCCTTATTTGCCCAGCCATAGGAATAAAATATTAATTTGACAAACTTTACTCTTAAAAATGTTTTTCTTTTTTCGTTAGCAGTTACGTTGTTGCAGAGCAAAATTGCCATTCTATTTCAATTTGCCTTTTATATGTTTTAAATGAGATTGTCCTGTTTTCGAGCAGATTTAATATTTATACTGATGAAGACGAAATAGTTTTACGAAATATTTTATGTTTTTTTTTTTCCGTAAAATATTCGTTGTAGTAGAAATACTTTTTAATTTAGTATTTGAAAATAACAATTCAAGATATTTTGGCTATAAAAATAAGAAAAATTTTAGTACTCTGGTTAATATTATCGAGTATGTTCAAAACGTTCCACAGTGTCTCGACTAGTACAAGCTAGCGGGACAATATTATTTCTTCACTTATTTCAATTGTTTATGTATATTCCAGGTATCTTAAGCTATTTTAAGAAAAAAAAAGTTGAAAAATGTGTACTGTATGTGTATTAATCGAAATATGTAGCTGCAAGACGGAAGATGTTTACTAATGTGTCTCATTTGTTCACTATTGTCGCTAATTGTTCTTTAATTAGCTACATACGTCTACTTACCCATTATGTGTGAAAAGTACAATCATGTTTGTTTGCAAAGAAATTTCTAGGAAAAAAATAAAAATCATAATGATAGTACCCACATTTATTAATTTACAAAATATTATTTCTTTTAAAATAAATTAGTACAATAACAGTATCTATATATCAATTATTTACAATAACAAGGTGTATAAGTAAAAGAAATATAATATTAAATAACTTATATACTAAAGCATGAATTATAAACAACTACAACACACAATAAAATAAGAATAATAATTACAATAAAAAAATACTTAAACCTACTAATCACCATCAGATGAGTCGTCATCACCGCTCTCCCATTCAGTAGAATATTCAGAGAGTAAATAATCCTCCTCATTTAATTCGTGATGATGACTTACTGATGGTGTTTCGGGTGGCAATGAAGATGGGATAATCAACTGCAGAATCTCCGATGGCAAAGAAGTAAATTTTCTTCGCGGTAATTCTCTATACGAGTTGATAACAGGATCAGACGTAATTAAAAGCATTCTCAAAATATCCGTATTTGTGGCAATACGTGACCGCTTCCTGGTGTGCCGTTCACGGGATCTACGACAGTCTTTATTTCTTGCCTCCTGGGCTTCTTCGGAGAGTTGTCCAATGGGAAGAAGAAAAGAGTTTATAACTTCCGCGCTGTGTACAAAAATTTTATGCACAGTAACGGGCATGGAATATCACGAATACAGATCAAGGTATAATTTTCTAGTATCAACACAAAACTTTTCGAATTCTATATAATTTATGTCATATCCCGATGACAAAGTTCTTAAAATTACATGAAATCTACGAATAAGGTTTACGTCTAATCTTGTAATTTCGCTGCTCAATTCAGCTTTGGAAAAAAATCTACGTGCTGTGTTTCCATCGTTTGTGTTACCATGCCCAGGTTTTGGTTTATCTACAATGAGACCCATACGATCTTTAAACACTTTTTGTATCTCTTGTGAGCGTTGCTTCACAATAGCTTTGTCGTTATCTCCCCTGACTTGCCACTTTTTTATTTCTAAACGATAGCTGATGTGAAGCAAACATTCAAACGTGCGGATCCATGCATGTAAAGTAGATAAACCAAATGCAAGGCATTCTTCGTTGCTGGATATTTCTTTGACTCCTCGTTCATAGTAGACGGGGTGGCACCGCAAATATAACACTTTTGTGTTGAACTTGTGTCTGTTAAGGCATTGCACACTTTGCGATCAGTCAGTGTCAACAACAAATCGTGTTTAACAGAGATTTGAGATCCAGCAACGTTACATAATGTTGGAAGAAGCTGACTTCATCTAAAATTTTAGAAGTTTCTTCTTTCGTAAACTCTTTTGTCTCCTTGGCAAAAATAAACTTAATAGGACGGCAATATAAAGTAGAGGAAGGTCCTGGATTTTGCCAGATCACAGTTTCGCCATCAAGCAGTCTCAAAGGGACAAATGAGTATACGAACAAAAATTCGTCTGTAGCGTTAGTGTTCTCAAATTTCTGCTTATACGTGATATGCCCCGAACTGCCATCATAGCCCCATTTGCTTACCAACGTATAATATGAACAAGGGAACACACTTCTAATAACTTCCGTCTGAGCTTTAACTAATCGTTCAGCCGTTTTATCCAAAATCCCGTGAAGTTTAATTTCAGCTCAAGATTCAGTCACAGAAATATATTCGTCAGAAGGACAACAAGAAGCTTTGGACTTACCTAAACTATAAAACGATGGATACACTTGATGTCCCGCTTTCATTGACCATTTTCTTGTTTGTTTATATGAGTGAGAACTCGATTTCGAGTCCACATAATAAGCTAAAGCTTCGTCTGGTGTTAACTGCCGACTTTGTTCAGAACACTTATTCTTTTCTCTAGTTTCACTGACCGCGACGTTATGCATCTGTTTAGCAACACTTCGATGCCCTTCCTTTCGAGTAGCTAACTGAGCTGCTGTAATAAGCTCACTTGCATTTCGCGATTCCAAAAGACCTTCTACTCTCCGTCTTTTCGTTTTCGTTGATGAGTCTTCAAATGATTTTCTGGGTCGCCCTACGGAAATAGCCGCTGATGATGTTGAAGTGCACGGCTGGTTAACACACATCTTTATTTCGATTCCGGATCCCTCTAACCAATCTTTATGTTTGATTAGAAACATTTCTTTGTTACACTTTAAAGAAGTCCACTTTTGATTGAATTTTGCTGAAAGGCTTGATATTTTCATTTTGAGTCGTTTTAGAGAATAGTCAGAAACATCAGACATATTGAATTTTTTCACTTATATAATAAAAAATGCCACTGTTTCGTTCAGTTTTGTCATGTTTTAGCCATTCTTCAAAAAACTCCATTTTCGTCATAGTCACGACTCGTTCTGAAAAAAATAAAATAATTTTACTTTCGGGCCTTTTCGGGGTCTATAATATATATGAATCTCTGCCTGAATGTTGTAGGTATTACATATAGAAAAATCTAGGTGGATAAAAAAAGTTGCTACTTTTAAAGTTTACAATTAATGTAAAATTTGCTGGATTTATCTATACATTTACAAATTGATATTACACCCAAAGTATACATATTTTTTATAAAAAAATATAAGTCATAATAGAGCACTTACCTTCAACAGAATATTCCATCACAAAAAACTCGTTTCACTTTACTACCAATTTTAAAATATGTTATCACAAGTGTGCATAAAATGCAACTGATTTGCAAATGAAAATGACCTCTCTTATAAGGGTTACTTTGACCCCTGATAAGATACCTTTATGAGGTGATAAACAAATTAATTCTTGGAATTCGTTAAATGGGGGGGGGGTTGTTTACAAGTCGTTATCAGTGGTTCCTGGAAATTACGTCATGAATATTGTCCCGCTAGCATGTTATTGCCGAATCACTGTGCGTTCGTGTAAACATGTGTTGTCTCGGTACTCTACAGTGATTATTTCGATTTAGTCCGATTCATTAACAAATTTAAATAAAAAATATATGTCAAACACAAAAGTGAACAGTGATAAGATGATAGGATCATTTCAAAATTAATAAGTACTCGATTTTGATGTTATTAACCTTAAACTTTATCAGCAATTATACCGAATTATAGTTAAGAGTGGACAAAAAAATATATATGGAATATTTAATATAAATGTGTACTAAGGTTTTTTAGAAACCACTAGAGGCTGTTTCACATATTGAACTCAGTGATTCTTGCGTAAACATAATGGCGAATGAAAATATTTGTGGTAAATGTGAACGTGTTATTTCATCGAGGGCAGGGAATAACTGCATTTCCTGCAGCCTGTGCTTGACATGATACCACAGAGGGTGTATTAAGCTCACTGCAACAGAATTTACTGAATTTAAAAACTCCAAAAGGCATAATTGACCTTGCGATTCATGTACCAAGGGTAAGTACAATGACAACTCTTGGAATGACCTTGGTGCAAAAATCCAGGAAACACTGGTAAACAAAAAAAATGTCGATATAAGTGATATTGTCATAATAATCCTCCAGTTCTTTAACGCAATTAGTGATCATAATAAGAAGATACAGAGTGTCTTAGAAGACATTAGAGAGATGAATAAAGTTAACAATGATGAGATTATAGAGTTACGTGCTGAAGTGTGGTATCTACGTGAAGATATGGATAAATTGAAGAGTTCTACATGCTCCGAAATATCGTTGGTAACGAGACAACAACTGAGGACGTTTATTCTGAAATGCAGGATCGCACAAATAGGAAGAAAAATATTATGCTGTATGATGTACCTGAAAGTTCCGCCCACGAACCAGCAGAACGAATTGCTCACGACAAGACCAAAATAGATCGATAAAGTAAATGTGAATTGTAACAATTATAGGGCTTTTCGTTTGCGTCGTCAGGGCAATAAACCCAGACCTTTAAAGGTGACACTACATGATTCAGATATGGAATTGGTATGTCTTAAGAATAAAAGAATGTTGAAGGAGAACAACATCAACATAGGAGCTGATCTTACGCAGCGATAGAGAGAAGAGATAAGAGCTGCGTACAGGGAACTTGAAAATACGAAACAAAATGGTGAGTTGAATCTTTATATTAGATATGTGAATGGTTCACCTAAAATAATGATTTCTAAAACCCCTGAGGCCTCAAAAAACGAAAAAGGTCTTTGAATGTTTATTATCAGAATGTCGGTGGCATGCGTACAAAGCTTGAGGATTTGGGACATGCCACAGCACTCTGTACCTATGATATTATAATACTGGTCGAAACATGGCTGACAGCAGAATATGGTGATGCCGAATTGGGCTTGGGGCAATATTGCGTGTACAGACGTGACAGGGATAGTGATGCGAGTGGTGGTGGTGTTTTGGTAGCAATTCATAGAAATCTCAATTCTACTGCAATTAATTTTAGCGAACATATTGTGGAACATGTTTTTGTTTATGTGACATGCGGTAGACAAAAGACTGTAATTGGTGCGGTGTACTTCCCCCCACAGTCCTCGATGCAGGTATATAATGAGCATGGTAACGCTGTGATCGAATTAATAGAACGATTTAATAATAGCGAGGTTCTCATTTGTGGTGATTATAACTTGCCTGATGCTGTCTGGTTGGATGGAGACGATGGTTTAAGTGTGTAGTGTCCCACGTGCTCTTCGGAGAATATTATATGTGCGTGCTATGGATATCTCAATATGAGACAACTAAACTCTATTCCCAATATACATGGAAGATTTCTTTATCTTGTGTTTTGTAACAATTAAGAGGTTAATGTTTCTGTTGCCCTTGAATGTATTTTAAATGTTTCTCAGCACCATATTGCATATGAAATATCGATTCCCATCTATGTTGGCAACAATAGTTTGAAATGTGACATACTATACTACGATTTTAAGAATTGCAATTTTCAATTAATCAACGAATTTTTAGCGTATGTTTCATGAGAGTCGGTTTTTAATGAAACTGATATAAATGTTTGTGTCGAGAATTTTTACAATATTTTAAATGATGTCATTGCCATCTTCGTACCGGTTAAACGCTTTAAAACAACAAAATTTTCCAACGTGGTTCTCTGCAAACTTACAAACACTGGTTATGCAAAAGAAAATTGCGCACAAAAAGTATAAACTAAACGGTTTATTCACCTCATAACAAGAGTTTTCTTTATTGCGTGATAGATGTAAACGTCTTCAATCAGCTTGCTATAAAGAATATTTGTCTAGAGTTGACAATGACTTAAAAAGTCAACCCTGCGTTTTTTTGGAGACACGTTAACAATTCCAGAAGGTGTACTTCTTATTCACATAGCATGTTTTTGATGGATTTACTTGCTAATGATGGAAATGGCATCGTGGATTTGTTCGCTCGTCATTGTTCGGCTAGTTATGTGAGAGAGAACTGTGACTTTTCAGCCTGTAATATTGATAACGTACTGGAGGTGAACGTTGTGAGGGTCTCATTGGCCGAAGTATTTGAAGGCATTAATCCGCTTAAGATGAGTTATTCTCATTGCCCAGATGGGTTTTCATCAGCATTCCTGAGATAATGTGTTTTTCCCTGAGCAGACCACTACACTATATCTTCTGTTTGTCGTTAGACTCCTTCGTTTTTCCGCAATATTGGAAGGCTAGCTTTTTGACACCCATTTATAAATCAGGAAATCGTGAGGCTATAACCAATTACAGGGGTATTTATTTTCAGTCGGCTATGCCGAAGCTCTTTGATAAGCTTGTCGCGGATCAACTTTCATGGATTTGTAGGAACCTTATGAGATACGAGCAGCACGGCTTTTCTCGGGGAAGATCCACAGTCTCAAACTTACTAAGTTACGAGCAGTATCTGTTGGGCGCGTTTGAGAGAGGTATGCAGGTTGATGCTCTATACACTGATTTCTCGAAGGCGTTTGACAGGGTTAATCATGAGCTTTTGGTGGAAAAGCTTCGAGCCCTGGAATTCGGCACGAGCGTGACTAGGTGGATCAAGAGTTTTTTTACTGAACGTAGCCAGTGTATACGTATATTAAACCATATTTCAAGAAACATATCGGTATGTTCAGGTGTCCCGCAGGGCTCACACTGTGAGCCTCCCCTTTTTAATTTGTTCATTAATGATATTGGTGAGATGTTCAACCATCCTGAATATCTTTTATTTGCGGATGACCCCAAATTGTACAGAGGAATAGAAAGTGTAAACGATATTACGCGTCTGCAGGAAGATCTGAATCGACTCTATCACCGGTCAGAAAGAAATGGCTTGAGTCTAAATGTTAAAAAGTGTTTCTGCATTTCGTTTGGTAGGAAACGGAATATTGAGAGTCATTGGTATAGTTTGAACTGCGCCCTGCTTGAGTCGGTGTCGGAGATTCGTGACTTGGGTGTACTTTTGGACAGTCAACTTAATTTTCGTGGCAATATTCTGAGACTGGGTCTCAGAAATCTTGTTTTGTTACCAGATATAGTAAGCAATTGTCGGCTAGCACGTTTAGAGTGTTCTATTTTTCAATGGTCCACTCTGGTTTGGAGTATGCTTTGGTAGTGTGGTCACCATCTTACCAGTGCCATATTGCTGAGATTGAGTCAGTGCAGCGTAGATTTCTACGACCTTTAACTTTTAAAGCTGGAATAAATATTGATAAGGATGCAAGTTGTTCATATTGACTATGGGGTGATTATGATCGCTTTTGGTGTGGCTACTTTGGAGAACCCTACGCTTCTCCAAAGTAGCCACACCAAAAGCGATCATAATCACCCCATGGTCAATATGAAAACTTGCATCCTTATCAATATTTATTCCAGCTTTAAAAGTTAAAGTTCGTAGAAATCTTCGCTGCACTGACTCAATCTCAGCAATATGGCACTGGTAAGATGGTGACCACACTACCGAAGCATACTCCAAACCAGAGTGGACCATTGAAAAATAGAACACTCTAAACGTGCTAGCCGACAATTGCTTACTATATCTGGTAACAAAACAAGATTTGTGAGACCCAGTCTCAGAATATTGCCACGAAAATTAATCTTGAAATCATCTTGCAAATGTTTTATTCCTATACAAACTCCTGAATGGCTTTATTTCCTGTCCACTACTTTTGGAGAGCGTCCAACTTAATACTGTTCATAGGACTCGTGGCAGTGTACTGCTCAGTATTCCATTTCATAGTGCTAATTATGGCTATTACAGTCCTCTCACGAGAATGTGCCGAATATTTAGTACATACAGCCTTGATCCCTTCACTTGTAGTGTTAGCGAATTTAAAACGCTTGTAAGCGCGATCAGGATCTGAGGTGTTAAACTGTTGTATAGCTTGTTTTTTTTTTCTCCTTTTTCACGTTATGAATTGTATATGTGCATTGTGTTTTAACATTATTTTGTTTTTTATATTACTATTGTAGTTTTGTTTTTATAATACTATTGTAATTTTGTTTTTATATTACTATTGTAATTGGCTTGTCCGTCAAAATAAATAAATAAGTATGTGTTTATACAACCTGTTTACTAACGTCCTTAAAAGAGTACAATAAAAGAACAACAAAACTTACGTAAATACGTCTCTGTCTGAGGTCAACAAATGAACGGAACCACGTAATCATCCACGGTGCTAATCCAGTGCATATCGCTTGACAGAATCGACGTGTGTCCACGGGGGTCTCGTTAGTCAACTTCTTCACTTGTTTTCCTGCTAAGCCAATCATCTGTTGGAATTTTAAGATGACGTTTAAATTGCTTTGAAACGGATTTACTTATGTGAGGTTGGATTTATTGGATTTTCTTATTTTAATATTGTTTCGTATTGTGCGTCGTACGGTGCATAAAAATTATATTATTGGTTGCTACGCACGAAAATGTACGATAAGATTAATACTGATAATTTGGATATAATCCTATATATTAATCAAGAGAGATTACTGTTAAAAGTAACAAAAATTACAAGGTACAAATTATTTAATAAAGTAATTTCATTATTAAAAAATTATCGCCATTTTTTTAAATCTTTCCGGAAATTTCATCATCAATCCGGTTTTTTTTCATAATATTCTTCGCCTTCCAGTACCCAGGCTCCATTCTCTTCGATCTTTCCAATCTCCGGATCTTAAATTTCTCTCTGACATTGCTCTCTGAATACCTCCAAACCATGACGCTCTTGGTCCCCTCTTCTCTTCTTTTTGTTTCGTATTCAATTCAATAAATTGAACGACTGAAAATAAATATCAAGAGTTATATATTCTTGTAAACGGAATGAAAAATGTTATTTAATGATGTGCTCATATGTACCAGGTGTACAAGTATGAAATGCAGATGGTACACCAATGCAGTTTGTGCTATAAAGATTTGACACTGCGCCATTTTGTTGTCATCAACAAGTGTCAGACGCGTACGAGTGATAAATAGGAAAAGTGTGTGCATAGGGTTGTGTTGTTGTGTTCAATATGTCGAAATTTATACCGAACAAAGAGCATTCGCAGACAGTATTAATTTTTTGTTTTCATTTGAAGAAAACTGCTGTTGAATCATTTCGATTACTTCGAGAAGCTTATGGTGAACATGCTTCATCGCAAGATACGTGTGAACGATGGTTTCGGCGTTTCAAAAGTGGTGAGTTCGATGTTGCAGGCAAGGAACGTGGAAAAACCCCAAAAAAATACGAAGATGTGGAATTGCAAGCATTGTTGGACGAAGATGATTCGCAAACACAAAAACAACTCGCCGAGCAATTGGGCGTTAGTCAACAAGCTGTTTCCAATCGGCTACGAGAGATGGGAAAGATTCAGAAGACCGGTAAATGGGTACCACGAGTTGAACGACAGGCAAATGAAAAAGCGCAAAAACACTTGTGATATTTGCTCGTTCGGTACAAAAAAAGTTTTTTTTGCATCGTATAGTTGCAGGGGATGAAAAGTGGATTTATTTTGAAAATCCCAAGCGCAAAAAATCATGGCTAGACCCAGGCGCACATCCACATCGACCGCAAGACCGAATCGCTTTGGCAGAAAGACGATGCTCTGTGTTTGGTGGAACCGGAGGGGCGTGATCTATTATGAGCTGTTAAAACCTGGGGAAACGGTTAATACTAAACGTTACCAACAACAATTGACCGATTTGAACCGTTCGCTGCTTGAAAAAAGGCCGAAAGAGGCAACACAAAGTCATTTTTCTCCATGCTCCATCACATACGGCAAAACCAGTTCGCGACACGTTGGAAGCATTCAGCTGGGAATTTCTACCCCATGCGGCCTACTCACCAGACTTGGCTTCTTCCGATTACCACTTGTTTGCATCGATGGGGCACACACTTGCTGAGCAGCGCTTTGGTTCGTACGAAGATGTGAAAAAATGGCTCGATGAATGGTTCGCAGCAAAAGGGGAAGATTTTTACTGGCGTGGTATTCACAAATTGCCTGAAAGATGGGAAAAATGTATAACAAGCGATGGAGCATACTTTAAATAAAGCACTTTTTATCATTCTTCCGAATTTAACATGTTTTTTTAGAAAAAAAATCCGCATTTCATACTTGTACACCTGGTATATAGTTAATTTTGGGTTAATTATCTTGATAACACCTGATAGAAATTTAAAAAAATTTATTGCCTTTGTGATCTATGAAATTTGACAGTGACACATTTTGTGTTATAATATTTCGCTTCCTCATAAAAATTAGTTTAGTACTGAAAGAAGACATTCTTGGTATGTAGAATAAAAAAATAAGGAAAAAAAATCTCTGTACAAAATTTTTCGTAAATATTTTCATGAAACTGACATGTCCACAAACCTACTTATTATATAAACACAAAGCGCAAATGGTAAATATAAATTACTAAAGGATTTTTTGATCTCTTTCCCTCATTTCCGACTAACAAACAAAGTTATATGCCGATTGAAAAAGTAATATTGACGTTTCGCCGATTAGTCTGTCAGCTTGGTCCAAGAACTAACTTCTTCGGAATCCAGCACAAAACTGTTTCGTGCTAGATTCCAAAGAGGTCAGTTCTCGGAAAAAGCTCTGAGCAGGCTGCAGGATGATCGGCAACACGTCAGCATTACTTTTTCAATCCATTTCATATAGTGCTCTAATAACAACCTATATCTGTTTTATAGACTACTCTAAAGCTTTCGACTGCATACAATGGAACAAACTCTGGTCGATTCTAATCAGCATGGAAACACGAATACTAAAAATTCTTCAATTCTTTCTACGTGACCGTGCCATATAAGTTGCCGTTGTTGAATTTCCTCAGTAAATGTGGTTTTGACTTTCATTACATCCCTTAGTCTTTCATTTCTAACGCTATCCATTCTTGACACTCTAGCCGACCTTCGCCAGTAATCCATTTCGAGTACCATTAGTTTCTGTTCAATCGTTTCGTCAGTTGCAAAGGTTCACAACCGTATAACACGATGTACTTAACTATTGCATCATAAATGAGGTGTTTTCTGTGTGATGTCATGTTCTTCTACCACAGAATAGAGTTTAGGTATCTTATGACAGCCTTTCCTTTACTTATTCTACTGTCCACTTCTTTTTCCATTCTACCGTCTTTACTTTTGTTAGTTCCGAGATATATATACTCTTCCCAAGCATCAATGACCTCACCAGTATTTAGAGACAAGACAATTTCACTCTAAAAAAATCACTTAAAAGACAATTTCTTCATGTAGAGTGTTAAAATAAAGCCATTTTTTTTCTATCTCATTAACTAGAGCTGATACAAAAAAAAAACAGTAACATTTTTGACATCACTTTATCAGACATACTTAAAATCGGGCCTAAAATTCTAGACATCAAAATGTCAGCCAGTGGAATACATAAAATACAGAAACAGTAAGACGCAAAAAGTTTTTACATAAACAATCACGTTTATTGAAACCTCTCTCACTGCATATGGCGACTTACTATATACATAACTTGCTTTTACTACTGTCCACTATTTTTAGTGTTCCGTACGGAATACTTATAAGATCACTTCGGTGTCTGTCCCTCTGTCACACCCGATTTTCTCCGAAACTACTAGACGTAGAAAGTTGAAACTTGACACTAACATACGAATTAATGGCCTCATCAGAGCCGTGTAGTTTTGAAAGTTAAATTTTTAGTTAAGGGGTTAATTTTAGGGGGTGAAATCGAAGGTGATAAAAAAATTTTTTACCAGGTCATCGAGTGGGGTATCAAATGAAAGCTTGTAAAAACGCGAGTTCAAAAATATATATATTTCTTTGTATTATTTTTAAAAAATTGCCAAAAATCGCTGTCCCTCCCCCTTATATCGAAAAGTACTGATCAAAAAATTTTACAGAAATTCTGGAATATTCTCCACAAAATATAACAGGAAATAAATCTGGATATAAAGCGGTCCAGTGACAAAAACTAATAAAACTTTTAATCAGTAACGACCATAGAGAGTAAAACGGACATGCAGTCAAAACACAACTTTTTATGCACGTTAATAAATATTAAATAGTCACTAAAAATGTAATGGAAAATGTAACAATTTTACGATACTTATCTTAAATTATTTTAGTCAGTAGCGGCACAAGAAATGTTTTATTTACCAACTATATCAACAGAGAGAGCTATAAGTATTCTAGTTTGTTAACTGTATATTATTTGAAGAGTTCCTTTTTAATGTTCCGTGTAGAACACTTATAGGATCACTTCAGTGTCCGTCTATCCGCCTATTTGTCTGTCTATCACACCCGCTTTTCTCCGATACTATTTGACATAGAAAGTTGAAATTTGGCACAAATATAAGAATTAATGGCCCAATTAGAGAGGTGTAGTTTTGAAAGTTAAATTTTGACTTAAGGGGTTAATTTTGGGCGGTGAAATCGGAAGTGAAAAAAAAAAATTACTAGGTCATCGAATGGGGTGTCAAATGAAAGATTGTAAAAAACACGAGTTCAAAAAATATATATATATGATTTAATATTTGCTCACATTTTTCTTTGTATTATTTTTTAAAAAATGGCCAAAAACCCCTGTCCACCTTTCCTATCCCGAAAAGCACTCATCAAAAAATTTTGAAAAAATTCGGAAATATTCTCCACAAGGTGTAGATTGAACAAAAATTATCACGAGTGCATTACACAATTAATCTGGTAAATTTGGTTTTTTAATAATCGATATTGTTATAAAACCCGTCAAAGTCTGTCCCACGCCAGGTTCAAAAAGAAGTGAGGGGGAGGCGTAACAACCTCGTAAAAAAACCAGGGTTCATCTGGCCCAGATGATAGCACCCTGTTAGGGCGCCTGCCAGGGTACGGCGAAGCTGCTGCCTTGTAGTTTGATGTTGGCTCACCAAAGGCTAGAGTAAGAAAACCTTGATGAAAAATTAGCTGGTCCTCCAGATTGGGGGTTGAGGCAATGGGTTTGCTCCTTATTAATTGGAAAAAAAAACAAACATGAAAAA
>CM032454.1:186017288-186092288 GCA_019049505.1 Pachyrhynchus sulphureomaculatus
TGATAAGTACTTTTCGAGATAAGGCGGGTGGACAGCGATTTTTCGCGATTTTTTCAAAATAATACAAAGAAAAGTGCGCGCAAGTATTACATTATATATATACGAGTAAAATATATATATATATATATATATATATATATATATATACATATTTTACTCGTGTTTTCACAAGCTTTCATTTGACACAACACTCGATTACCTAGTAAAAAAATTTCTTTTTTCACCCCCCCAAAACTAACCCCTTAAGTCAAAATTTAACTTTGAAAACTACAATTCCTATATTATTACCAAATTTCAACTTTCTATGACAAATAGTTTCGGAGAAAATCGGGTGTGATAGACCGACAGGCAGACAGACAGACGGACAGACAGACACCGAAGTGATCTTATAAGTGTTCAGTACGGAACACTAAAAATGAACATCACATTAAAGTGCTATATTATGGTAAGTTTTCAGTTGACACTACTAATATATGATCCACAGTATCAGTCCGGAAAACTATGTTATTATGTTTCTCTTTTCAATAAGTATATAGTTTAGTTCGCAATACTCGTAGTTTAAGTAGTTTTTTCTTAGATTAATTTTAAGCTTATTTCAAGTTTGTTACACTTACAGATTACGTCGAAAGATCATTTTTCCTTAACAAATTCAAAAGGCAATTTCCTTGTCAGGAAAATATAAGAAAAATACAAAAATTTTAAAGAAACGATTTTTCCTAGACAAAAGTCTTAAACCTATAAAGCGTTCAATGGCATTTTCACCCTAACATTTTTATATCAATTTCATCCCCTTTTCTTAAAAACCAGTCGCGCAGATGGTGCACCGTACCTGATTAGGGTGCAAATATTTTATAAATATGGAAACTTTTTATATAGCATAATACCTGTAAATCGTGACGCTCGGGCATCTTAGGTTAAATAAATTTATGAAAACGAATTTTTAATTTTAAATTTCAAAAAACCCGTTTTGTAAAAACAAGTTCTTTTAGCAGACGACTTTTGGTGAGATCCAATTTACTACAAATTCATTTTTGTTTAGAAAAGCACCAAGAATATTGGTGCTTTTTTAAAATATCTACGTAGCCATCAAATTAATGTCACAAAAATTGCTTCATATTGCGATCAGATTTCTGATTTCGGTCTGTTCTGGTTCTAAGATCTGTTTCACAGGTTTTATCAGGTCATATTTAACTTTTTTATTTATGTCTTCATTTGATTGGAATATGTTTGATTGTAAGGCAGGCATTACATTTTGTGAAATTTGGTGGTGGTCGTTTTTTAGTAAGCAAGAATGTGTAATGTAGGTGTGTCCTATGGCATTTCTTCTCCCTGTGACATTCTCTGCAGTACAGTGACGAGAGATGTGAAGGAGGAAAAACCAATGGTTTGACCTCCCACAATTCGTTTGATCCCTCCTGCAAATCCCAGTCTAGTTGAAATAGATTATCATAGGTGTGCTTAAAGTAATTTGGTAAGTCCTTGAGAGAATTGATGAAGTTTAGCAAAGAACCCGATGAGATTTGGCATTGAGGTCTGCTTTCTGATTTCCATTGATAGCCGTGTGACTGGGTACTCACAGGAAGGATGTGTGTATACCTCTGTTGTATCCTATTTGTAGTAAATCTGTGATGTCTAGTAAAATATGGTTTGAGAAGTGGCTGAATTTAATGCCTGTAGTAAACTTAAGAAGTCTGTGATTATAAAATATTTTCTGGTAGTCTTAGTTTGCCATCAGCTTTGCGGAGAATAGTGATGTAATCGGGTTTAACTTAATTTTGTTTGTTTGATTGTAATGGCTTTAAGCAGTTTGTACGAAATTTGGTCGGAGTTTTGCAGTTTTTAAGATTTTTAAGAAGTTTGAAAAGCAAATAGAAGCTTATTCCGGTATATTTCGACTATACCAAATGTAACATATGTATAATGGGTTACGTCCGGATTAGCCCAGTTAGAATTATATTTCGAAAATTACATTGAGTATAACTAGGTTAACAAAACAAGATCAATTAGGTGGTCAGTCGTAGAATTTTAATCTAGCTTAAAGATAGGAATCCTACAGCTTTTAAACTTAAATGGCTTTTTCGGCATGGCTGTCGGTAATCCCTTCCTAAACTAAACATCTAAGCATGTAAATGCCTAGAGATTATATCATAGACAAATTAGTAACAGCAAATTAAGTATCAGACTGTAATATTGATCATTTTATTCAGTGTCCTTGGTTATTGATTGGATATTTTTACTTCTCTAGCTAAGGAAGCTGTTAAGATGGGTGGGACAATCCTTACCTACTAAATTAAAGATCTCTTCAACCTCTGTATTTATAACGCCACAATCCCAAGTGAGTGGAGCAATATTCTGATGATTCTAATATGTAAAAGAGGTAACCTTATGGATACTGACAACTATGGATCTATAAGCCTGCGCTCTCATCTTTACAAACTTTTCACGAGAATAATTAACAAAGAACTGAAAAATAAAATTGACTTCTACCAGGTGGTCGACCAGGCGGGATTTCGATCAGGATTTGGGATTAACAATAATTTTTTAGCTATAAAAACGCTTATAGCAAAAAGGGTTGAATACAACAGACCATTAGTTTTGATTTTCGTACACTTCTTGCAGGTCTTCGATACTGTTGAAAACAAATATATAATTCAAGCTCTACGCCAGTTGACTATCGCTACGGCCGCCTATTACATAACATATATACCAAATACACAGCGTCTGTAAAGATCCACCAAGAAATAAATAAATTTTTAACTACAGAGAGGAGTTAAGTAAGGAGACAGTGTCGCCTAAACGATTACGATTCGGGAGCAGGCTTTTAAATACATTGACTCGAGTCAAAAAGGCATCAGCATCGATGAAAAAATGTTGATAATCTCCGTTTCGCCGACGACATTGTGCTCTTCGCGATAAGCTGCATGAAGCCGAAGAAATGCTTCAATTATTTACCGAAGCCCCAAGTAAGGTAGGATTACAAATAAACATAAAAAAAACAAAAATTATGACAAATTTTGTACTAGGAGGAGCACGAACCCTAAACAAAAACATAATAGAAGGAGTTCGAGAATACTGATAACTGGGTCCTGAAAATTAACAGAGACAACCAAACGCACGAATTACACACGACGAATTTGACTTGGCTGGGAATTTTACGGTAAATTAGGAAAAGATGTTTAAGAGTTTGCCTCAAAAAAAAATTTTTAACCACTTTATCACATATTTAGCAGGGACCCTAAGGCTCACAAAAACAAGTGCTAAGAAGTTAAAGATGGAAATGCTCTATGCTGGGCATTCGGTTGTCCGATCGATCGTGTGATTAATTTAGAAACTCGCATAAGAATGGCGTGAATGATATTATCGAAAGAATATTATGTCTGAAGTTTCAGTTTGCAGGACACGGGGCTGGCTGCAAGATAGGTAGGTGGACAAGAAGATTATTGGAATGGAGGATGACTTTAAGAGGGGGTTTTTTGGGCAGTGGATGAGGTTGGCACAAGACGCTCAGGCTGAAAAACGTTCAAGAGAGGCCTATGGTATGTCCAGCACTGGAAACAGACGGCTGGGTGAAGAAAAGAAAAAGAAGAATCTAAGGAAAAGATATTTGTCGAAAAATCCCCTCCAAGACCTTTGGTTGCACTCACGTTTCCAGGTCTCCGGAACCTGAAAACGTAAATTTTAATATCCATCAATTAACTATAATAACTTCTAAACTTGGTATGTAAATAGTATTTGAGATAGAAAGAGAATCATAACAAATTTTGTAGAATTTTCTTTCGAAAAATATAAAATTTTTTATCCTGTGGGCCGAGACTCCATTCTGATCAAGATTACCGATTGACGTAGGAAACCATCAAGCTTGTTGTTGTTAACTTAAAGATAAGATTGCCTGCGTATATCTAAAGATTTAAAAGTATTTTTGTACTCTTAAATATTTGTTTAATAAAGTACTTCGGTAAATTTTCTACTGCTCTTGTTATACTCTTGAAAAAAATTCCCGAAATTAGCCTTTTTTCTTGGGACTGGCCTTACCCCTTAAAATTTGTATGAATAATCCTTTGGAAAAAGATATTATTTAACATCAATTCTGTAAATAAAAATTTACATATGCATACAGATATTATTCTTTTGGACGAAAATTAATATGATATTACCAATCAAAAATCAATACAAACAAAAGGTAAATCGTCTCAGGCTATATAATAAAATTACATTTGCGAGTTCGCATCTAAATAATGGCTATCGTTGTCAGTAATTGTAGTTGTTAGTGGGGCGTGGTATGCCTCAAACTACATCTCTGCAAAAGCTCCATTTGAAACAACTTGCCTGAGATGATGTTAAAACAGCGAACGGAAGTAAACTGCTCCGATTTTTATTACGTAATATTATTATTTTTTTAAGAATCCCCAAAAGCGCTACAAGAGCGATGCATGTGAGGAAAAAGCGATTTACGTTGATACCGAATCGCTGTAAATTATACTCAGTGGGAAACACAGTCCTGTGTAAATCATTCGAAAAGGAAGAAGTTCTTCATATAAAAGACTATTCAAAACAGGTTGTACGAGAAGTGACAAGTTGAACCTCAAAAGCATGTTCCACTTTAGGAGGAATTAAGTGGGTTACATTAATTGGACACTTTCGATGAGAATATTTGTAAAATAAGTAAAAAAAGTTGCCAACCGGTTGAAGGAATCAAGGTTGCTGGTGGGTTTTGGGTCTCCAGTTAGACGAACACCGCTCTTCTAAGTAGAATTCAACAAATAGGGTGTACATTTATGATATCAAATGACTACTGAAATACGGAGGGCAACAATTAATGGCAGAACTTACAAAGCTATTCAATAAAATATTATCAACCAAAGAAGTCCCTAATGAATGGAGAAAAAACATAACCATTCCTTATTCAAGAAAGGAGACAAGAAATTACCAGAAAACTATAGAGGTATAAATCTGTTAAGTTCAACCATGAAGCTCTTTACAAAGATAATAGAAGCAATGATAAGTGAGCATGTAAACATATCGGAAGAACAACAAGGCTTCAGAAAAATAGGTCAACCGTAGATGCCATCTTCATAGTCAGACAAGTAGTAGAGAAGCCCATAGAATACGGAAAACCCGCATTTCTGTGCTTTATAGACCTCGCTAAAGCATTTGACAGAGTAAAACTAAAACACGTAGTTGATATCCTAAAGAGAACATGTGCCAAAAAACATAACAGACATCATAAAACAACTAAACCACAATACAGGTACTCACATCTTAGTTAATCAAAGACTGACAGAGGAAATACAAACGCCAACCGGAATCCGACAGGGGGACTCATTAAGCCCGTAACTGTTCAACTTAATAATGGACGAGATAATAACCCATATCAGAGACATGAAGGAAGGATATTCACTTACAACGGGTAAAAATCAACATTGTCTGTTATGCAGACGACGCTGTGATCGTGGCAGAGAACGAAGACGACTTACAGCGGCTTCTGCACTCATTCTACACAAAAGCTAAAGCCCTCAACATGCAGGTATCTAACACAAAAACCAAAACCCTCGTCATATCTAAAGAGCCAATAAGATGAAAACTTGCTCTGGAAAACAAAACAGTAGAACAAGTCATGTCATTTAACTACCTAGGCATACAAATCACCTCATGCCAAAATAGAACAAATGAAGTGAAGGACCAAGCAAACATAGCCGCCGAATATCGGGCGCACTTCGGGACATCATCTGGAAGAATGCCTTTATGAATAAAAAGGCAACAGTAAGGATATACAAAACATGTGTAAGACCCACACTAACATAAGCTATGGAAACAAGAACAGACAATAAAAGAACAAAAAGCATTCTTCGAACAACAGAGATGAAAATACTTAGAAACATTTCAGGATACACACTAAGACATAGGAAAAGAAACACAGACATAAGACATGAATGCGAAGTGGAAGACATAATCAGATGGGGACGTAAACATAGAAGAGCTTGGAGAGATCACGTGGAGAGAATGACTGAGGAGAGAGAGAGAGAATCGCGCAAGATGGTAAACCACGGACACGACGACCCCTGGGAAGACCTCCAAAGAGATGGCTCGAATCATGGACATCAACATTTCAAGAAAACTGATGAGTTGAAAACTACAGGCCTGAGGCCAAGTACGTGGAAGAAGAAGGAGAAGATTTAGGAGTAGAGCCCCCAAACGTGGGAGCAGTATTCCATCATTGGTCGAATTTGAGCTATACAGAATTAACAATTGTTATGGAGTGTAAAACTTTCTAGTTCGAAATACTATTCCCAGGTTTTGAAAAGCTCTCTTTACTATGTATGCAACATGTTCATGCCAGGAATATTTGCTCCCAAATTAACGCCCAACAAATTGAGTGACGATGCTAGTGGAATGGAGTATCCAGACAACTATGTCGGGGTCTGCAACGTTAACTTTTTTAGAAAAAGCTGCCATATCTCTGACAGACCCGGGACTTTCTACCCCATGGTTATATATATATATATATATATATATATATATATATATATATATATATATATATATATACAGGGTGCGGTGCTTAAATCCGGACAAATTAAACATTTTTTTAAAAGAAAATTTTATTCATCAAAAAATTAAAATAAAAAAAAAAACCTTTTGCATGTCAGTTGTATGACTTATTCAGAGTGAAATTATTCGATGTAACCTCCCTTAGCAGCAATGACCGGCTTTTTCTTTAGCCTGAAGCGCTTGTACGCTCCCTTTAAAGCAGGGCTGTCCATATTGACAAATACCGTTTCGATAGCGGTTCGTAAAGATGCCATATTAGGGTGTCTGGATTTGTAGGATTACGCTTCAAACATAATAATCAAGGGGGTTGAAATCCGGGCTATTAGAAGGCCAGAACTCTTTACCTAGAACATGTCCACGTTATCCGATAAAACAATTTTGGAATAAGTGGTCGTGTGTGCCGGTGTGCCTTCTCAAAGCATTATATCTAGCAACAATATCATATACCGGGTATCTCGGGTACCCGAAGGAGGAAGGAATTATTTCAGTCGCCGAACGTCCAGAGCGAAGACTTTCGATAATCGCAGCTCTTCGGTTGTACTCTGCACTTGTTCGCAACGGATCGGTCATTTTAAGGTTATGACTGTTTATTAGAAGTATGTCGCTTTCACGAACGTCAACAGCGACCTATAACGGAACTACTATATGACGGAAAATTCAAATTTGTCCGGATTTAGGCGCCGCACCCTATATATATATATATATATATATATATATATATATATATATATATATATATATATATATATATATATATATATGTGTATATATATATATATATATATATAATATTATATATATATATATATATTTGTAATATATATATATATATATATATATATATATATATATATATATATATATATATATATATATAATTACAAATGAGGTTTTCACGGATGATGGAATGTAATACATTAAAATTCCAAGAGTCAATTCGTTCGTCTAATGTTCTATTTGCACGGTCGCAACAAAGCAACTTGAGAACTACGGAGTCTGAACGAGTAAATTAGTACATATACTTGAGCACTAACATCAGAGAGCAATGGGACCACTCGCAATAAATAAAGAGCCGTATTGAAAAGGCTAGAGCAGTATTCACCAAAAGGAGCTCTATATTCAAAACCCATAACTTGCCAGTGGACACAAAAATTAGGTTTCTGCGTTGCTACGTGTTCTCCATTTTCTTTTATGGTGTGGAGACATGGACCCTGACAGAGGCAACAAGTAAAAGATTTGAAATGTGGCTATATTGTAGGATGCTAAGAAGGTCATGTGTGGACCGAGTCACGAATGAAAGAATTCTTGAAATAATGAATGAAGAAAAAGAGGTTTTAGTTGCCATCAAGCAATGTAAACTCCAATACCTCGGTCACATTATGAGGAATGAGAGCAGATTCCATTTGTTGCAGAATATACTGCAAGTTAAAGTGTATGGAAAGAGAAGTGGAAGGTTTCGTTGCTCAACAATCTTAGCACTTGGTTTTCAATGACCACCACGCAGCTATTTAGGGACTTAGTCAACAAGATGCTGACAGCTAATATGGTTGCCAACATCCGGAATGGATAGGAACTAAAAGAAGTAGCAGGGTATCTCAAACGTGAAAGACTTTAAAAATCTCGAAGGACGATTTTTGAAAACAGAGATATCCTCATCTAGAAGTAACATGTACCTGTATCGAGAAGTTTATTTCCTGTTAATTTTTTTTTTTTTCAGTTTTAAGAGGATTTTTGTTACATATGTTATTTTTTAAGATCAACGATTATTTTTTCACCGTACACTTTGGGTTGTAAAATTTTTATATCTTCGTCTATTGTTTCCCATAAACGTTAAGCTCTATGAATTTAAATTATCCCTAGAATTATTTCATAATATTTTCGAAAATCTAAACGAGCCTATTAAATAACGATTTCGGCAAACAAAAATCCACAAAATATAATAGGAAATAAATCCGGATATGAAGCGGTCCAGTGACATTTTATCCGAAAACTAATAAAACTTCCAATCAGTAACGACCATATAGAGTAAAACGGACATGCAGTCAAAACACATAACTTTTTATGCACGCTAATAAATATTAAATAGTCACTAAAAATGTAATGGAAAATGTAAAATTTTACGATATCTATCTTAAATTATTTTAGTCAGTAGCGGTACAAAAAATGATTAATTTACCAACCATGTCCGCTTAACAGAGAGAGCAGTAAGTGTTCCTTTTTATTATTCCATACAGAACACTTATAGGATCACTCGCATCACTGCGACTTTTGTTCCCGATTTAGGAGTAAATTTGGAATCTATCTTTTTGTCAGAAGCGACCACTTTTGCCACCGAGAAGAGGCTCTGGAGCCCCCAAACTTTGATGTTATGTGTTTAAAAAATTAACGACTCAATAAACCATAAGGTTCATCTGTATCCTCTATCAACCACCAAGTGATACTAACTTTAGAACACTTTTCGCTTCTCTTGCAGACACCATCGATCATTTACAAATTAACTATCCAAGGGCTACTTTAATGTCCACAACATCAACTGGTTTAAAATATTCAAATACTACCGACGAACAAGGTCGTGAAGTTGAATCATTCTCAATCAGTTGTGGCTTAACTCAGCTTATTGACGAACCAACACGGATCCCTGATCGAGACGGGAAGTTCGCCAGTCTTCTTGATATATTTTTAACCACCAATCCGGAGATTTACACGGTCACCGTAAATCTGCCGTTAGGTTCTTCCGACCATAAACTGCTTTCGACATCGAGTATCCTACCAATCAGTTACAGAGAGGTGCCTAAACCGCGCAGGATTTGGCACTACAGATCTGTTAAGTGGGATCTCATGGAATATTTTCGAACTTTTCCTTGGTTAGACGTTTGTTTTCGTTCTGACTACCCATTTGACTGCGCAAGGAGGGTGTCCAATGTTATTTTGGCTGATATGGAAGCTTACATTCCTTTTTCGAAAAAATGCCCTTCCAACGGCAAGCCTTGGTTTGACCGAAAATGCAAAGAAGCTGTTGCTTCTAAACATTTTGACTACCGACAATGGCGTGTAAAGCCTAACGCCATAAATCGTAACACCTTTGTTCATGCCCGGAACAGATGCAAAGAAATTATCGACCAATCCAAGGAGGCACACAATCAATGAATTAGAAACAAACTTCTCGATTGTCCCAACAATTTCAGGTCCTTTTCCATCCACCATACCACCACTCACATGGCCAGATAATTCTACAGCAACGACACCTGTTGAAAAAGCGAACTTGTTGGCCGAAGCCAAAGCTCAAACTTGACCAACTATGGAATAATGCTCCCATGTTTGAGGTTCCGCTCCCAAACATACATTGCATTTGTTGGATTCTATTTAGAGAAGAGCTGTTCGTCTGATTGGAGACCCGGAACTAACCGGCAGCCTTGATTCGCTGGAACATCGAAGAACGGTTGGCGACTTGCGCCTATTCTACAAGTATTTTCATGGAAAGTGTTCGAAGGATATAGCCCGCTTAATTCCTCCCAGAGCGGTGCATGTTAGAAATACACGTCGCACTAATACTTCACATCCGTATAAGATTCAACCTGTTACTCCTCGTACAACGCTTTTCAAGCAATCTTTTATATGGAGAACATTATCTCTTTGGAATAATTTGCCCAGGACTGTGTTTCCCACCGAGTACAATTTACAGCGATTCAAGAACAACGTGAATCGCTTTTTTCGCACACATGTCGCTCCTGTAGCGCTTTAGGGACTTTCCTGCGGCACGTGCGCTAGACTCGTAAAAAAAAGCTGCGTTGTAGTTTGTTTTAACTATGTGTTATTTGAAGAGTTCTTTTTTAATCTTCCATACAGAACACTTATAGGATCACTTCGGTGTCCGTCTGTCCACCTGTCTGCCTATCACACCCAATTTTCTCCGAAACTACTTGACATATAAAGTTAGTCCAAATATAGGAATTGATGGCCCAATTACAGTAGTGTAGTTTTGAAAGTTAAATTTTGACTTAAAGGAATATTTCACTTTCTCTGTCGAATATTTTAATAATTTTTATGGGACTGATAAAATAAAAAAAGCATTTTTTGAGTGCGTGATTTTTCTGACATATATTTTAAGTCTTTAAATAAAAGAAAAAAAATTTTCCGTAGTTTTTTAAATGATTTTTTATAGGGTTTTTTTTTTGCAGTCTCATGGAAGCCATTTTGAAAATTTTGATCTGCTGGCGTGCACGATTGCGCTTCACTGGAACGTCTGAAAAATAATATATTCTTAGAGGAAGTATGACTATGGCCCCAGTATAGATTACGATTATTTTGTTTGAGCAAAAATTCACAAAATGGTGGACCTCCAAAGTTGGTAGTCTCAAAAACAGCATCTTTTTTTCGTAAAAAAAAACGTTAAAAATTGAGGGAAAGAACCAATCTTTTCTAGTTTATACTGGGGTTATTGTTCTGTAGAAGAACATGTTAAAATTTCTGACCGACCGGTTAAATGGTTTTTTTTTAGGTTATCGTGCATGCCGATTACAAAAACGTTTTCTTGAGAAAAACGCGTTTAAAGTTTTTACAAACGAATTTTCACATATAAAATCTGCTTACGTTCCATCGGCTATGCCTGGTGCATACAAATCCCTTCCGACTCCTCATACGCATCGTTCTCAAGTGTTCCTTCGTCTCTCCGTGCGATTCTGGCCTATAATCAGAAGTTTTTACCATTTTTTCTGCAGATGTTCTAGCAAAATTACAATTACTGAAATCGATTACCACAAAACTGTCTTTTACGTGGTATGCACACCCGTTTCGGACTCAATTTCCAGTAATTTTTACCTCTTTTACACAATATTAGCCAAGACGTTTACTGAGTGATGTTTGTCCTGCAAGCGATATTTTCGACCTGAGCAGGCCAGGGTACCGTTTGCTTTGGAGCTACAGTTTTGCTTCAAACTGAAAATTTCATACCCATTATAGTAAGCTCTCCTTTTACCTGCTTCTATCTTTCTTAGAATCATAAAAGTAACAGCAGATGTTCGACGCAAGTAGAGCAACATCTTTGTAAATGGCGGAAAGGTAGGTTGGCACCTCGCGCGGTCCATTTGGCCTGCCTTACACTTGGCGCTAAAATCGTCTATAACTTCGAAAGTATTTGAAATTTTCCCATGAAATTTTTAGAGAATATTATTGAAATATAATACTTTCCATTAGGATATTTTCTAAAGAGTCGATTTTTCCGACCCGAGAAAGTGTAATGTTCCTTTAAATGGTTAGTTTTGGGGGCTAAAATCAAAAGTGAAAAAAAAATTACATCGGGTAGGGTGTCAAATATAAGCTTGTGAAAACACGTACATATGATTTAATATTTGCTCGCACTTTTCTTTGTATTATTTAAAAAAAATTGCCAAAAATCCCTGTCCACCCAATTTATCTTGAAAAGTACTGATCAAAAAATTTTGAAAAAATTCTGGAATAAGGGTAGACTGTGCAAAAATTATCACGAGTGTATTATGTTTAATAATTTCTCCGATATAAGAAAAGCTAGGAAAACTATGTCTCTTGACACTGTGGTGCAGGGTTTTAAAAAGGCACCCACCACAGGCAAAAGCGATAGGGCTGCCTATATCCCTATCGGATATGGCACTTCAAGAAGAAGTAGCACGTTGTTCCTGTACCCAGACATAATTTTATTTTATTCGTTTATAATTAAACAAATATTTAGGAAGTAAATATTAATTTAACAATGGAAAAAAAAACTGGCAAAGAAAAGAGAAGTTCATCTAGCCTTCATAGACATAAGAAAGGCCTATGACTCAGTACCAAGACAAAGATTATGGAACGCAATGAAAGAAACAGGCAATGACAAAGAACCAATATACGCAGTATAAGCCCTCTACGAAAACAACACAGGGAAGAGACTCCAGACATCAAAAGGCCTATTACTAGGATGCTCTACATCCCCAACACTATTCAAAATATACCTTGAACAAATATTAAAAAAATGGAAGCAAAAATGTAGTGGAATGGGAGTCCCAATGCGAGAAGATTACTTATATACTCTAAGTTTCGCAGACGACCAAGTAATCATAGCGCAAGATGAGGAAGACCTCAGTTATATGAAGAAGAATACACTAAAGCAGGATTAGCAATAAACTTTGATAAAACGGAATATCTAACAACAAAGGAGGGAAACGTGGAAAATCTAGAAGTCGATAACGAAACAATAATCAAAGGAACCGATACATTTAAAAATTTAGGAACTATCATTTCAAAAAACGCAACATCAGAAGAAGAGATTAAAGCTAGATTAGGACAAACGCGGACATGCATAAGACAATTAAATTCGATCCTGTGGGACAAGCACATTACAAAGAGAAACAAAACACGCATATACAAATCAATAATACAAAGCATAATGACATACGGGTCAGAAACATGGACGATCAACAAAAGAAATAAATATAAAATTAACGCGCTAGAGATGGAGTATTGGAGAAGATGCTGTAGAGTGACACGTATGGAGAGAATAACAAATGAAGAAATAAGAAGCAGAATGAACATCAAAGAGAGCGCAATAAACACCATTGAAGAAAAACGATTAAAATGGTATGGACATATAAGACGGAGCGAAGATAATAGGTGGATAAAGAAAATAACGGAGTGGAGCCCTATAGGGAGAAGAAAAAGAGGAAGACCCAGACGATCGTGGAGAGACGATGTGGACGAGGCTAAGGAGGACAGGAGTCTAACAGATGGAGACTGGGAAGATAGAAACGGATAGAATCAAAGGCTGAGAGAAGGAAGACAGCGTCAGCTGTAGAAAATCCTTGATATGTATGTATATTAATTTATTACTAGATTTCAAGTTGAGCTAGATTGATTTAATGGCTATTGATTATTGATTAAGAAACGTGAAAATACAATATTGGATCTTACGATGTCAGGATCCTAATTCACTTAGCCTAGGTACAGATTTTATTTTATTTTAAAAGCAGTGATGGTACGGTACACTAGTTACGTAAATCCAACTTGCCCTTGACCGTTTTTTTTTCTTCTCTTAAATTATCATTTTCATATTAGTTGCAGATATGTGCAAATAATAAATGTGTAATTTTCAGTACATACAATGGTTGATGGTGTAATGTTTCGAAGCTTGGAAGAGCTTCAATAAAGGATCGAAACATTGCTGAATAAATAAAGCATCTTTTATTTGCAGTGCTTTCTCCCACTCGTTCCTACCGCACTTCTCTTTAAAAACCAATCCAATTATTATTTTTCGTTTCAGTTCACTTTAACTCAGTAAAGAAGTTGTTTTTCGAAGTTTAAATAAATATTTTTCTTTATGTGGCAGTCTACAATCCATATTCATGATGCCGTTATTATCCAGGATAATTGACCACCAACCGTGGATTGTTTACATAACAAATATTATGTTACCCAATGAATTATCCTAAATTTTGTTGTAATGTACAATTTTGCTTCCGTACCCAGATTATTTGCGACGTTTCAGTAATTTATAGTAGATACAAGAAATATTCAAATTACTTAGTTAATAACATCAAATACTGCACTTTGGTTATTGCAGTTAAACACAGGACAAACATTTTTTTTTTGGATTATTAAATTTAAGCTCTCTAACATTCCAAAAAACATAGTTTCTTGAATCACAGCCACACAGCAGATACAGGTCAAAACACTTTTGTACAGTCCCTGGCCAAATTATTAGACGCACTGCAAGATTTCATGTAAAATATTAATTACCGAGTGATATTGTACCGTTTTATTATTTTAAATTGATTTGTTTTTTATTTTTATATTATCCAATCAATTACATTTATTTGACATAAATAAAACAGCATTAATTTAGAAAAGCATAAGTTTATTAAGTTTTAAAGAAAAGTGAAATTAATGTTAGTAAAAGTCAATATTTAGTTGAGCCACCTTTAGCCGCTATCAAAGCTTTAATTCTGCGCGGCATGCTATCAATGCAAGATTGTACTGTCTCCTGCATTTGAGGATGATGATTCCACACATGAATAATCTTTTCTAGGAGCTGGGTTTCGTTGGTAATCACATCTTTAGCCACTTCTCTTTTCATCAGCTCCCACACATTTTCAATGGGGCCAATCCAACAGAGGGATATTTTTTTCTGCCAAAAAAGCTTTAACAGACCGAGCAGTGTGGCAGGGAGCTCCATCTTGCATGAAAGTGAATGGTTCCCCATTTGGAAACCATTCTCTGAGCTGCGAAATCAACCGATTTTGTAATACTTCTTTGTACTGATCTTGCCTCATTATTCCTTTGACGACGTACAGACGTCCAGTGCTCTTGCCGCTGATGACTTACCAAATCATCACTTTGGTGGGATGTTTAACCGTCGAGACGACACAATCAGGATGAAACTTTTCTCTATGACGACGACGCACATACTGAGCTTTATTCTGCAAAATTTCGAATGTGCTTTCGTCACTGAAGCAGACCTGTCAAAAATAGGAAAAATATATAAACTTCCATGTTTATTTGCTTTATTTAACTGAAAATGATAATAATGTATCAATTATTGATTAAATTGCTGTATCTTACCGATCTCCAGAAGTCCACATCTTTGTCTTGCCATTGTTTGACCCACTTCAGGCGCTTTGCTTTCATTGCAGCTGTTAACTTGGGCTTCCTGGCGGGGCGACAGGCCTTAAAATCTAATTCTTTCAATTTACTTCGAACAGTGCGCTCAGAAGCATTTACGCTAGCATCCTGGAGTTGTGATTTTATTACCTTTGTGGTAGCAAATCTGTTTTCTACACAAATTTTCTTCAAACATCTCTCTGACCGTGGAGTGAAAATTGGTTTTCTACCGCATCTTTTCTTTCTTTTCGGGCTTAATT
Organism: Pachyrhynchus sulphureomaculatus; assembly: GCA_019049505.1. Classification (NCBI taxonomy): domain Eukaryota; kingdom Metazoa; phylum Arthropoda; class Insecta; order Coleoptera; family Curculionidae; genus Pachyrhynchus; species Pachyrhynchus sulphureomaculatus. The sequence goes on from CM032454.1 coordinate 186,032,702, forward strand.
CCTTCCCTGACTCAATTTTCTTTTTTATGCGTCGTACACTAGCTGCAGAAACCTCCAATCTTCGTGATATTTCTCAGTTTGTAAATGTTTTCGCAATCACAAGGGCATTCACTTCAGCTTTTTTACGTGGTGAAAGATCGCCTTTTCTACCCATAATGAAAATAGTCCAATTACTTTTTTAAAACACTGCATACAAAATAAACTAATAACTGAGTATTATAAAACTGTTAAACAAACAATCACAGTCCATAAAGCCACAGAAACACGTCCGTACCTGACTCGATTCCGATCGCGACTGATACAGGTTTGTACTTCTTTACGTTCATGTATCACTTTGTCAACACAGTGTTGCCATATGTTAAAAATAAATACAAATATGTAGTCTACTACAATTCTTTTAAATAAAAATCAATAATATTGTAGTTTAAATATACCATTATTGCATAAAAACTCTTAAGAAACATAAAATTACTAAAAAAAATACAGTGCGTCTAATAATTTGGCCAGGGACTGTATACAATCTTGCCAAAAACAGCAAATTCTAAAAAGTGTAGGGACTATCGTTTAATTAGTCTCATGAGCCATTTTCTTAAACTCTTTTTACGCATCATGATGGTCAATTCGGATTTAAAAGAGGTTTTAGGACGAGAGCAGTCATCTTCAATCTGCAAAGGCTGGTTCGAAATCGCCTGGACAAGATGTATTCGTGTACTTCATAGACTACGAGAAGGCGTTTGACAACGTTAAACTTGACCACCTCATAAAATACTTTAGGCTAGAGTTTAAAGATATCAGAATTATAGCGGGCTGGAATCAGACAGCTAAAGTAAGATTTCTAGAGGGTAGCACAACAGAAAATTTTGAAATAAAGAAATGAGTTAGGCAGGGTTGTGTTTTCTCGCCCATACCCTAACTGTATGACAAAAGAACCTTCGTCGAGGCAATGTCGGAGAGTGATCTGGATATCAAGGTGTTCGAATAAACAACATCAGATATGCGCATGACACTGCCATTCTAACAGATAACACAGACGCTTTCAAGCATTATTGAAAACTATACACAAAGCAGGAAAAAATATTGGATTGAACATCAATATAAACAAAATAAAATTTCTGATTATTAGTAGAAACCCAATCTAGCACATTCGCATTCGTATAAATCACAAGAATATAAAAAACAACTTAGAAAATTTAGATACCTGGGCTGCATCATAAATTAAAAATGAGATCAGGATATATAAAGCCCGAGTTAAGCAAGCCAAATCAACTTTCATAAAGTTGTGCAAATTTCTTTGTTACAAAACCTCAGCCTATCACTCAGGTACCGGTGCTATGTTTAGTACATTCTATCATATGGTGTTGAAACATGGACCTTGAGAATCTTGTCTGATAACAAACTAGAGACGTTTGAAAGGTGGATACTGAGAAGAATGTTGAGAATATCTTGGGATGATAGAGTAAGAAATGAAGAGATGCTCGAAAGAACCAATCAAGAAGATCGTGAATTATTTGAAAACAAAAAAGAAGAAAGATTTCTTACTTGGGTTATATTGTTCGTGGTGAACGTTATACCTTTCAACGTCTGACGCGCTAAATTCAAGGCAAAAGGAGAATAGGGGAAAAAGAATGTCATGGGTACGTAATATCCGCTAGTGGACAGGAATAGACGATTTCAGCCACTCCAAAATACGGCTTTACACACACTCATCTGATGGAAGAAGTTTGGTATAGAAGCCTACGCAGGAATCTGCACGATACCTTAAGAAGAAGAATGCGACCTCTGCTATCACTGTAATTTAGCTTCGATCATGACGTAAATGTATATTTGATAATGCCTAATAATGTGATGGAGTCAGCACGAAACCGATCGCAACTATATAAATAACCACTGTCCAAATAGACAATCTGTGAAACTAGAGATCCAAATTTTTTGTCACTTTACAGTATTATTTTGTTACCTTTCTTCTTTCGGAGGATTATGTCTGCATAAATGGTAAGATAGTCTCAATCCATCTGAAGGGTACAATAGAGTATCCTCTTATTAAGAATTTTAAAAAGACAATATGGAGAAACTGCGCTTTATAATTTTAGAATTCGATATCGACACTTTTAGTGCATACTATAACTTATTAAATGACATTCAAAGTTAAAAGACACACTGTATATATGGATAAAATTGATGCAGATTTTTTTACCAACACTAAAACAAACAATTTGTGACAACAGGCCTAGAAACAATATCTCTCATATTACAACCTGACTACTAAAGAAAGAATTAAGTCTCAAATTTCAACCACCGTATACCCAATAACAGATGCAAGATAAGGGTTAACTATCTAACTGACTAGTTAACTACCCGTCGAACCACCACTTGGTTGGGACGACGGTATTACCGAATTAATATTTCTTCTTTCGGAAATTTTACCACACCCCCTTGTTTTAAAATTAACAAAACAAATATTTGTTTCCTAAGCTAGCCATATGCCATTGTTTCCTTTGTTTTCAGGCAGTTTTTAAACTGTTAGTGGACAAAAAAGAACTTAATTTTCTTGTCTATAAGAGATCTTTAACACTAAATTACTGTTATTTTCATCGTAAAAGGGTACAGACTCTTCATGTATTTTAATTTTATAACAGATGCAAAGTTTTAGTAGGCGACATAATTCATTCCGACGATGTTATAATAATTTATTTTTGTTATTTCTCGAAGAAACAGAGGGACGAGGTTCAATAATTAATTTTTGGATTAACCGCGTAGTGTCGCCCGTAATAACTACCAAAGCTAGATATAGGTTAACTATTGGAAAGGGGTTAAAATAAGTAAAATGGGCCATCTGAACTTTTCATTTATCTTTATTTCGGAAACAAAGAGAGATAATTGCGTCAGAAATAAAGCTGTGGTTGAAATTTAATTTGTTAAAGTTATAAATAATTTTTTTAAACAATGATCTCGGTTCATTCGAAAATGAGATCGTCCTCTTTTAATGTGCAAAATATTAAAGAAGTTATTAATATTTTTCTTCTATTTTCAAATGTTAAATCAATTGCATATTGTAATAAGAAATTGATTCAACATTTGAAGGCTACATTCGACGACTCTGCCATTCGAAAAATTTATTATTTTTCTGACGAAGCTGGGATTCAATATAAAAACAAGTCAATTTTTCTTCTCTACTCTCGCATGAATCTGAATGTGGTATTAATGCAGAGTGACATTTTTCGCCACTTCCCATAGAAAAGGGGCTTGCGATGGTATTGGTGGATACGTTAAAAGTGCGGCGAGAATGTCAGGTTTTCAGAGAAATGTATAATATGAGAAATAAGCAGTGACGCTAATAGTGAATCAAATCGGAAAAAAGTCTGCCGCTAGCGCGTTCTCTTGCAATACACTGCCTAAACCACTAAATATGGAACAATATCATGTAGCAAAGGACATCTATAATATATATAAAATGCAATGTCTCTCTGCCTGTCCGTTTGTGCATTTATCACTGGAGAACCACTTATCCGATTTACGTGCTTTTTTTAAACATGCTAAACCATTAAATATGGAACAATATGATGTAGCAAAGAATACCTAGAATATATATAAAATGCAACGTTTCTCTGTCTGTCTGTCTGTCCGTTATAGGATATATTTTATTACGTTAGGTGACATAAGGAATAAGCAGTGACGATAATAGTGAATCAAGTCGGAGAAAAGTTTGCCGCTAGCGCGTTCTCTTGCAATACACGGCGTAAAGCATTAAATATGGAACAATATCATGTAGCAAATAATATAATATATATAAAATGCAACGTCTCTCTGTCTATCTGTCTGCCTGTCCCTCTGCCTGTCTATCCATTAGTGCGCTTATCACTGGAGAACCACTTATCCGATTTACGTGCTTTTTTTTAAAACATACATATGTTCTCTGGCCAGGTTATCTATCTATAATATATACAAAATGCAACGTCTCTCTGTCTGTCTGTCCGTTAGTGCGTTACGTGCTTTTTATTTTAAAACATACATATGTTCCCTGGCCAGGTTATAGGATATATTTTATTGTGTTAGGTAACATAAAGAATAAGCAGTGACGATAATAGTGAATCAAGTCGGAAAAAAGGTTACCGTTAGCGCGTTCTCTTGCAATACACTGCCTAAATCATTAAATATGGAACAATAAATATAAATATATATATAAAAATGCAACGTCTCTCTGTCTGTCTGTCTGTCCGTTAGTGCGCTTATCACTTGAGAACCACTTATCCGAGTTACGTGTTTTTATAAATTTATTCATATGTCCTATATAATTCGATATAAGCCTAGATAATGGGAGATAAGGTGAGATAATGGGAGATAAGGGGAAATAATGGGAGATAAGGAAAAATAATGGGAGATGAGCAGAGATAAGCCTAGATAATGGAAATTAGTTAGAGATAATGGGAGGTAAGGAGAAATAATGGGAGATAAGGGGAAATAATGGCAGCTATTTTATTACGTTAGGTAACATAAGGAATAAGCAGTGATGATAGTAGTGAATCAAGTCCACGTGAGCGGAGCCGCGGGCAATGCTAGTATTGTATAATTTTTACTTAATTGTGTGTGTAATTAAATAATAAATTCAAAAGGTCTTGATATTACTATTATGATTCCGTCGTTAAAAATTAATGAGTTTTTCGAGAGCATCAGCGTTAGTGGCTTGCATGTTAGAGTCCACGAGCGCGTTGGAGGCCGCGCGTCATCAGAAAAATAGTAATAACTTCTTTAATATAAGAGGTTATTCATTTTTTTAAAAATTTACTCAGTGGCGTTTTACGCATTAAAAGAGTGTGATCTCATTTTCGAGTGAAACCGAAAACATGGTTTAATTCGCAATTGTTTAAAAAAATTGTTTATAACATTAACAAAATAAACTTTTACAACAATCGCATGAATTTATCTAAAAAGTATAAACATTTAGTATAAACATTTAGCTTCATTCTGTCCGTTGCGAAAAAAAAAGTTTAGAGGATAAATGATACTTGTTCCTGGCTATCAAAAGACATAGTTATCTTTGAAAATTCGAGAACAAAAATTTTTCAGGTTACCCTTTGTACTTATTTTGGCCCAACGGTAATAAATATCTGTGTTGTCTAAAAATCGAAATCCAGAGTAAGATATTGACAAAGATGTCAGGTTACAAGTCAACGTTTTCCACGACACTTTGTTGTCACTCTGCCATGGATGTCATACTATTTTTACAACATGTACTACCTTTTTATGTGGCCAAGCTCTATATTCTCTTAAATAGATAAATAAGAATACAAACTTGCTGAGGATACAACCCGGCTTCCGGAGTAGCGTAACTCACAAGTATACTCTGAAGCCAGGAGCCACTACAATACCTAGTAATATGGTACATGGAGTTCGGTTAAATCATCAGTCAATTTGACTTGTTATTTTTTTAACATTGGCATGATACGCTATTTAGAATTCCCTATATAGCATAATGTACTATATCTAGGAAAATCGTAGCAAGAATAACAATATGAATATAAAAAAAAACATATATATCACAATTATTTTCGGATAAACGTTTACAGTTCTGACAAAAAAAAAAACACCCAATAAATATTTACATATTTATTAAAGTATGATGAAATTGTTGTATTTTTTAATTAATTTTATATTTAAATTTAGTCAAAATAATTTTAATCCCTGAAAAATTGTTATTTATTTAATGCTTTAGACAGTGTATTGCAAGAGAACGCGTTAGCGGCAAACTTTTCTCCGACTTGATTCACTATTGTCGTCGCTACTTATTCCTTATGTCACCTAACGTAATAAAATATATCCTATAACCTAGCCAGAGAACATACGTATGTTTAAAAAAAAAGCACGTAATCGGATAAGTGGTTCTCCAGCGATAAGCGCACAAACGGACAAACATGCATTTTTATATATATTATAGATATCCTTTGCTACATGATATTGTTCCATATTTAGTGGTTTAGGTAGTGTATTGCAAGAGAACGCGCGCTAGCGTGCAAACTTTTTTTTCCGATTTGATTCACTATTATCGTCACTGCTTATTCCTCAATGTTACCTAACGTAATAAAATAAAGTCTATAACCTGGCCAGAGAACATATGTATATTTAAAAAAGAAAGCACGTAAATCGGATAAGTGGTTCTCCAGTCAAAAGCGCACTAGTAATATGTATATGTTTATAAATATTAATAAAAACAATAAATCAAAATCAGGCATATTTATACATATATATATATATATATATATATATATATATATATATATATATATATATATATATATATATATATATATATATATATATATATATATATATATATATATATATATATATATATATATATATATATATATATATAAATACGTATGGAAACCCTACAAAATAAAGATCATAAATACTTAAAGTAACAGAAATATTCTATGCAGATGTATACGGGTCGAAAGCCGATGAGGAAACTCTAAGAAGATTAAGAGAACCGAAGGATACTTAATATCGATTCCGAAGATCTACCAGACATCGAAGTTGAAAAAATTGAAAAAGCAATTAACCAAATGAAAAATGGAAAAGCAGCAGAAGAAGACGACATCCTACCGGAAATGCTAAAAGAAGGAGGACCGCCATTAATCAAAGAGCTTAAAAAAACCCTTCAATAGATGTCTAAACGAAGGTGTTGATATACAAAAAAGGAGATGCTAGCAATTTGGAGAACTATAGCCCAGTAAGTCTTCTATTACAAATATACAAAATATTCATGAGAATAATCACAAATCGATTAGATAAGAAGTTTGAAAAATACCGACCCAAAGAACAAGAAGGGTTCCGAAAAACATTTAGCACAATCGAACATCTACACACTGCTAGACAACTTATAGAAAAGGTAACTGAATAAAATATCACAGCTTGGATGACACTTGTCGACTTCCGAAAAGCTTTTGACACAGTGGAATAGTAGGCAATTGAGAAAGCGATGAAAAACGCAAGAGTCGATTAAAGGTATATTAACATATTGACAAAAATCAAGGCTCTGTCTAGGTTTTTTAGCAATATAAGCCACACTCTAATAATGACCGTACAAAATTTATACTCTCAATCGACATCTAGAGTAAAAATAGGTAACAAATTATCGGATTCGTTTCATGTCACCAAGGATTGCGCCAGGGCTGTTGTATCTCGCCCATCCTGTTCAAAATTTACATAGAAAAGCGTTACATGTGTGGAAGAGGTAATGTCAGGGAATGGGGATCCCAACAGATAACACAACAGTGTATACACTTCAGTTTGCAGACGATTTTCAGTCTTAGCTAGTGATAAAGAAGATTTAGAATATATGGCGCACAAACTAAAAGAAACTTTTGAAGACTGGGATCTTTGAATGAATGTAAAGAAAACAAAATACTTATGCGTAGGAGCAAACAACACAAATTTGAATCTAGACACGAACGACACCATTGAATCATGTAATGAATATAAATATCTGGGTACGGTCTTTAATTCCACAGGAAAATATGACAAAGGAATAAGGTCCCGAATTATACAAGCAAGAAAAATAATAGGGTCCTTAAACGGAGTCTTATGAAGTAACGAAATAAAGAAAAGACGAAAGTTTAACATATATAACACACTAATTAGAAGTAACCTAATGTATGGGTCTGAAACATGAGCACTAACAATACGAAATAAAAACCGCATAGAGACAACTGAAATGGATTCTCTGAGAAGATCAGCCAGAGTACCGCATATAGAGAGAGTACGGAATGAAGTGATACGACAACACATGGGGATAGAAGAATCGATAATAAAAGATATTGAGAGAAACGAACTTATATGGTATGGCTATGTACAACGAATGGCAGATGAGAGATTGCCTAAAAAAAGCAATGGAATGGGTGCCGCAACAACGAAGTTCGAGAGGAAGACCCAGGAAGAACTGGGGAGAGGGAGTGAAGAGAGCTATGAGTGATAGAAATCTCAATGAGGAAGAATGGCAGGATCGAAAGCAGTGAAGTCTAGGGATCGGACAATGTAGTCGAACGTTTTAACCGATATATATGATGATGACAAAAATCAATGAACAATCAAAACTGAAAGTGAGATTACACGAGGATACCAAGGTAGTAAAAATAAACCTGATGACATCATATCACCCAAAATATTCACCCTGGTATTAGAAGATATCTTCAAGAGCCTTCACTGGGAAAACAGGGGACTTAACATATCTGGAGAGAGACTCAACAACTTAAGATTCGCTGATGACATCGCACTTTTTGCCGAAAACGAAATCGAATTGAACGAAATGCTCCACAAATTACAAACTGAAGCAAAAAGGGTCGGTTTAGAGATGAACATCACAAAAACCAAATTCATGACGAACAAACAAACAACCATTAATGACGTAATATCCATACATGTGTAACAAGTGGAAAGGATGTATTCATATGTACATTTGGGACAGGGAGAATCACGAACTGGAAGTCCATCGAAGGAGACGCCTGGGATGGGCGGCTTACGGTAAAATGAAGCAAATCTTTCAGTCTAAACTGCCTTTAAAACTTAAAAGTATATAACGAATGCATTCTGCCAGTAACAACATGATCATTATTTTTTATTTTTCCTATATACCCTCAAATATTTTAAACTTGATTATGGATTTCCAAGTGATGCAGAACTTTTTATCAAAAATATTGTTTTTTTGTAATATGTAAGATACACTTTTTCTCCATTTGTATAAAACTTTTTGGGACACATTGTATATATATATATATATATATATATATATATATATATATATATATATATATATATATATATATATATACATACATACACCTATAGTGGCTACATAAGAAAACAATTCTTTTTAATAATTATCTTGTTAAATAATTTCAATTGTGGATTAAATCTGTAATCTTAACACAGGGTGGAGGGCTTTTGAACGAATTTTGTTGAGGACTCGGACGATATCGGTTCCCTGGACGCTAAGGAGGAGTAGATCTGACTCAATTTTTTTATACTAAGAAGGTAAAAGCCTGAGAAAAGTAATGTAGGAATCTCCACTTGACAAGAGACACAAGTTGCTTTAACTTGGAACTAAATTATGCTGCTATCACAAAAAAAAACTGAAGGTGATCTATTAAAAATTATTGTTTTGGCAACCTTGCTACACATAAATGGAGGCTTTAATAAGCAGGTAATCGTGACGATATAAAGAAAGAAGAAATATCAATAAACCCCACTTATCAGATTGCATCGAAATAAAATTTTAAGCAACATTGTATATTTATCTGTTGAACTTATTATTCAATATATGACAGATAATTTTTTGTGAGTCCAATATGGTAAAACCAATATAAAAACTGTTACAAAAAACCTGCTCCATTTTATTCAAAAATCCTCATCGTCATAGCGAGTCAGCAAAAAACGTCTAAAAATTAATTAACGAATTTGTTATCGTCATGACTCAAGGCGTAAATCTCAAAGTGATTCTATCAAAACAATTAACCAGAAATTTGTTCTCATTAAAACCTTTATAATTTCTTTTCAATTTGCATATCTTAATTATTTTATCGAAGTTTTGGGTGAAGGTGTTTCGATAGTTGATTAATTGTCTATATTAGATTTCGAAATAACGAAATTATAAAATATCTGTTTAAGATTGTAATTTTGGCAAAAAGCTTCTAATAAACTGAAAGTTCTAGACCCGCAAATACAATTTTCCCTTACTAACTTCGTTTGGCTAGTTTACCTAAATTCCTCGCTAGTGTCCTGCCAGAAGACTGCTATAGGTATTGGGTATAACCAATTTCTATCAGGATAGGAATCAACTCCTCACTGCGCTTTGCTTACCTGTCAGTAACCCTTCGCTGAACTAATAACTAGTCGAAACACTAATTCAGAAAATTGCCCAAAATACAAAAACTATTGGCAGGAACCAATGCCCAGGCACCCCGTTATGTTCTGTAGGTTAACATACTCAGATGCCTACGACCTCAAAATTGCTAGCGCTATCTTAAGTCCAAGGTTCGGTCTGCTGTTCGGTGCTTTCCCTGTTAATTTGATCTATATTCGTATTTGTCAAGAGCTGGAAGGCGCCACCGAAATTTTATTTCTAATGAAAGCGGCTCTGTAGGTATGTTATGTGGCCAGAAATAAAAAAAACTTGGAAAAACAAGAAAACGTTTATTATCTGATTGATTATTTTATAAGAAAGAAAATGAAAAATTTAATACAAGATTAAGTATCTATTTTAAATGAAAAGAACTTGATATGGTAAATAAAAAGTAGCTAGTTTTAAAAGAAAGAAATTTCAGTGGAATATAAAACAACGTATCCCTTCTTCTTGTTCTTAGTGTGCCTTATCTTCGATCACATTTGCCCATCTGACTTTATCTATTGCCGCTCTAAACAGTCCAGCAGATGTCCACTGTCGTAAGTTTTTCAACCAGGAGTTGTAGCGCCTTCCTGTTCCTCGCTTACCGATTATTTTGCCTTCCATTATAAGTTGCTGGAGCTCATACTTTTGGTTTCTCATAATATGGCCAATATAAGTGCTTTTTCTTTCTTTAAAGCCAGAATTAACTATCGTTCTTTTCCTATTCGATCAATTATTTCCACGATTGTGGTATGCGCTGTCCAAGGAACACGCAGCATTCGGCGTTAGCACCACATCTCGAATAACTTAATTCTTTGCTGTGTTGTTTCTGTGATTATTGCAGCTTCTATATCGTATAACATGACTGAGAACGCGTAGCATCTTAGCACTCTTGTTCTTATTTTTAAGTGTAGTTGGCAGTTACAGAGTATGCTGCGAATTTTATTAAAGGAGCTTCATGCTTTGTTCAATTCTTGAGGGTATTTCAATAGAATGGTCCTAAACTTCACTAACTACGATTCCTGAGTGTTTTTTGTTACCCTTTCAAGTGTTTGTTGACATATGGTACTTAATATTTATGTTTGTACTAGCCGTGCCCGCGGCTCCGCTCGCGTGGGCTTGATTCACCATTATCGTCACTGCTTATTCGTTATGTTTATATTATTATATAGCTCAAGGGGCCTTAGAGGCTCATGGCTTGGTTGCATACTTGTCTCCACTTCTTTTTGCCTCGTGTTAGCTTTTCCCAGTGCGGGATTCCCATCAACTCCGGATCTTGCTTTAATGCCTGAATCCATGTAGATCGAGGTCTACCCTTGCCTCTTCTTCCAACCATTCCTCTTATTAGAGCTTGCTTTGCCTGTCTTTCTTCCTTCATCCTTGCCACGTGTCCCAACCATCTTAATCGCTGGCTTCTTATGATTTGGCTTATAAGGAATTTCGTATATAGGCATTTTAATTCGTAGTTTGTTCTTCTTCTCCACAATCCCTCTTCTTTCCTTCCTCCGTAGATTCTTCTCAAAGCTTTCCTTTCCCACACCCCCAACGTCTCCTTTTCTCTTGCATTCAGTTTCCACGTTTCGCATCCATATGTCACCGTGGGTCTGACAACTGTCGTATATATTCTTTCTTTTGCTTTTCTTGATTTCAGTATTGGACTCATTGCCCCCAAACATCTCTGTCCTTTCGCTATTCTTTCTTGTATCTCAATCCTTTCTTGTTCACTCTCTGTTATTGTTACTCCCAGATAATTAAATTTTTCTACTTTTTCAGACATATATCTTTTCCCTAAGTTGTTTATTATATCTAAACTTTTGTTGTTTTTATTATCCTTCTTCCTTGTAATTTCCATGTATTTTGTTTTTTCCTCATTTATCTTTAGTCCTTTCATCCTTCCCCTTTCTTCTATCTTACTTATGGCTTTTTTGAGGTTCTCTTTTGCTCTTGCAATCACTGCTACATCATCCGCATAGGCCAAGCATTGACAGGTTTGTTGGTATATCGTTCCATTTGTTTTTATTTCTGACTCCCGGATTATCTTCTCTAGTACCAAATTAAATAAACATGTCGACACTGGTTCCCCCGTCTTAATCGTCTCTTTACCTTAAACTTATCTGATACTTTGCCCTCAACCAACACTCTATTTTCTGTGTCATTCACCATGCGAATCAATTTATTTGGAATTTTTAGTTCTTCCATTATCTTGTGGAGTCCTTCTCTATTTACAGAGTCATATGCTTCTCTGAAATCCACAAAGACCAAGTGTAGTACCAAATTTTAGATTTGCTTAATCGAAAATATCTGGTCTGTATCTATTTTTCCTGAATCCACACTGGTACTCTTCCAGAATAGACTCGGCTTTCTCTGCTAGTCTGTTTTTGATAGTCAACACTACTATCTTGTACACGACATCCAGTAAGGCTATTGGTCTATAATTAGCACATATAATTTTTTCTCCTTTTTTGTATATTGGACAAATGAGCGACTCTCTCCAGCTCTGGCATCTTTTCTGTTTCCCATATTTCTTGCACCAACCGGCATATTTCATTTTCCAGATCTACTCCTCCAGCTGTTATCAGTTTTACAATTTCCACCCGGGGCCTTATTTTTTTGGGTTCTGAGTATTTCACTTATTTCTTCTTTGCAGGGTTTATTTGTCCCCTCCTCCACTTTACTTAATTTTGCTTCCTATTTCTCATTCAACTTATTTTCATCTCCATTTAGTGTTTCTTTAAAGTATTCCCCCCCCCCCCATCTATTCAGTCTTTCTGCGAAGCTTACTGCTAAACTTCCATCTTTTTTCCTACATATTAGCATTTTGTCTGTGTTTATCCCCTTTTTTATAAAAAAAACACGTAAATCGGATAAGTGGTTCTTGAGCGCTAAGTGCAGTAATGGATAGACAGACAGACAGAGAGACGTTACGTTTTATATATATTATAGATTTTTTTGACATATATTAAATTGAGAATTAAAAAAAATCACGTAAATCGGATGAGTGGTTCTCGAATGATAAGCACACTGACGGACAGACAGACAGAAAGACGTTGCGTTTTATATATATATATATATATATTATATAGATTATTATTATTATTATATAACCTGGTCAGAGAACATATGTATGACTTTAAAAAATCACGTAATTATTATTATTACTATATAACTTGGCCAAAGAATATATGTATGAATTTAAAAAAAGACACGTAAATCGGATAAGTGGTTCTCGCCTGATAAACGCACTAATGGACAGACAGAGATACATTGCATTTTATACAGATTATAGATTATAGATATTCTCTGCTACATAATATTGTTCCAAATTTAATGGTTTAGGCTGTGTACTGCAAGGGAACGCGCTAACGGCAAACTTTTTGCCGACTTCATTCACTATTATTGTCACTGCTCATTCCCTATGCTACCTATCGTAATAAAATATAGCCTATAACCTGGCCAGAGAACATATGTAGGTTTAAAAAAAAAAGTACTTAAATCGGATAAGTGGTTCTCCAGTGATAAGCGCACTAACGGACAGACAGACAGACAGACAGAGTTGCATTTTATATATATTATAGATTAGGATTCTTACTGACCACCATTCTTTTTGTTTTGTTCGTATTCAGTTTCATTGCATATTCCTCACATGCAACAACAATTCCATTCATGAGTCTTTGTAGGACTTCTTCACTGTCCGCTAGAATGACAGTATCATCAGCGTAGCGGAGGTTATTTACACACACACCATTAATTGTAATTCCATCTTTTTTTATCAGAAAGTGCTTTATTGAAGATTTCCTTCCAATAGACATTGAATAACAGGGGTGACAAAATACAGCCCTGACGTACGCCTTTCATTATTTTTATTTCTTTGGATATGCGATTCTCAACTTTTATTTTGACAGTCTAGTTCCAGTATAATGTTGATATTATTTGTATTTCCATCATTTTTTCATGATTTACCATATCAATGGCTTTTTGGAAATCTATGAAGCATAAACAAACATCAGAGTTGACATCCATACATCTTTCAATCAGAACACGGAAGGAGAATAGTGTGTCCCTCGTTTCTAGTCCGTTCCTAAAACCGAACTGTGTTTGTCCAGTATGTTGATCTAGTTTTTTATATACTCTTTGGTGGATTATTTTAAGGAAGAGTTTCAAGATGTGGTTCATTAGACTTATATTCCGATATTCCTCGCACTTTCTAGGGTTATCCATTTTTGGCAATGGTATAAAAATTGATATCAACCAACCATGAGGTACCTCACCTGTGTTGACTACGGTGTTGAAAAGGTCCTCTATAATGGCCATATGTTTCTCGAGCAATATTTTAATGATTTCTGTAGGTATATTATCTTCTCCTACTGCCTTTTTGTCTATCTATTCTTTCTTGTATGTTCAGTAGTAGATTACCTTCTTTATTCTCTATTACTTGTGGTTGCCTTTGTAACCTTAGTCCAGCAGCTTCTTTGATTCTGTTATGTAAATTAAATGTGTCGTATTTTTTTTCTGATGCTTCTATTTCTGTGCATTGTTTATTTAGCCACATGTCTTTAGCCTCCCTTATCTTTCTTTTTATTCGGTTACAGGTTAGTTCAGGTTAGGCAGATAGGCAGACAGGCAGACAGGCAGTCAGGCAGTCAGGCTGACAACAGGTCGACAGGTAGACAGGCAGACAGACAGGCAGTCTGGCAGGCAGGCAGGCAGCCAGGCAACCAAATAAACACACAAACAAAAAAAACAATCAACCAACCAAACAAGCAAGTAAACAAACAAACAAACAACCAAACAACCGAAGAAACTTCCGATCAACTGAACAGCCACACAAACAACTGAACAACTGAACAAACAAACGAACAAGCAAACAAACAACCGAACATCAAACAAACAACCGAACAATCAAACACAAACAACCAAACAACCAAACAAAGAATCGAACAACCAAACAACCGAATAGCCAAACAACCAAACAAACAAAACCGATCAAACAAGAACCGAACAGCAACTTAAGCAAACCAAACAAACAAAACATTTAACAAAAGAAATAACCAAACAACTAAATAACCAAATAAACAACCAAACAATCAAACAAACAACCAAATAACCAAACAGCCAAACAAACAACCAAACAAACCTAACAGCCAAACAACCTAACAACCAAATAACCTAACAAGCAAACAACCAAACAAACAACCAAACAAACAAACAAATAAGCAACGAAACAAACAACCAAACAAACAACCAAACAAACGGCCAAACAAACAACCAAACAAATAACCAAACAAACAACCAAACAAACAACCAAACAAACAACCAAACAAACAACCAAAGAGACAACCAAAAAAAAAAACAACCACCCAAACAAGCAACCAAACAAAAGACAAAATAAACAACCAAACAAACAACCAAACATACAACCAAACAAACAACCGAACAAAAAACCAAACAACCAAACAAACAAAACCATCAACCAAACAAACAAACAAAACAACCAACCAACCAAATAAACAAAACAACTAAACTAATAAAGAAAATTATCAATCAACCAAACAAACAAACAAAACAACCAAGTAATTGGGCAAACAAATAAACCCGCCAGCCAAACAAATAAACAAACAAAACAAACAACCAACCAACCAAACAAACAAAAAAAATCAACCAACCAAACAAACTAAACATTGTTTTTGTTTAAAATACAAATAACATACACAAGTATATGAATTTTAATAGCGTTGCTTAATTTTCCTAATTACAGCTGACAAATTTCCATGAAAACCAGAACAAATTTTCCAGTAGAAAAAGTAGTCGCCCTTTCACGGTCTGAAGTTCCTAGACCCGATGGCTTCCCAAATTCAACGTTCTGCTTTAATTTATACTAATTTTATGAGTCACAGTAATGGTCCGTAAAGCTACGACATTACCGGAGTGACATTTAAAATTTAGAGTCTTTTGCGTACAGTCGAGATGAAACACGGTTTTCGGTTATAATAATGTACAAGAAAACATGTTGCGAATTTATCAGTATTCTTAGATTTACAACGTATTTTAAATAAATGAAGCAAGGGACAATTAACTAGAGCTGAGCAGTATAAGACCAGAAAATTCTCTATTATTTAATTTTAAATCGATAAAAATTGAAAAAAAAGCGCTTGATTTCTTAAAACTATTACCTTCTCTCCCTGTTCGGAGATCTTATTTGTAGATTTTACTTTGAAATTTTCCTTTAACAACGATTCTCTAATGACATTCATCAAATGAACTATAACACTGTCAACCAAAACACTAGAAGTTTTAAATTCCATGACAATTACTAAAGTTGAGGTCTCAGTATGAGACCAAATTAGGAAATATGGCAGTAAATATTTCCTTATTTTAATGTAAATGCCCTTCAGATTTTCATTTATAAATATTTTATCAAAAGAAGAAATTATCTAGAGTATAATATTTCGAAATATACTAAAAATTAAATTATTTGCTAAAAGCATCTTTGTATAAGTTTTATAACTTTTTAAATTCCTTTCTAAAGGAAAATTTTAATTTGCTATACTTTAGAGCTACTGAACTGGGAATAGTTGAGTAAATTTAAATATGTATATTAGTAGTCGCAACGCGGCGAACAAAGACCAATTAAGAGTTTCCCTAGGTATCTACTAGAATCAACATGAAAGTAGTACAGTCGTTCAAGTAGCATGTGTCGCGCACTGTTCATTAAAAAATGTATTTGTTTAAGTTTTTTACGTCATTCGACATTAAAAGATTGCCAATAAAAAGCTAATAATTCAGTAGTTCGTCAAGTCCCCATCACCGTCGATGATCGCCTGGCATGTTTGGGGCATACTTTCGAGGAGATTTTCCACGTATTCTTGGGGCAAAGATTATCAAATTTCCCGAATTTGCCGTCACAACTGCTTCATTGTGTACACCTTTTTACTACGAAGCTTCTGGTTGATTTATGACCACACGTTTTTGGTTGGTTTTGCATCGGGCGACTGGGGTGGCCAATCTAGTGTGACGATACGGGATTCCCCTTTCCACTGGATATAAGTTTCCTTGATTGTACAAATCGTTTCATACGATATATCCAAACAGTACTGTTTTAGTTTCTGCACCCCTTGGCCTGAAGTTAAATGAGTATTTCGAGAAATCATGTTAATATAATCATTTATTCGTCATTTTTCTACACGTTTTCCTTTCGAACCACGCTCTGAGAGATCATTAACCTTTTTTAATTGGCAATATCGTTTCACCCAATTGTTAACGAATGCCCTCAATTTGTCCATATACTTAGTCGCTGCTGTAAGCGTCGTTTTCGGACATTTTGGGTAATTACATAAGGACACAGCTTCGAAGTGCAAAGAGTATGTTCGATAATGTACTATTTAACCATAGATAAGGTTAGAAATGGATTTCTTTGCAGAAAGCATTGTTTGCAGGAGTGCCAACAATAACTTTCAAAAAAGAAATTTCTTAGAGTAGAAATTAAAGGTAATTATATATATCTTACACCAATATGACATAAGTAGTTTTGAATTTTTATTTCTTCTGCAGCCCAAAATCTGCTGGAATTTAACAGTTTGGAAAATATAATTTTAAATATGGCCTGGCATCGTACCAGATATCATGAGATAGATGGAGTAGCTTTACATTACCTTGATTAACAGATGAGTCAGCTACCATTAAATAATGCAAGATTATTTAAGGTAACTAACAATTATTTTTGTTAATATAACTGGAACTAAAGTTTCCTAAGTTTCCATCTCGAACTAATACGATAGAAGTATCTTAAAAATCAAGAGTCGGAAGTCTTAAAAATGGAAATAGTGATCGATCAAACAAAATTTGCACTAAAATTATTAAGGCAACAACAAAATTTGTGTATTAATATAATTTAACATTTTGTCTTAAGCTAGAGATTATTGATCGAATATATAAGAAAGGTAACTTTGATAGCCCTGAAAACACTCGTTCATGTCAATTTTAAATATCTTTTCTAAAATATTCAAGAGAATCGTATATTGTCGTACAAGTGTCTGTACAATAGTACGAGGCTGGTTTGAAAAGTCCGTGCAAAGTCAGAGAGATGGCACCACTGGCGCGTATCAAGGTCATGTTTAGTTAGTAGCATCTCTTGAATGAACGCACACCAAGTTTCAGCCATATTGGTCTATTTCTTTGTGTTTGGCATTCGTGTGAATCAAGGAAGTCGAGTGATTTTTCAAGAAATGGACGAAAAAGAATTTCGTGTGGTGATTAAACATTACTTTATGAAAGGCAAAACGCCTCAGGAGACTAAAGAGAAGCTTGATAAACATTACGGTGACTCTGCACCTTTGATTCGAACAGTTTATAAGTGGTTTCAAAATTTTCGGACTGGCCATATGGGCACAAGTGACGCTGAACGTTCTGGACGGCCTGTGGAGGTTACGACTCCAGAAATCATTGATCAAATCCATGATATGGTGATGGATGACAGAAGAGTTAAGGTGCGTGAGATTGCTAGTGCTGTGGGCATCTCGACTGAATGGGTACATAATATTTTGCATAAACATTTGGACATGAGAAAGCTATCCGCAAGATGGGTGCCGCGATTGCTCACGTTTGACCAAAAACGGAATCGTGTGAAGTGTTGCAAGGATGGTTTGCAGCTGTTCCAGAAGAATCCGGAGGACTTTAAGCGTTGTTTCGTCACTGTGGATGAAACATGGATACATTACTATACTCCTGAGACCAAACAACAATCTAAACAATGGGTTACCAAGGGGGAATCTGCACCAAAAAAGGCGAAGACCGTTCCTTCGGCCGGAAAGGTTATGGCGACTGTCTTTTGGGATTCGCAAGGGATAATCCTCATCGACTATCTGGAAAAGGTTAAAACTATTACAGGTGAATATTATTTATCGTTATTGGACCGTTTAAAAACCGAGCTGCAAGAAAAACGCCCGCGATTGGCCCACAAGAAAGTTCTTTTCCATCACGACAACGCACCAGCACACACCTCAGCAGTTGTGGTCGCAAAATTAATGGAAATAGGATTCCAACTCGTTTCACATCCCCCCTATTCTCCAGACTTGGCTCCCTCGGACTACTATTTGTTCCCTAATTTGAAGAAATGGCTGGCGGGAAAAAGATTTTATTCAAACGAGGAGGTGATTGCAGACACTAATGCATATTTTGCAGACTTGGACAAATCCTATTATTCGGAAGGGATCAACAAACTAGAACATCGTTGGACGAAGTGTTTAAGCCTAAAAGAAGACTATGTCGAAAAATAAAAAAGGTTTACCCCAAACACATAAGTAGTTTTTATTTTTGCACGGACTTTTCAAACCAGCCTCGTAATATCTTGGCTAATATTAAGTTTGGATTTTGTTTTGGATGGTCTACGGAGATTTACATTTATAAATTATTTATCAAAAGAAGAAATTATCTAGCGTATTAATATTTAGAAATATAATAAAAATTAAATTATTTGCTAAAAGCATCTTTGTATAAGTTTTATAACTTTTTAAATTCCTTTCTAAAGGAAAATCTGACTTCTAGAAAGTATTTTAATTTGCTATACTTTATAGCTTCTGAACTGGGAATAGTTGAGTAAATTTAAGTATATTAGTAGTCGCAACGAGGCGAACAAAGACCAATTAACAGTTTCCCTAGGTATCTACTAGAATCAACAAGGAAGTAGTACAGTCGTTCAAGTAGCACGTGTCGAGCACTGTTCATTAAAAAATATGTTAATATAATCATTTATTCGTCATTGTTCTACACGTTTTCCTTTCGAACCACGCTCTGGTAGATCATCAACAACATTTTTTAATTGAGAATATCGTTTCACCTAATTGCTAACGAATGCCCTTAATTTTTCCATATACTTAGTCGCTGCTGTAGGCGTCATTTTCGGACATTTTGGGTAATTACATAGGAACACAGCCTCAAAGTGCAAAGAGTATGTTCGATAATGTACTATTTAACCATAAATAAGGTTAGAAATGGATCTCTTTCCAGAAAGCATTGTTTGCAGGAGTGCCAACGATAACCTCCAAAAAAAAAGGAATTTCTTAGAATAGAAATTAAATGTAAATATATATCTTACACCAATATGACATAAGTGGTTTTGAATTTTTACTTCTTCTGCAGCCCAAAATCTGCTGGAATTTGACAGTTTGTAAAATTTAAATTTGAATATGGCCTGGCATCGTACCAGATATGATGAGAGAGATGGAGTAGTTTTACACTACCTTGATTAACAGATAAGTCAGCTACCATTAAATAATGCAAGATTATTTAAGGTAACATGGCTAATCACTTAACAATTATTTTGGTTATTATAAGTGGGACTAAAGTTTCCTAAGTTTCCGTTCCGAACTAATACAATAGAAGTATCTTAAAAATAAAGAGTCGGAAGTCTTAAAAATAGAAACAGTGGTCGATCAAACAAAATTTCCACTAAAATTATTAAGGCAACAACAAAAAATTTTCTATTAATATAATTTAACATTACATTACATATCTTTTCTAAAATATTCAAGAGAATTGTATATTGTCGTACAAGTGTGTACAGGGTGGTCCAAATTGGACACTTTTAAAGGTAAACCCCTTTATCTAAAGGAGATAGACACAAACTGATGTCGGTGACTGAGGCTCAATTTTTATGATAAACTCAACGGTGAAAA
Source organism: Pachyrhynchus sulphureomaculatus (assembly GCA_019049505.1). Lineage (NCBI taxonomy): Eukaryota > Metazoa > Arthropoda > Insecta > Coleoptera > Curculionidae > Pachyrhynchus > Pachyrhynchus sulphureomaculatus. The sequence goes on from CM032454.1 coordinate 186,053,252, forward strand.
CCGCATATCGATATCTAGTACCGTGCAGATATACAGGGTGGTTTTCAAAAATCGACATTTTGGAAAAATGTTTATAATTCTTTTCCTGATTTCTGTAAAGACATTCTCACAGCAGTTTTTCACGCAAATTTCAATAGTACAAGTTACATTTTTTTACAACTAATATTTTAATAGTTATTAATAAATATATTTTTTAAATAGGATGCCCTGTATATTTTTCCTTATCCGAATAAAACTTTAATTTACCATTCTAAAAAAATAGCACACTTTATAATTTGCTTAAATCTACTTTAAAATATAAAGGTTTTCAGTTTTTACGCGAGTTCTAAATGCACATTTTGTGAATTAGGCTTTGGAACGGAGCGGCAATATGATAGCATCAAATCGTAAAAAAAATTCACTAGAAGTAACTCTAAAAGTCATAACTACAATGAAATTTACTAAATGCTATAATACTTTAAACTATGTAGAAAATAAAACAACAATAAAACAATTTATTCCGAGTAGAGCAAACTAAAACAAAACAATTTTCTATAAGAGATGTTCGAAATGTCGATTAGTTTCATTTACACATAGGCGGCACCTTTTCTGGACACTTCTTACTGAGTTGATTAGTTCAAGAGGAGCGAGAACTGCAAAACTTTGTATCACTGCGACTTCTAACTCTTGCCTGGTGTTTGTCGGCAATTTAAAAATTAGGTCTTTCAATCTTCCTCAGAGATAAAGTCCATGGGTGTTAAATCCGGTGACCTTGCCGACCAAGGCAACGTTCGACCTTAGTTGGCTATCCAGTTATTGTCGAAATTGGCCGATAGAAAATTATTGATAACTACAGCGTTATGAGGGGGTGCCCCGTCGTGTTAAAAAAATATATTTCTAAGGTCCATTAATGGCAGTTCATCAACAAGAGATTCAATTTGCTGCCTTAAAATTTCTAAATATTTCTGAGAGGTGAGTGTTCCTTCGTAAATACCCTGCCTCTAAAAATTCCTGGCCACATACTAAATTCAAATCTGCCTTGATTTCTTTGCTCCACAACTAAATGAGGATTTTCTTGTGCCCACGTATAAGAATTGTAACGGGTAAAAATACCTGCATTGCTTACATAAGCTTCGTCTGTCCAAATGGAATTTAATGAAAAATTCGGAGCATGGATACAATTCTCCAGACATCATTGGCAAAAATTCATATGCTGTTGAAAATATCCGTCTCTAAGGTGATGAACTTTACATGTCCTATATGGCCTGAATTTTTGCTTCTTCAAAGTACGACTTACGTTAGTTCTTGGTAGTCCAGTGGACTCTTTTAACTGTCAGGTTGAAGTGTTGGAATTATTTCCGATAGTTCCTAAAACTATTTCTTCTAACTCCTTATCCCTGTTTGATGCATAATTTTTGGGTCGGTTCTTTTTAAACTGGCCACTATTAACTAGGTTATGTCGTAATCCAGCGAATATATTCTTGAAAGGTTGACGCCTCTCTGGATACCGTTCGTGGTACAAATTACTTGCCGCTACCGAATTTTCTCCGGTTTGTATGAAACACACTATTATATCCTATTTTTCGTAATTTTCAAACTTCATTGCGATTTATTTGACAATTCAATAACTGATCCTCAAGTAAAATTTGACAACTACGAGTAAACAATTGAATTAAACCTTATGGCCGCTCCTTCCAAAGCCTACTTCACAAAATGTGCATTTAAAACTCGCGTAAAAACTGAAAACCTTTATATTTTCAAGTAGATTTAATCAAATATAAAGTGTGCTATATTTTTAGAATGGTAAAATATACAGGGTATACCAATTAAATATATATTTTTGTGTTAATAACTATTAAAATATTAGTTGTAAAAAAAATCTAACTTACACTGTTGAAATTCACGTGAAAAAGTGCTTTGAGAATGTTTTTACAGAAATCAAAAATTTTCAGTAGGAAAAGAAAAGCAAACATTTTTCCAAAATGCAGATTTTTGAAAAACACCTTGTATATCTGAAACGGTACTAGATATCGATATACAGTTTTCATCATTGAGTTTATCATAAAAATTGAGCCTCAGACACCGACATTAGTTTTCGTCTCCTCTCCTTTAGATAAAGGGGTTTACCTTTAAAAGTGTCCAATTTGGACCACTCTGTACAATAGTAATATCATGGTTAATATTAAGTTTGGTTTTTGTTTTAGACGCTCTACGGAGGACGCGACTACGTCTTTTCTTGATTCAGCCTATTAAAAGTGGATGACGGAGAATCCCGCCGAGCTAACCTTCGATCTTTAAAGATCACTTGACGACGGATTTTGGGTGAGTTTGGAATAGTATTTTCGGTTTCAATGGTTTCGCATTCGAGGGTCATTGTTCTAGTTGAAGGAAAGAAAGTTTATTTCATCATTTTATTAACGAGCATATTAAACTATTGTAATTGGTCTAAGTTGCAATATGGAATTTGTATTTAAATTTGTCCTAAAATAACCAAAATTGTCGTTCAGACAAAACAATATCGTAAAAATTGAATTACTATACAAAATTCGAATCACATTAGTTAGATACCAAAAGAGCTAAAATATATATAAATACCATACTCCTTTTTTCCAATAGAGGGTAACTTGTCACGCCCCGTTCTCCCTTTTAATATTTCACAAGTTTAGTGCATATTCCCAAACAGCAACTTCCATCAAAATTACCTTATAAAAACCACAATATTTCCCCTCAATATTAGCCATCTAACTTGTCAATTTCAATGCATAATTCATGACAAATGATACTAAACACCTTATCCCCTACGACGTGGGGGATCCTCAGGGGGAACATTCTGCATAATACTAATAAAAAGAAAAAGATATTTCAATGCACCTACAATATTTATAAGAAATTTCTTCGATAATATTGGTAGTTTTCGCAAAAAATAATTTCTCTAGATCTCTAATGGAAAATATTTTTGAAAATTTCATTTTAGTAAACTGTTCTAGTACGTATTGGTCCCCAAAATAAGTATTTTTCTATGTTATTAGCTATTTATTCTAGACAGCATACCATTTCTTGAAGGTTTTCAAGTATCCCTCTTCAATTAATTTTCCGTCTATTTTCACCAACCTGTCCGGATTACTGGAGCCAAACTATCCTTAAGTTATAATGTTGCCGACTCCAAGCTTAATAGCTGGTAAAGCACAAACTTCAAAAGCCCTCTGGTCAGTCTGGCATACAAATATTCTTGTATTTGATCCAAAAACTTGGAATTTCGATCCATCGGTCTCCGATCCTATGTCATTCCGATCTGTTTTGCTTATGTCTGACTATTAGTTTCGATTCCTGGCAGCTACACGTCCTTTTGAGAGACAATAATCGCTTTTTAACAGTTAGTTAAGACTGGTATAATACGAGTTTCGTGGTAATTTGAGGAGCAGCTAAGCGTCGATTTCATTTAAATATTAATATGAACTGAACTTCATCTTCTTTTACGGCTTTAGAACGACCATACCTTTTTAGTGTTCCGTACGGAACACTTATAAGATGACTTTCGTGTCTGTCTGTCTGTCACATCCCATTTTCTACGAAACTATTTTACATAAAAAGTGGAAATTTGGTAATAATATAGGAATTGATGGCCTCATCAGAGCCGAGTAGTTTTGAAAGTTAAATTTTGATTTAAGGGGTTAGTTTTGGGGGGTGAAATCGGAAGTGAATTTTTTTACTAGGTCATCGAGTGTGGTGTCAAATGAAAGCTTGTGAAAACACGAGTAAAAAATGTATATATAATATAATACTTGCGCACACTTTTCTTTGTATTATTTTTAAAAAATCGCGAAAAATGGCTGTCCCCCCACCTTATCTCGAAAAGTACTGATCAAAAAGATTTTGAAAAAATTCTGGAAGATTTCCCACGGCATGTAAATTGAACGAAAATTATCACGAGTGTATTACCTTTAATAATTTATCTGGTATAAAAAAAAAAAACAATAATTTCAAGGTCATCAGTTTTCAATAAAGACTGGAAACAAACTTTGTTGAAAACTCCTTTGGGGTGTGTTTTGTGAAGTCACTGGTCATTTTATACCACCGTAACAAAATTTTTTATTTTAAAAGCAATCAACGTACGGAACACTAATTGTGCAAGTTCAACTTGCACTTGACAGGTTTTTCTATCTTTATTTGTTCCCTTTACTTGTCTTATGTAAAGGTAAGTGTACATTTTAATTGAAATTGCTGGGTTTTTTTTTGCGACATATCGCTTACTAAAGCCTCTGGAACACTTTGAAGCACAATAACTTCAAAAATCGCTCTCGTATATGAGTGCTTGCGTATAACTATGAGGATCTTACTAAATATAAAGCTATTTATTAAACTCATCTATTGTAAGTAAGCAATCTTTTTTTGTATAATTTTTTTTTCCATTTTTTTTTTTGTTTTCTATTCTGCGGATTATTTTGTTCGGTATGCTTTTAATTCCGAACGTATTACTAACATAATTACGTCTAATAAACTTAACGTTTAGTTTGTTACGTTTTACAGACCCCTAATGATAAATAATAGCAATTCCAAAACTCCCTATTGGAACTAATATGATTTATGCCAAATCCCTGTGTAGTTTGCGAGATGCAGCGCGTTAATAAAAAGATGCATCGCCCTGCTTTACCATTATCCTAACAGGGGTGACGTAATGGCTTTTTGGACTTTTCTTACTATAAGGGAAAAACTTTTATCTTAAGAGAAGCCGCGAGCATTTTGCCAAACTTGCTACCAAGGTTTTTTTAAGCACCGCGATTATTTCCGTTGAAAGTTTTAGTGAAATTTACGTGCCTCAACTCGGGAACTTTTAAGGTAGACAATGTTGAAAACAAGACATAAAATATGGATAATATTGACGTAACAAACTTTCTATGGAGAGTCTGATATGAAAAAGCTTTTATGTTGCTTTAAAAGTATTTTTACGGAAATTCAAAATTTTCAACTTTATAATAGATACAGATATTGTGTTAGGAGTGTTATCACTTTTTCTTTGAATTTTTTATGCCAGATTCCAGGTGGAAAAAAACATGTTATTTCTCATTTTTTAAATTATACGAATAATGCCCTTTACGTCACCACAATATCAGAGGCCTTTGATTATAGTCCAGTCGTCAGAATCAAATTTTGACGAAAAGCTCTCATTAAATGTTAACAGCCTGCATTTTGGCATACTGATAGTTTTCTGGACGTAGAATATGATAAAAAAGTTTGATGCTCTAAAGCAGGGGTCGGCAACCTTTTAACTAAGGGGTGCCAGTTTTCATCCAGACAACATTTTGCGTGCCGACATAAGTACTTACTACAACTAAAATTAACAAAAATTACTTAAATTAACTTAAAATATTGCTTTTAGAAGGTTTAATTACAAAAAAAATTTTTTAACAAATAATTTTATTATACTAGACCTAGGACCTAGTGTGAACCCTGTGCTGGAAGTTCTTTAGAGAGTTTTCTTATATCCGGTACATGTCTGGTTATTTTCAGTGTCACACATGCTTCCGAGTTGTCTGTTGTCAGCCTGCTTCGGTACGGGTTTAAAATCACTCTCATATGGGAAAAAAGTTGTTCACAGATATAGGATGATCCGAAAGCTGTAAGCATGGCAAACGCTACTTTCTTAAGACATATTAATTTCTCTGGTAAACTCATCCAACAACTGAGTATCTCGTTTGAATGGTTCTGGCAGTCACCTTCTAATACCCTTCTTAATTCTATAAATTTCGTGTTCCATAACTCGAAGCTTTTAAATTCAATGTATTGAAGATCAAAGTCATTAATGTCCATCCATGAGAAAAGAGATATGTCAAAACAACTGCTGGAAAAATCCATTAAATTTGGTTTGATTAAAAAAGCGAACATAGGACCATGTTTATCAAAATCCTGACCCCTCTCGGTAAACTCCTCTTTTAAATTAGTCATATATTTAAGAATTTCGTCTATTAGTGCACCATCGTCGACACTGGATATATAAGTTTTTAAATTTGGAAAATATTTATACATGTTTGTAGTAATATCGCTGATAAATAAATCTATTTTTAATTTGAATTGATTTCCAGGATTCGTATAAATCCAGAACTGTTTTGCCTGAACCTTGTAACTTTAAGTTGAGTTCACTGCGATGGTTTGTAATATCAGTAAGAAACATTAACATACAGAAGATAAGAACTGGTTCTTATCTTCTAGTTCAGGATAAGCATCCACTTGATTTTTTTCCAACAAGGACGATATAATTTCGCCCAGACATTGCACAAATTTAGAAGGCACTTTCCCACGGCTGAGCCAGCGCACATTATTGTGCAATGGTTTATCTGAATATGCACTTTCTAATTCCGCAGAAACGCCTTAAATTGTCTATGGATGAGTGAAGAACGACCGACAATGTAGTTAACTATTTTAACCACCCTATCCCTCACGGATTTTAAACTTCCAGGGGAGATTTTAGCGCACAAACTCACTTGGTGAATTATACAATGAAAATTCAAAACTGATCGATCCATGCGTTCAATACGCAGGGAAACAAATCCTTTATGTTTCCCAATCATAGCAGGAGCGCCATCTGTCGTTACGCAAAAAAAATTTATTTAAATCAATGTTCCGCTTTTCAAAATGTTTAAAAATTCTGAAAATATATCCTCTCCTCTTGTAGTTCCCTGCAATGGGAGCAGACAAATCAGCTCTTCATACACACAGCCATCATCGAAGTATCGCGCAACGATTGCCAGACGGGCAATGTCATTAATATCGACACTTTCATCCAATGCTACACTAAAACAACAAAACTCCGTTTGATAGCGTCTCTCTGCTGTTTTTGGACATTTTGTGTCATTTCGGTAATTCGTCTCTCGATGGTCCACGCTGATGCCGGTATATCCCTAATCCTGGCCAATATTGTATCCTTATTGGGCAAGTCATCGAATAAAATCTCGCCAGTACTCAAAAACGTTTGCTTCATAAATTATCCGTCAGTGAACGGCCTACCCTTTTGTGTCAACGATTGTGCAATTTTGAAACTGCATTCAGTTATCTGATTTTTTCCTTGGAAAACTTTGCTAAAGACTGTTGACTGTTTCTCGTATTGTTTACTTGCTCTTTGTATTGCCTCCCTTTTATCAGCGTTATCTTTAAATGACGATTCATGTTTTATCTGGAAATGCGTTGAACACTAGATGTCCGGAAAACTACGCTTTCCCGACATAGAACACAAATGGCCCGATCGTTTTGCTGTACAAAACCGTAATCTGTTGTCCATGAAGTTTGAAATGATCGAACGTCTACCTTCTGTTTCTTCGCGGCCATAACGCAACGTAATTTTAATTTTTAAACTTTTCGACGACTATTGACTGGAACGGATGTTACTTCTATACTAAATGATCCAAACGTGTAGCCGCTTGCTATATATAGAAAAATAATGTTTCCAGAAAATTCCAATAATTACGTTTATTAAATTTCTTAGAACAAAAATTATTATCTACAACGCGCCCATTGCAATCAAAAACCGCCTAGAAGTTAAATCTAACAAAAACTAAGTTCGGCAATATAAAAAGAGTTGCGGCGCGCGTCGGAACGATTGAAGTCAAGTCAAAAAAAAAAACACCTTATAGAGGCTCTTTTGCTCTGAATTGAGGACGTTTATTTGTGTTTTTGTCTAGGCTTATATTTTGAGGCTTGCCGTTTTTAATACTTGCCGAAATTAAAGCCAAACCAATGCATTCAGTAAAATTATAAATTAGAAAATATATATTTTGTAGTTTTTGGTAATAATACCTAGTGACCTATATAATATATCGTTTTTGTTTGTATCGTTAAAGTAATACTGTCTTCGATTATTTACTTAATTTCCAAACATGTCACAGATTACAGAATTAATGTGTCAACTTTGAATAGGTACGCGTGCGATTCAAAATTGCTTGGCGTGCCAGAGATGGTACGCGTGCCATAGGTTGCCGTCCCCTGCTCTAAAGTGTACGCTAAACCTATAAAATCGAAAATAAAATGAAAAATTCGGTTTTTCGCAAATATCTCGAAAAACTAATAGCACTACGTGAGAGAATTTTACAAAAAAAATAGTATATAGATTATTTTTTTTTTAGTTTTATTGAAATTTAAAAATAATATTTAAAATAAAATGGCTGGTTTAACACCTTCAGTGTGGTGGGAATCATACTTCCAACCTCTTTTATGATTAAATATCGGTTTCTGTATACCTAAGTTGGGAATGTGGAATCTTTGGCACAATGATACTACTTGTATGATTAATAATAAGCAAAAAATACGTTTATCGTAAGAGCAAAATTCCAAAAAAAATGAAAATATTTTTAAAGTTTTTAATATTCTAATATTAAGTATACTTTTAACTGTAACTAAAAAATAAATATCTAACTCCTTTTGACCATTTCGTACTGCTTTGAACGTAAAATTACCGACAGCGCACTACAGCGCCGTCATATTTTAAAACTAAATTTTTTAATAATACAGACAATGTGGGTATATAAGAATAATTAAAAATTATTTTTTTTTATGGGTCTAGCACACATACTGCAGGGAAGTCCCTAAAACGCTACCGGAGCGGCACTTGTGCGGAAAAAGCGATTCACGTTGTTCTTAAATCGCTGTAAATTGTAGTCGGTGGGAAACACAGTCCTGGGTAAGCCATTCCAAAGGGATGATGTTCTCCATATAAAAAATTACTTGAAAAGCGTTGCACGAGGAGTAACAAGCTGAACCTCATACGAATGTGAAGTATCAGCGCAACGTGTACTTCTAACATGCACCGCTTTGGGAGGAATTAAGCGGGCCACATCCTTCGAACACTCTCCATGAAAATACTTGTAGAATAGACTCAAGTCGCCAACCGTTCTTCGATGTTCCAGCGAATCAAGGCCGCCGGTCAGCTCTGGGTCTCCAATCAGACGAACAGCCCTTCTCTGAACAGAATCCAACAAATGCAGTGTATGTTTAGGAGCGGAGCCCCAAACATGGGAGCAGTATTCCATAGCTGGTTGAATTTGAGCTTTGTAAAGAATTAACAGTTGTTGTGGAGTGTAAAGCTTTCTGGTTCGAAATAACATTGCCAACTTTTGAGAAGCTTTCCTTGCTATGCCTGCAACATGTTCATGCCAGGACATATTTGCTCCCAAATTAACGCCCAACAAATTGAGTAACGATGCCAGGGGAATGGAGTGCCCCGACATAACTATGTCGGGTTCAACAACGTTAACTTTTTTAGATAAAACTGCCGCTTGGGTTTTTGTAGAGTTAAATGCCACTTGGTTACTGCCACCCCAAGATAGAATTTCTTCCAGGTCTTTGCACAAGGATTTTTTTTTTCAATACCATACTTTATTAAACATTTGTTAATTTACTGTATGCCGGTTAAAATAATGCGAACAAATATTTCTTTTTAAGTTTTACAAATTATAAAACAACAAAAATAAAAACTATTAGTATCGTCGGAAAACTGAAAATCTCCTCTTCCAAAAGCTGTTATTAGATTTTTTTTACACAACAAATAATATTGATTAACCCTCGAGCGGTGTGCGTAGACTTTCAAATTAACCTGATTGGCGCCCTATAATTTTTGAATCACCTATACTAATTTTTAGTAAATTCTCACGCTAATAAAAAAAAAAATCTGGAAAAAAATTTATATATCATTTTTTGTAAATTTTCCCGTTCTTTCACGTGGTGTTATTAGTTTTTCGATATTTTTTTTAGTTTCCGAGATATTACCGATAGTTTTGAGAACTTACTATCCCATTAGACGTAAATGTCACTTTGTCAGAGAAAACTATTTGTCTTACCATAAACAGGTTATCTTCCAACTCTCCTTGATTTCAAATCTTCATTCAAGATCTCCTGCCTTTAAAGTATGAGTAAATTGGGGTTTGTATGGTTTAAATTTATTTGATCTTAAAATTTTCACAACTGTAGTTTTACTCACATTCCACTCACTTTTCTGAAGTGAATCTTTTGGCTTTTCTACTACCGACAGTATTAATTGATTTTGATTATCTTCATTTGAAACCCATGCACCATGTTTCTTTTTAAATTTATTTTAACACTTCAATAAATCTTGAATTTACTTATTAGGTAGGTGTGAAGTGTACAGTTTTATTATTAAAGACTTCTGCTGCTTCACTAAAAGTTTTATAATTATCTCCAACTATGAGAACAACTTCAATTTTATCTTCAATACTCAATTTTACTGGCATTTCTAATTATTGTAAATACAGTTTTGAAGTTTATTGACATGTATTTCCAAAGATATGAAGATAAAAAAATTGCAGTGATTTCGTTTTTTTTTTATTCAATAAATAATCCAACAAGTCCTGACGTGTTTACTGGAGTTTTTTTGAATTCTTATTTAGAAAGGCCAGAAATTTAAACGTGAGCATAATTTTTTAGTTCCTGTTAACATTTTCAATTAATATTTTGCTCTGTATTATATATATATATATATATATATATATATATATATATATATATATATATATATATATATATATATGTATATGTATATGTATATATATATATATATATATATATATATATATATATATATATATATATATATATATATATATATATATATATATAATATATATATATATATGAGTGACCGGATCTCATAGAGGGGGAAAAAAAATGTCGGAATCTTGTTCGTCTGGACCCCACAAAACGATTCCCCTTTCCAGATATTGAGATAGCCGAAATTTGAGCTCGATTAAACGACGTTAACCCGTGCCGCTCGTCGCTCAAAGTTTGATAAAATCCAAATTTTTTGGCCAAAAAGCCATATGGAGCCATAACTCCAGAACGGTAAATAATAGAAACACGCTTAATATCTCAAAAGAAAGCTAATGTTGTTCTTCAAAATTTATATTCTATACATAATTGTTGTTATTTTAAGTCAAACCGAATTACAACAGCCTTTAGCCCCAAAAATGTGACCTGGTACCACTAGGAGCATACTTCGTATATTTTGTTATAAAGTGATAAATTTTGCTTTTTTTGGTATATTTTTGAGTTTAAAGTAGAAATATAATAAAAAAACAAGTAATACTGATAAGTCTAATGACATTTTTTATTTTAAAATATAAAAATTAGGTATATAATACATACAAAACAGACACAGAAAAGATACAGACGTAGTACCTACATGAGTTGATAATTTTACATAGTTATCTAATCTATTCTAGAGCTTTTGTTAAAGTAGTTTTTGAAACGTCAGGATATAATGCTCGGCATTTACTTACAACTTGCAGGACATATTGCTTTTGGTCTTCATTTTTTGTCAGAAGGTCTTTAAAGTCGGTTATTAATTTAAAACCACGCTAAGCCATATCATTAACTACTTTTAATGTTTTGACAATTTTCAATCCTTCTTGGAAGTCATTATTTTGAGGCCAGGTGTTTGGATGTTGTCTTAGGAAATCCGTTTTTATATTAAATTGGTCAAAGAATGTAAACGTTTCTTTGGTAAGTAAATTTACCAATCCTCCATCAACTATCTCTTTTAAGTTTTCTTTCCTAACTTTTGGATTTACAACCCTAGCGTGCTGTGATGGTTCATCTGTGCTACTGAGCAATTTATTAGCCATTAACAACTTTTCATCGTATGTAATGGTGGAATCAAAAAACGATAATCCCACCAACTTTGCATTCAAATACCACAAATCGTTCGAAAATTTGGCCAGGGCTATTTCTGCAATGTCGTTGTCACATTCTTTATAGTCTAACAGACTATGCAAAATACCTAAATCTTGCTTTGGTGCAAGATGAGCTTTTGGAGCATTGAACCAAGCTTTACAATAAATCTTAACTAGGAAAACAGAAATGGCACGCACAGAACTTTCTTCTTCTTTAGACATCTTAAATTGACGACGAAAAATGAACATTTTTAAACAGTAAATAGCCTTTGCCATCCACCTAGCGTGATGAATGGCTCCTGGAGTTCTAAAACCCACAACATTGCCGTCTAGTGATCCAACAAATACGAGAACCAACTGCAATAGCTCCTTGTAGTCATCTCTGGGGTGGCTCTCAGTTAATTTGGTCTCGAATTTAGCAGTAACATTTGCAATAACTTCTGGAGTTAGCTGCTTTTGTATTAGATTGTCACTGATACCTGTATCGTATTTTCCTTTGTCTATCTTGGGCCACGCAGTGAGGAATCTCTTGAAAACGTCTGGATGAGGTCCAGTGGTTGATCCCATTTTTGTGTCGAATACGCCACTTAACAGAATTTCCAATATATGGTGACGGCAAGCTAGGTATAACAATTCTCTTCCTAACATTTGCTCCAATATGCTCCATGCTCCTTTGAGTCTTCCCGTGTTGGATGCTGTAGTGTCGAAGCACATCGCCTTGATGGTGTTGAGAAGACCCCATTCATGTAGGCATTCATATACGGCTACGGCTTGCTCCTCTCCAGAGCTGTTTGCTGTTACAGGAACTCCCAGCAGCTGTTCCTTTTCGCCATATGAAATATCTATAGCTATTCGCTCACATTGTTCATTTTTTAAAACACCCGGTAAAAGTTTACCGTCCCAATGGACAACTACGGGCTCTTTTTCAGGAATGTTTACTTTATCAAAAAATTTTTTATTATATTGTTCTCTGAACATTTGCTTTCTATCATATAATAAAGTTTTCGAGACTTTGTACTCAAGAGGGTCAAGGTTTAGTGCTTCTAGAGTAGCTATTAAAATTCTCGTGGCATTTCTGTCGGATACCTTACATCGATCTAATAAAATGGACAATTTCATGTTTAAAATCTCTTTAACGCCCCTTGCAAATGAAACTTTCATCATCTTGCTCGCATATGGTCCTGAATCTTCTGCAGCTTCTTCAGGGATATCCATTTCCTCGAAGCTCTCAAGTTCCTGGTAGATGTTGTCCTCTTCAGTGTCTTCTTCTCCTTCTTCGAACTTGTCTTCATCATCCGTCTCTAAGAAGCAACAAAAGAAAGAGAAAAAAAAGACTATAAAAACTTGTCGTTTTAGCAGAATAGTAATAATACATAGGTACTAAATTACCTACTTCTAATTATCAAAAGGTATTATTTAAAAAAATATAAACTCTATCATAAAGATGCCAAATCAAGCTCTCATGTACAATTTTCTTTCAATTATAATGAAACTATTTACTTATTTGTTTATCTATTTTTTAGAATACTAATAATAAACAAAAAACTCACCAATATCAAAAGTTGCTTCTTGAATTTGTCGGTTCATTTTTGCAAGTTCCTTTTGCACCTTGATTTCTTCAGCTCGAGATAACTTGAGATCCACTCCAGTCATGGAACCTGGGCGGCCCTTCTGCCTCTGTTTCACGAGAAACGCCTTATCTTCTTCCGATTTCATCAAAGCCAAGGCATCTTGTTGAGCAATATCAAAGAGATCATCCAACTTTTCAACAAACTGTTTAAATTTGTTCTTGGCCGTTTTCGATGTTTTCTTCCGGTCTTTTTGAAGAGTTCTCCACTCGGCGTGAAGTTTTTCCAGCTTAGTAATTGCATCTTGCTCATGTTTAGTCGGGATTCGAGCTTTCTCCCAAAAAATGAACACTTCTCGTATTGTAAGTTTTGCTGATTCTCTTACAGTTAATTTCACAGTACGTAAATTATAAAATAAAGCACACAAAACTTGACGATTTGAAGGTAGTTTACAACCGGTGATCTGATGAATGGGATAGCCCACAACAAATATTTTATCCTTGGTCCGGCTTTGTACACCTGATGTGGATGCCATTTCAGAGGCAAATAGGTAAATAACAGTTAACTTGGAAAATGAAACAAAATATATTGCAAACTTTAATTTCAATAAAATGCTTTCAAATGTCTTTTAAAATAATACTATAATAGTTATAAAAAACAATAACACACACACTTGGAAAATTAAAAAAAAAAAAAAACGTTAAAATATCTTCACTAGATAATTGTTCGATCTAACCAGCTCAAAGGCACTTTAGAAACTAAACTGAATAAATAAAAGGTCGGTTGTACGCTGAAGTAAAATCACCATCCCTAAAATAGAAATTAGATTCACCCTCCTTTTTACCTGTCAAACGTGTCTTTCTTTGGTAAACTAGTCAGGTAATCCCCATATAATAAAAGATTAAATTTGAACAAAAGGCTCTTTATGTTTGAAAATTGAGTTCCAAAATACTTTTTAACAAAAAAAAGGTAATTCCGAGACACATTATGTAAAAACCCGTAAAATTCTTAGAATACTCCCAAACTGGCTCCTACTGGTACCAGGTCACGTTTTTGGGGCTAAAGGCCGTTGTAATTCGGTTTGACTTAAAATAACAACAATTATGTATAGAATATAAATTTTGAAGAACAACATTAGCTTTCTTTTGAGATATTAAGTGTGTTTCTATTATTTACCGTTCTGGAGTTATGGCTCCATATGTCAGCTTTTTGGCCAAAAATTTGGATTTTTTCAAACTTTGAGCGACGGGCGGCACGAGTTAACGTGGTTTAATCGAGCTCAAATTTCGGCTATCTCAAAATCTGGAAAGGGGAATCGTTTTGTGGGGTCCGGACGAACAAAATTCCGACATCCATTTTTTGCGGTCACCCTATATATATATATATATATATATATATATATATATATATATATATATATATAGAGAGAGTGTTATTAAAACTGCTCATAGAACTTTAAACCGATGGGTATCACTATAAAATCTTTGTCTTTTAGGAGGTCAAACAGAGTGAACGTATATCATTTTCTAATATGAAAATACTATAAAAATTTTATAGATATAGAACAGATCCTTGCTATACTAGTTTACTACCCCCTTTAAGCTAATACCATCAATAGTCTGTAGAATGCTCACAGTCACATTAAAGCATACCTTTTGGCTACCCGAAAAACAAGAACTTCTTGAATACCAAATTATTTTGTTCCAGGAGGCAGCTAATATGGATTTCGCAACAACTTTCAAGTTTACTTACATTAACTATGCGATATGGTTTAAGAGATCTTGTTTATTTGTTGGTTCGTTAAAGTGTATTAAGTTTCGCAGTGTGGCTAAACAAGTTAGAGTCTGTTGTACATTATTAATTTACTTTATAGAAGTTGGGGAAATAAACTGCTAATAACAAAGAATAATACTATGCATCTTAAGCGCCATTTTCAAATAATTTTTTTCCGATTGCAAAAGCCCGTCGCTTGTTATTGTTTTTGCTTTAGTATTAGCAAAACTTTGAAATATAAAACTGGGTAGAAAATAACTACTTTAAAATTATATATATATATATATATATATATATTTTTTATGTTCCCTGTATACCATCAATATTTTAAACTTTTGAAGCTTGATTATGGATTTCCATGTGATGCAGAACTTTTTTATCTAGAATTCATTTTTTTGTAATATGTAAGATGAACTTTTTCTCCATTTGTATAAAACTTTTTGGGACACACTGTATGTATATATATATATATATATATATATATATATATATATATATATATATATATATATATATACCTATATATGCATATATATATATATATATATATATATATATATATATATATATATATATATGCCTTGCGTCACCTCTCTAACACTTCCTGGTGCCTCGAGTCTTCATTGGTTTTTTGCCAACAATCCCTTCCTCCAATCAGATTCCAACAAAAAAAAAAAAAAAAAATTAATAAATTAATAATTAATTCACTAGATAATTTTCTTCTTCGTTGCTCCCATTATTGTCACCCTCTCTCTCGCTCCCTCGCTCACCATTTACTTATAATTAGGTTGTGTTTTATCCTTCCGCTACTACATACCGGATGGGGTCCAATATTTGTACTTCCTTTTCTATCGGTCCTTCCAGGTGTCGACCCCGCATTCTGGTTAGTTGAGTTTTCTTGACTAAACCCCTTATCTCTGTCGGGTAGCTGTCTCCTGTCGTTCTTGTCATTTGTTCCTAAATGGCGGTGGCCATATGTGGTGGTCACAAGTGAAATAACGAACGATGTTCTCAACATCCAGGGTTCCGAATTACATCCATGTGTTAAATTTGTTTTTTAGAAATTTGTCTACAGTGTTTTAATGTGTATTTTGTATATTTTATGGATTAACCAACTTTTATATGTAAACAACTTTTTTATGTATAACCTACGGCCATTCAGGCTAACGAAATCTTTGCACTTCTCATGTGAGTTTTTTAACTTATTATTACTAATATCTTATTCTTGTTCCACACTAATTTTATTTATTATAACAACCTAAGGATAACATCATTAATTTAAAGTTGTCCCAGACACTATCAGTGAATACGCTCTGTTCTTCTTTTCAGTTCTGCCCTGAAGAAGGTCCCAATCCAGGACCGAAATATTGGCGGCTTAATGAAAATTGTGTGATCTCCTATCACGCCCTAATTAAGATTGTATTTATATATATATATATATATATATATATATATATATATATATATATATATATATATATATATATATATACGAGTATATATATGTATACATATATATATATATATATATATATATATATATATATATATATATATATATATATATATATATAGTCGCCGCAGAATGTCGTTTTAAGTCTTTTTCTATGGGAACAAAAGAAACACTATCTCGAACCGATACGCAAACTAGTGGATTGGATTGTACGTGATTTCAATGAAAGTTAAAAATCGACACTTTTACTAAAATGCTTCGTAGCATTTCCTCTACCGATTTTTGTTGAATCGCTACCAAAAATGAATTATTTCGGACACGTTTTTACTTGACAGACGTAACTTTCTACAAACAACTAAGTTGTTAGAAAACAATTTTTTGGTTTCCATCTCAAAAAAACGATAGTACTGTGACTTTAAACTCATCATCTGAAGCACATTTTGGGGCCTTCAAGGTAACCTATGAAGATTGTCTTTATTCCTAACGCATTACGTCATTGCCATCGAATAGTATTTTTATTTCATTATCTCCCAGTCTTTAAATCCTGACTCCACCAACTTGCCTAATTATTTCATCAATTATAATAGTGAAATAAATAATTCGAAAGTACACAAAATATCGTATAAATCTCGTTCAGGAGTTGTCCTGAATCTTGCTTAGTCGTTTCACATTATCACTTTCCGAACTAGTCCCGTAAAAAACTATTTCAGCTAAAATGTATCATGTACTATACAAACGTATCTTAAATTGTCCATTTCTACCCAATAAACAACCTAAACTTCGACTTTACAGGAAGATTTTACACCTTTACAGTTGCTCCGAGATACTTTCGGCTTTATGTTGGCGAAAAATCGTGAAAATTTACACCTAAAACCTTAAAACACAGACAGGTTTGATGATAAAACATACATCGACCCGGATTGATACGGGAAATGTTTTTTATAACTTGTTACACGGCCTGTCATAAAGTACAAAAAAGATATTGTTTTTTTGACAAGTATCTTATGTTGATTAAATCCTACCATTTAGATGGTTTTTGGTTTCCTTCCAGATCACATTTTGACTGGTTATATTATTTTATGAGGCCTACATTTTAAAATATTCTGTCCGTCTGTCTTTCTGTCACACCTGATTTTCACCAAAACTATTTGACATAGAAAGGTGAAATTTGGCGCTAAAATAGGAATTGATGGCATTATCAGAGCCGTGTAGTTTCGAAAGTTAAATTTTGACTTAAGGGGTTAGTTTTGGAGGGTGAAATCGGAAGTGAAAAAAAAATTACCAGGTTATCAAGTGGGGTGTCAAATGAAAGTCTGTAAAAACAGGGTGTCCCAGTATTCCGTCTACATAGAGTTACTGTGGATGTCTGGGATGAAAATGTGACCATTTAACCCAATTACCTTAATCCAAAAGTTCGTAGTTTTTGAGATACAGGGTGTCAAAGTTATAATTTTATTTTAGTTTTTCAAATTTATTAAATACATCAAAGAAGTTTAAAAAAATATGATTTTGTTAATTAATTTGTTTTTATATTTAAATTTTTCCTAAACGAGAGGAAATTGCATATTCTTGTTCTGGTCATAAGTTTGAAAGAAAAGGAAACGAATATCTTGCGTGTGCTTTATTAAAACTCCATACACCACAATTACATTTTTGCTATTGTTAACAATAATAATAATTATTTAAATATGTTTTTTCTAGGAGTAATTTAAAATTTCGTCACAATGGTTAACATAATGTGGTTTATGATAAAGGAAAACAAATCATGCCTGTTGTTTAAATAAATGACGATTTAAATAATTTGATGACAGCTTCTGTATTACGATTCAATTCCTGATTTAAAGTGTATTTTTAATTTTATCCCCTAAGTCAAGGTCAACGATTTCTAACCTGTTAATAGCCGTACAATACTTAATATTGGCTTATTTAAATTTTATATTTTCCAAAAACATTCATAAATGGTGTTGATTAATGATTATCCGGTTTTATTTTTTTTCCAATGAGCAGTTTGTTGTACTATTTGTACAAGATTTGATCCTAAGGGATTTTCTGAGATGAGAAATCGCAGTTAGCTCACAGTTTTATTGTAAACTGTAAGAGGCACCACTTATTACATTGTGTATACTTTTAAATTGTCATAACTTTTTTATACTACTCTGTATGATATTTTTAATTACATATTCATATTTTTTGCCTTCTCCTGTCTAAACAAGCTCTCTTGGTAAATATTTCTCCGAGCAACAGTTTCTGAGATAATGGGATGTTTGTTTCCATTTTTTAATTCCATTGTCAAATTCGCAAAAGTGTTCCTTCACACTTCCCGGCTTATCCCGCTTAGGACAGGTTCAAAATAATAGTGTTTGAAATTTGGAGCAGCTTAAAGGCAAACAGGCTAACAACAAGTGCAATAAGTGTCGCCCCCTACAATTTACAACAAAATTGTGAGCTGATTTCGATTTCTTATCTTAAAAAACCCCTTAGAGCCGAAACGTTTACAAATAGTACAAGAAAGCTATGTAAAAAAAAAATAAAAGTATAAACTTTGGCACTCTCTATCTTAAAAATTACGAATTTTTGGACTGAGTTGGGTTAAATGGTCATATTTTCATCCCAATAATTTTATGTACACGGAATACTGGGACACCCTACACATATAATGTAATACTTCAGTACACTTTCCTTTGTATTATTTTTAAAAAATTGTGAAAAATGTACCGATCAAAAATTGTTTAAAAATTTCTAGAATATTCTCCACGGGTGCAGATTGAACGAAAATTATCACGACGAGTGCATTACCTTTAATAATTTATCTGGTATATGAAAAAAAAAACAAAAATTTTAAGGTTATCAGTTTTCAATAATGATCGGCAAAAAACTTTGTTGGAAGCTCATTTGGGGTGTGTTTTGTAAAGTCGTTGATCATTTTATACCTCCGTAACAAAAATTTTTATTTTAAAAGCAATCAACGTACGGAACACTATTTGCCAAGTCCAACTTGCGCTTTGCCGGTTATTTTAAATTAAATTGTAATGCTGTTTTTTCATTACCCCAGCTATAGGAAGTATCAGATTCGGTAAAATATTTTGGGGTTACGAAAATCATGATTTTAACTGATTTGAGCAATTAAAGAGGTAGATATACTAATGGTTAACAGGAGCTAGAGCCATGCCTGTCAAGCTGGCCAGCAAAAAAGAAAATTATTGGATTTTTGAAGAGTTTGCAGTGTCAATCAAAGAAAAATAGTCAAGACGAAACAAAGACAGTAAACAAAGAACCAGCAGCAGTCGAAGCTTACAGTAAAAAAAGTACAGACGAAAAATACAAAAATTGTGGTTACGAAAGAATAGAAAATACTATTATTAGGGTAAAATGTAGAGAAAATTCAAGCAAGTAGAAGAGAAAAATGATTAACCAGCAATAGAAACAGGAACTGAAGATGAAGCCTCTAATCGACAACAGGAGGGTAAATTCATACAGTGAAAACTAAAGCAAAATTACAAAAAAAAAAACTAAAAGAGAACCAAAAATCGAGCAAAAAAATAAAACAAACCGAAACTAACTCTGATCTAAAAAATGCAGAATAGCCCATGACATAAAAGGAGTCATCTTCAAAATAATAAAGCAAGAAAAACTCGGAAAAGAAACTCCAGACACTTATCTATTTTTCTGAAAGGTGAAATAAGATAAAATACCGTAAAAGCAAAATGTAAAAAATATGGATTTAACTAACACGTAGGCTAAAAAGTTTTTGGTCTGGCTACT
Source organism: Pachyrhynchus sulphureomaculatus (assembly GCA_019049505.1). Classification (NCBI taxonomy): domain Eukaryota; kingdom Metazoa; phylum Arthropoda; class Insecta; order Coleoptera; family Curculionidae; genus Pachyrhynchus; species Pachyrhynchus sulphureomaculatus. The sequence goes on from CM032454.1 coordinate 186,073,459, forward strand.
TAAAACAAATTTTTTTGCAAAATTCGACTTTATTCATCAATATGGTCTCCTTCAAGAGCGATACAAACAGTCCAACACTTTTCTAACATTTCTATACGTTTCTTGTAGAAGGATTTGTCTTTGCCTTCAAAATAGGCCTCAGTTTCGGCGATAACTTCTTCATTGGAGCCAAATCTCTTCCGCGCGAGCATTTTTTTGAGGTCTGCGAATAAATAATAGTCGCTGGGGCCAAATCTGGAGAATACGGTGGGTAAGAAAGCAATTTGCGCTTCAATTCATGCAATTTTGCCTTCGTAACCATTAACTTGTGACACGGTGCATTGTCTTGATAAAAGAGAATTTTTTCTTGTTCATTTGGAGACGTTTCTTTGCGATTTCTGCCTTTAAACGCACCAATAACTTTATATAGTATTCGGTATTAATGGTTTTTCCCTTCTCAGCATAGTCGATGAAACTTATTCCATGCGAATCTCAAAATACAGAGACAAAAACCTTCCCAGCCGACTGTTGTATCTTTGGTCGCTTCGGGCGGCTTTTACTGGCTGCTGTCCACTCAGCTGACTTCCAATTTGATTCCAGTGTGTAGTGGTGGATCCATGTTTCATCCATTGTCACATATCACATGAAAAATTCCTTTTTATTGCCCTTAAACGTTGTTGTTTTTGGCCTACTGTGAGCAAATTCGGTACCCACTTCGAATAGAGCTTTCTCATGCCCAAATGTTCATGCAAAATATAACCAACACGTTTTTTTGTTTTCTTAGTGTGTCAACTATCGCAAGCAATTTCATTTTACGGTCAGCCAAAATAATTTTGTAGTTTTTTTTTAAGTTTTCCGTTGTAACACCTTATTTGGGCGTCCAGAGCGTTCAGCATCATTTGTATCTATACAACTGCGTTTAAATTCAGCATACCAGTAAACGATCAGTGATTTTCCAGGGGTAGAGTCTCCGTAACCTTAACAAGCCATTGCTTTGCTGGAACGGTATTTTTCCCCATCAAAAAACAGTGTTTAATCAACACACGAAGTTCAATTTTCATTATTTTGAAAAAATCAAAAGTAGCGTCTCTAAAACCACTGTAACTTGTAAACTAAATTTTAGCACGTATCGTTTGAAGGTTGGTACTTCCTAAAAATCATATGGATTTATGAAAAGGGCGACATCTATGTGTTAGACCAAAAACTTTTCAGCCTACGTGTTATGTTTAGAAACACAGTAGCTGACGACATCAAAATGACGTCAATCACGCTATAATAGCACAAAGACATCACACAATTATTGAACTTCAGAAAAGAAAAGAAATATTATACAAACTGGTTCAGCAAAGGCAATAATATTAAGCAGAGTGGTTGAAACAATAAAAACAGAAGAAACAAAGGACTATATAAATTGGTTCAAACTAATGAAGATTGTTGGATGGAACCATAATATTAATAGTTAAGGTTTTCTTAATAAGTGTACAACGTCAGTGAGATCAAACTCAACAGAATAAAAGTGGAAGATTATAGGAATTGGATTTTTGAATAAAATAATTATCGATCTTTTACTAATTTTAAAACTTTATCATAAATAATATTGATAATCGATGCAAAAAACTTTTTTTTACAACCAATAAATTAAAATTTATGAAATTTAAAAAAATCACGTGACTACGAAAGCGCCACGAGTGGCTGTCATGTTTGTGACGTAATTATGTTAAAGTGTTTTTACATAAGTAGTGTCGACAGCTTCTACCTGTGTATATACTGTCAAAATTATTAAAGTTTAGTAAAAAAAATATTCTTGCTTACTAATTTAAATCAGTAATGTGTTAACTTAACATATTATTGAATTTATTATTTATTGAAACTTTTGTACCATTATGATTTTTGTTGGTTCTGATTTAGAGTTAGTCTCCTTAAAAATTTCTGTAATCTGACTGTTTGTATTATATTTATATTTTGATATGAATGAAGTGATCTGCACAACAGAAAAAATTTGATGTTGTTTTAGGATTAATACGTCGTGCTGCTTGGAATCATTGATTTCGACGTTTAACATCTTGTAGCACATTTAAAAATATTTTTCGGGGGTTGTTTTTGTAGTATTCGTACAAAATGGTACAAAACAGGCACGATAGCTTTTTAGGATTAGACATTTTCAATACATTTATCAATATGCTGATGATAATAACAAGAACAAATTGATTTAAAATTAACACACTCGCATCGCTGTTTGTGATGTTGAGGAGAAATAAACATTGTGACGTCACACAATTTATTTGCAATTGATATAACTTTTTAATTATAATGAAAAAAAAAAATCGTTTTGTAATAAAACTTGTATATGATCTTTTTATTTATGACAATTTTTTTAAAAATCTCACTTATACTAAAATATGTCAATTTAGTAAATATATCAAATCTGTTAACTGGAATTGACGTAATAAATAGAGTTAGGGTAGTAAATGTCGCAATATGTTACTATCATTGACTAACAAGTTACAAAATTCTTAGAACAGACGGTAGTTTTCTTTAAATTCCATATTATAATATGATATATATATATATATATATATATATATATATATATATATATATATATATATATATATATATAAATCGGTTTTATAACGTCTTCCGTCTTCCGATGCCTAATTTCCACTCCTCCCGGTTTCTCCATCCCTCCTCCTCCAGATCTCTCTCTAGTACTTCCTTGTTGATTCCTGCTCTCCAGCTCTGGCGTGGTCTTCCGCTTTCTTTTTCCATGAGGGTTCCAATTTAAAATCTTTTTAGGTAGTCGGTCTTGTGACATTCTCTGTACATGTCCGTACCATACCAACTGTTGGGTTCTGATTTCGTCCACTATATCGTGCTTTATTTCTAAAGCGCGTCTTATCGTGTCATTTGGTATGCGGTCTTTTCTGGATTTTCCGGCTGCTCGTCTCCAGAAATCCATTTCTGTAGCTTTTAGTATTTTTTCTGTTCTTTCCTTGGCCACACCTGGGAGCTATAAGTTATTATACTTTTCACTATTGAGTTGTAAATTCTCTTCTTATATTCAATGGTTATGTTTTTGTCCCATAGTATACTATTAAGCATTGCAATCGCTTTTCTTCCTTGGATATTCCTCTCGAATATTGCTTCTTTCAGTGATCCGTCCCTAGATATTCTCGTTCCCAAATACTTATAACTGGCACAGTGTTTGATGATGTGTCCTGTGGCCAGTTTCAAGTCCTGCTGTTGTCCTCCGACGCACATGTACTCGGTCTTTTCAATATTGACTTCTAGGTCCCATTTTTCATATTCCTCCATAAGTTTTCGTGTCATGTATTCCATATCATCGATGTCCTGAGCGACTACTACCTGGTCGTCTGCGAATGACAATGTGCGTGTACAATGTAGTATCGTATCCCATACTGCTGCATTTCCTTTTCCAGTTTTTCAGTGCACTCTCCAAACAGATTTTAAATAGCGTTGGGGATATACAGCAGCCCTGTTTGAGACCTTTTGTGACCTGGAACCCTGTTGTTATACCATATTTGGTTTTCACACTACTTCTTGCGTCTTGGTATAAGGATTTTACGGCTTTAATTATTTCGGTGCTTACATTACTCTGTTGTAGTGTTTCCCACAATCTCATTAGGGGCACGCTGTCGTAGGCCTTTTTTAAATCAACAAACAAGACATGGACTTCCTGATCAAATGCGGTTTTCTTTTCTAGGATTTGTGTCAGTGAGAAGAGATGGTCTATTGTGGATCTTCCTGCTCTAAAGCCTGCCTGTTCTTCAGCTTCTACGTCCGCGTATTCCGTTTCTATTCTATGTTTAAGTATTTTTTCGTATATTCTGGTAATAGATCCTGTAACCGTTATTCCCCTATAGTTATCGCAATTATTTTTGTCTCTTTTCTTATGAATTGTTGATATGTATGATATTTTCCATTCCTCAGGTACTTCTGATGTGTTAATGCATCTTTGGAATAAGTTCCTCAAAGTGCTAAATAGCTTTTCAGTTCCGTATTTTACTATCTCTCCTGGGATGTTTCCTGGTCCTGGAGCTCTACCATTTTTTAGCGTTTTACATACTTGTTTAACTTCTGATGTTGTTATCCTTACTGGGGATCCTCGTATAACTATATTTGGGTTTCCATGTTGGGTAATTTTGAACTCTGGTCTATCTTCTGTTAGCATATTTGTAAAATATTGGTTCCATTTTTCTGGTGTTATTGGTGAGAAGATTTCTCTTTTCCGTTCTGTTCTCATATTTTTAAGAAGTCTCCAGCTTTCTGTGCTTTTTCTTCCTCCTATGTAAGTGTTGAGTCTTGAGCATGTCTTTTCCCATTGGTTGTTCTTTTTGTCACTAATCATTTTGCGTACTCTAGCTTGGGATTCTTTGTATTTTACTTTGTCGTTTGTGCTCTTTGAACTTAAGTATTTGTGATAGCTTTTCCGTTTTTCTTCAATTTCGTATTTAATTTCTTCATCCCACCAATATGGTTTTTGCTGTTTTCCCCTTTTCTCTTGGTACCCTAATGCTTCCAGTGCGGCTGCGTGTAGGCATTCCTTTATATACTTATATTCTTCTTCTATATTAACAAATCCCGTCCGTTGTATCTTTTGGTCCAGTCTACTCTTGTATAGATTTCTGATCCTTTCATTTTGTAAGCTGTCTGTATTATATCTTATTGTGGTTTCACTTGTTGTGTGCTGTGTACTTGTATCTTCCAGTTTGCTTTCCCGTGTTGTTCGTGAGGTTATCTTTCCTTTCGCAAGGTAGTGGTCGCTGCCACATGAAGCCCCTCTTTGGACTCTTACATCTAGGAAGTTTAATCTAGATCTCTGTCGTATTATCATATAATCGATAATACTTTTTAAATCTCTTGTTGTTTGTCTCCACGTATATTTATGAATATCCCTATGCTGGTAGTGTCCGTTTAATATTGTAAGGTTGTTTTGTTCACATATCTCTATAATTCTTCTTCCGTTGTCGTTAGTAACTTCTTCGCCATATTTTCCTACCACTTTATCGTGTTCTTTCCTTCCTATTCTTCCATTTAGATCACCCAAAAGTAATATCTCTCTTGATGTTCCAATTTTGCGTATTTCCTCATTTAGTTGTTCAAAAAATGAATCCTTGTTATTAGCCAGATCGTGGTCGTTGACAGCGTATACCCCCAGTAAGGTTGTGTTATGTTATGTTATTTGATATTACTATTGAAATAAAAATTCATGAATCTCAGAGATCTAAGATTTCTATTCCATTGTAACTTACGTTTTTAATGCCGTAACTTTCAGTAGTGTAAATATTCATTATACACAACTGCTATTTCGACATCATTATAACAAATTAATTACTGAAGCTTTGATGTTTCTTGCAAGTAGTTTACCTTTATTATTAATTGACTGATTTCAGCAACATGAGTTTAATGCTGGGCAATCGCGAATGAATCAATTGTTATACTTCCAGAAAAATATTGCAAAAATGCTACTATAATGGAGTGCAACTAACGTTAAAACATTTGAAATGTCCGTGGATGCCAATTCATCCGTAAAACTCTTAGTCAGCAAAACAATATTATATATAATATATATATATATATATATATATATATATATACATATATATATATATATATATATATATATATATATATATATATATATATATATATATATATATCTATAATATATATAAAATGCAACGTCTCTCTGTCTGTCTGTCTGTCCGTTAGTGCGCTTATCACTGGAGAACCACTTATCCGATTTACGTACTTTTTTTTTAAAACATTCATATGGTCTCTGGCCAGGTTATAGGCTATATTTTTATTACGATAGATAGCATAGGGAATGAGCAGTAACGATAATAGTGAACGAAGTCGGAAAAAAGTTTGCCGTTAGCGCGTTCCCTTGCAGTACACAGCCTAAACCATTAAAGTTGGAACAATATTATGTAGCAGAGAATATCTATAGTCTATAATCTATAATATATAACATGCAATGCCTCTCTGTCGGTCTGTCTGTCCATTAGTGCGTTTATCAGGCGAGAATCACTTATCCGATTTACGTGTCTTTTTTAAATTCATACATATATTCTTTGGCCAGGTTATATAGTAATAATAATAATCTATATCTATAATATATGTAAAATGCAACGTCTCTCTGTCTGTCCGTTAGTGCGCTTATCCCTCGAGAACCACTTACGTGATTTTTTAAATTTATACATATGTTCTCTGAAGAGGTTATATAATAATAATAATAATCTATATAATATACGAGTATATAAAACGCAACGTCTCTCTGTCTGCCTGCCGTTAGTGTGCTTATCATTCGAGAACCACTCATCGGATTTAGGTGATTTTTTTTAATTCTTAATTTAATATATGTAAAAAAAATCCATAATATATATAAAACATAACACCTCTCTGCCTGTCTGTCTATCCATTACTGCGCTTAGCACTCAAGAACCATTTATCCGATTTACGTGTTTTTTTTTACAAAAATACAAAGGAAATAAACAGAGACAAAAATGCTAATATATAGGAAAAAATTTGGAAGTTTAGCAGTAAGCTTCGCAGAAAGACTTATTAAAGAAACATTAAATGGAGATGAAAATGAGGAGTTGAATGAGAAATAGGAAGCAAAATTAACTGAAGGGCAGGATGCGACAAATAAACCCTGCAAAGAAGAAATAAGAGAAATACCTAGAACCCAAAAAAAATAAGGCCCCGGGTGGAAATTGTAGAACCGATAAAAGCTGGAGGAGTAGGTCTGGAAAATGAAAATAAGCCGGTTGGTGCAAGAAATATGGGAAACAGAAAAGATGCCAGTGAGCTGGAGAGAGTCGCTCATTTGTCCAATATACAAAAAAGGAGAAAAAACTATATGTGCTAATTATAGACCAATAGCCTTACTGGATGTCGTGTACAAGATAGTAGTGTTTTGACTATCAAAAAACAGACTAGCAGAGAAAGCCGAGTCTATTCTGGGAGAGCACCAGTGTGGATTCAGGAAAAATAGATCGGTTACAGACCAGATATTTTCGATTAAGCAAATCCAAGATAATAGCTTAGAACAAAATTTGGTACTACACTTGGTCTTTGTGGAGTTCAGAGAAGCATATGACTCTGTAAATAGAGAAGGACTCTACAAGGTAATGGAAGAACAAAAATTCCAAGTAAATTGATTCGCATGGTGAGAATGACCCTAAATGACACAGAAAATAGGGTGTTGGTTGAGGGCAAAGTATCAGACAAGTTTAAGGTGAAGAGAGGATTAAGACAGGGGGAACCAGTGTCGACATGTATATTTAATTTGGTACTAGAGAAGATAATCCGATATACCAACAAACCTGCCAATGCTTGGCCTATGCGGATGATATAGCACTGATTGCAAGAGCAAAAGGGAACCTCAAAAAAGCCATAAGTAGGATAAAAGAAAGGGGAATGATAAATGAGGAAAAAACAAAATACATGGAAATTAAAAAGAAGAAGGATATTAAAAACAACAAAAGTTTAGATATAATAAACAACTTAGGAAAAAGATGTTTGTTTGAAAAAGTAGACAAATTTAATTATCTGGGAGTAACAATAACATAGAGTGGACAAGAAAGGACGGAGATACAAGAAAGAATAGCGACAGGACAGAGATGTTTGGGGGCAATGAATCCAATATTCAAATTAAAGAATGTATCAAGAAAAGCAAAAGAAAGAATATATACGACAGTTGTCAGACCCACGGTGACATATAGATGCGAAACGTGGAAACTGAATGTAAGAGAAAAGGAGACGTTGGAGGTGTGGGAAAGGAAAGCTTTGAGAAAAATCTACGGAGGAAGGAAAGAAGAGGGACTGTGGAGAAGAAGAACAAACTACGAATTAAAATGCCTATATACGAAACACCTTATAAGTCAAATCATAATAAGCCAGCGATTAGGTTGGTTGGAACACGTTGCAAGGATGAAGGAAGAAAGACAGGCAAAGCAAGCCCTAATAAGAGGAGTGGTTGGAAGAAGAGGCAAGGGTAGACCTCGATCTACATGGATTCAGGCAGTAAAGCAAGATCCGGAGTTGATGGGAATCCCACACTGGGAAAAGCTAACAGGAGACAAAAAGAAGTGGAGACAAGTATGCAACCAAGCCATGGGCCTCTAAGGCCCCTTGAGCTATATAATAATATAAACATAACGAATAAGCAGTGACGATAAAGGTGAATCAAGTTCACGCGAGCGGAGCCGCAGGCACGGCTAGTATATATATATATATATATATATATATATATATATATATATATATATATATATATATATATATACATATATATATAAAAAGTGATAGTAAGAAATATGGGATCTGAAGAAATTCCCGATGAAACAACGAAATGTAGTAATGAACTCCCTACAACATATGCACAACAATAAAGAATCAGGGGACGATGAAATAAATATAAAAATGATAAAGTATAAGGGGCCATTGATCATACAATCTCTGCAAGCTCTATTTAGCAGGTACCTAATACAAGGTAAAATACTACTTTAATTGTGCTTATTTCTAAAACAGAGGGAACAAATTTAAATTGGATAATTACAGACCCATCAGCTGGTTATTTGGTACTATATAAAATCTTTACTAGAATCATAACATATAGACTAACGAACAAATTAGACAGCTATCAACCACGTGAATAAGCGGGATTTAGACGGAGATACAGCACTTTGGACCATCTTCAAACAATTAGAATACTAGTGGAAAAAGCAAATGAATATAAGATCACCTTGTTGATAGCAGTGGTTGACTAAGAAAAAGCTTTTCATTCAGTAGAGATATGGGCAGTCCTTAACGCCTTAAGTAACAGCAGAATCGATGAAAGATAAAAAACTCTTCTTGAATACATATATAAAAGTGCAATATTCCAAATAATGGTTGAAGAAAAAACAAATAAAATCAAAATTAAGGAGGAGGAATTAGTCAAAGCTACTCGATATTTCCAAAACTGTTCACGTTGCCCTCCTTTTTTATTAATTTAAGTCAACGACTACCAGAATCCGTAACATAGAGAGCCTTGTACATTGGTACGATTGCCGACTACAATAAATGGATGATATTAGAAGATACCTATGAATGGATTCAAAAAACTATGTAGGGTGTACCATATAAAAAACTGGATAAGTGCGACAAGAACAACCTTTAACGTGATTATGGCACAAACATATTTCTTACCTTCGCGTTTTTTAAAAAAATAATTGATAATTTGGTGTAACGGATTATTGTCGCTGAGTTCTATAATGACTAATGAACTTAAGTGTTTTTTTTTTAAATATATACCATTAGGTCCCTTAAAAACAGTTTTATATTAACTAATTACCCAAAGGTAAGAACTCCTTTTTTATTTGTTAGTATTAATTCTCTTATAATTTGATATAATTCCTTTTAAAATAATATTGACAAATTCAATTTTTGAATAACTTAAGAATATTTTGGCAACAAATGAATTAAAATAACAACTAAGAATTTTTCGAGAAAAGACTATCAAAATTAGTTTGCTTAATATTATATTAATTTAATTACAGCAAGTTTTATTTGAAATATATATATATATTTATATATATATATATATATATATATATATATATATATATATATATATATATATATAGATATATATATATTATATATATATATATATATATATATATATATATATATATATATATTATATATATATATATATATATATATATATATATATATATATATATGTATAAATATATATATATATATATATATATATATATATATATGTATATATATATATATATATATATATATATATATATATATATATATATATATATATATATATCTAGAAGACATGCTCAAATCGTTAAAGTGGGAAAATAAAGAAATACTTATGAACGGTGAACGATTAAATCACTTAAGGTTCGCAGATGATGTCACTCTGATCGCCAACACAAAAGAAGAATTAGAAGAAATGCTGATGGAATTACATAACAAGTCTTGAGAAATAGGTCTAAAAATAAATTTCACTAAAAACCAAATATTTGAACAACGAAAGTGAAGATAACAGCCAGGAATTATAAATAGAAGGTGAAAGAATAGGAAAGGTACAAATATTCATATATTTAGGACAAGAAATTGAATTATCAAAAAATAATTTAATGGCTGACTTGGACAGAAGAGCCTCGTTAGCTTGGTCTGCCTTAGGAAGGTTACAATGTATATTTAAATTAGACATCCCAAATACAATAAAAGCCAGAGTATATAAAAGCCAGAGTACTCGATTAACGGTATTAACATATGGCACTGAAACGTGGGCTTTAAATGAAAGTATAATAAATAAATTCCAGATAACCCAAAGAATAATGGAGAGGAGAATGCTAAATATTAGACTCCAAGATCGTATTCCTAACATCGAGATACGAAAAACTTCAAAAGTGACAGTTGTAATACCACGAATATGTGTATTAAGGTGGACACGCCGTATTGGTGAATGGAGGCCTAGAGAACACAAAAAGTCTATGAACGGAAAATCGCCGAGGACACAACGACGCGATAAGCCAACGAACCGAACGCGCCAACGACGACGAACGATAACCACGACCGACAAGATGCCCAGGTAGGCCAGGTTCGACAGACAAGATGAAGCGGACGATATAAAAAGATTGGCAGGACACGAATTGGATGTTAGTTAGTTCAGGTTCGAAGATAACTGTTAGTTAGCTTCGAACGGCAGCAGCAGCAGGATCACAGTATCGAGTGCAGCAGCAGCGGGAGCACTTGAAAATGCCAAATGAGATTTTGGCCGAAACGTCGTACAAATTCATTGTTAGACGAACGGATTGAAACCGGAATATATATATATATATATATATATATATATATATATATATATATATATATATATATATATATAGTATATATAATAATCCCAGAGTTACATGGCTCTCTGTATGCGGACTATTGAGTTTGATTCTACTAGACAGAACGTCAAACATGCAACTAAACATCATTGTGTTCCGATGTCTTGGCAGTTGGATAACTAGCGCTCTAGAATCAGATATACGCAGCAGAATAGAACAAACTAGGACAACTTTTATAAATGTGAGAACATTGCTAAGTAATCACTGTCTCAAACTCGAGCTAAAATATCTGTTCGTGGTATATGCCATATACCTTTAAGCGACTGGATGTCTTTGAGATGTGGGTTTTCAGAAGGCTGCTCACAATTCCGTGGATCGACCACATAACAAATAATGAGGTTTTGGTATGAATGCGGATAGAAAGAGAGCTATTACAAATAGTCAAAAGAAGAAAAACCGCCTCACTTGGTCACATATTCAGAAACATTAAGCACGACTTCCTCAACCTTATTATGGAGGAAAAAATCGAGGAAAAGCGGGCATTGGAAGGAAAAAGTTTTCATGGCTCAAAAACATGAGAGATTGGGCTGGTCACGTGCCCTTTATAAGAAGAAGAATCGTCGGCAAAAATTATTGTTTGTCCGAAAATTAAGCTAACGTGTATTAAAATTTTCTGGTAAAGAAACTGCAAAAAAAAAACGAAATAAGTAATTTTCAATATATAAACGAACTATAGTTTATTATTGCTATTAGCCTCAATAAAATTGTTTAATATTAAAAATGTTTTTTGTTGCAAAAAAAGGAATAGTTCATAGGAAACGCAATAATGTCGTGAATGTAAATAGAGAGTTAATGCAATAACTTGTCTCTGGCATTAAGTATGGCGAATTTCCCCTCTGCCGCGAAAAGTTCAGCGTTGAGATTCATGAGTCAATTTAGTTGCAATGACAATGAAGTACGGCCCGAGGGTTAATTCTATGTGGAATGCTGCTGTTGGCTGTCGTTGCTGTCGGCAATTTGCCCATTCCTTTTTACTGTTTTTTTGTCTGCGATATAATTTGTTTAGCATTTTTCATTCTTTCCGCTAAATATTTACATGTAGTGAAGTTTTGATTAAAGCGTAGCGTTACATGGTTACAATATATTTTCCTTTAGTAACGGAAGTAAAAAGGTTGATATTTTTGCAAAAATTTGTCTCTATTGCTACGGCATCACTAAAAAGTACGAGCCAATTATTTTACGTGTTAATATTTTATTATATATATATATATATACATATATACATATATATATATATATATATATATATATATATATATATATATATAATACATATATATATATATATATATATATATATATATATATATATATATATATATATATATATATATATGTATATATATGTTATATATATGTACATATATATATATATATATATATATATATATATATATATATATATATATATATATATATATATATTATATATATATATATATATATATATATATATATATATATATATATATATACATATATATATGTATATATATATATATATATATATATATATATATATATATATATATATATATATATATATATATATATATATATATATATATATATATATATATATATATATATATATATATATATATATATATATATATATATATATATATATATATATATATATATATATATATATATAAATATATATATATATATATATATATATATATATATATATATATGTTATATATATGTACATATATATATATATATATATATATATATATATATATATATATATATATATATATATATTTATATATGTATATACAAAATATTATAAACACTGTTTAATATATTCAAATGGCTGACTTCTGAACTCAATTGGGGTCACAAACTATGCTTATTTTTAAAAAATCCTGACAAAATGTAATTAATAAATACATTTGCAAAATCACTGAACTACGTAAATTAAACTTCATTGGCAACCCTTGTCAGAGCTAAGATGATCATGGCTGAGGCAGAGCGTAAATTTTTATTGCGAGAAATGACCACTTTCAAATTTTTTTTAGCGTCAAAACGTTTTGTTGACGTAGTGAAAAGTATTACGGAGAAAAATTTTTTTTGTGAACTATTGTAAATTAATAAAGCAAAAGTATTTTTTTATTACAGTTTGCTTAATTAAATAGAAATATTGTTGTGTGTTAATAAATCGATATCTGATGTATTTCATTAATCTTTTACTAGGAAATTTGATATTTCTGGCCGAAAATACCTTGTCTTACTTATTTTGAACTATACAGATAACGAGCGGTCAATTAATTGCACTGGTAAAACAGATATGGGTACATCATCATCGCTATTTATTAGTATTTTCCTACATTTATTTTTGCTACAGAGATATGTCAGTTTAAATATATTTAAAAAATACTATATGATCTCCATAACACCCTGTATATTATATATATATATATATATATATATATATATATATATATATATATATATATATATATATACATATGTACAAGTATAAAATGAGGATTTCAGACAACAGATGATGCACCAATGCAGTTTATGCTATAAAGATTTGACACTGCGCCATTTTGTTGTGTCATCAACAAGTGTCAGACGCGCACGAGTGATAAATTGAAAAAGTGTGTGCATAGTGTTGTGTTCAATATGTCGAAATTTATACCGAACAAAGAGCATTCGCGGACAGCATTAATTTTTTGTTTTCATTTGAAGAGAACTGCTGTTGAATCCTACCGATTACTTAGAGAAGCTTATGGTGAACATGCTCCATCTCAAGATACGTGTGAACGATGGTTTCGGTGTTTCAAAAGTGGTGACTTCGATGTTGCAGACAAGGAACGTGGAAAACCGCCAAAAAAATAGATGTGGAATTGCAAGCATTGTTGGACGAAGATGATTAGCAAACACAAAAACAACTCGCCGAGCAATTGGGCATTAGTCAACAAGCTGTTTCCAATCGGCTACGGAAGATGGGAAATATTCAGAAGCCGGTAGATGGGTACCACATGAGTTGAACGACAGGCAAATGGAAAAGCGCAAAAACACGTGTGACATTTTGCTCGCTCGGTACAAAAGGGAGCGCAAAAAATCATGGGTAGACCCAGGCGCACCATCCACATAGACCGCAAGACCGGATCGCTTTGGCAGAAAGACGATGCTCTGTGTTTGGTGGAACCAGAGGGGCGTGGTCTATTATGAGCTGTTAAAACCTGGGGAAACGGTTAATACTAAAAGTTACCAACAACAATTGACCGATTTGAACCGTTCGCTGCTTAAAAAAAGGCCAGAATACCGAAAGAGGCAACACAAAGTCATTTTTCTTCATGACAATGCTTCAACACATACGGCAAAACCAGTTCGCGACACGTTGAAAGCACTCAGCTGGGAAGTTCTACCCCATGCGGCTTACTCACCAGACTTGGCTCCTTCCGCACTTGCTGAGCAGCGCTTTGGTTCGTACGAAGATGTGAAAAAATGGCTCGACGAATGGTTCGTAGCAAAAGGGGAAGATTTTTACTGAGGTGGTATTCACAAATTACCCGAAAGATGCATGATGGATGTTATGGGATTGGGGCGCATCGACTGCAGTGGCATTTAGCGCCCAACTTAAAATATTTGATGAGTTTGTTCTATATTAAGTTATAGTATCCATTTTCTTTTAGATATTCTTCAATTTATTTCATTGTTGTTTGTATTAGGAAAGATGGGAAGAATATATAACAAGCGATGGAGCATACTTCGAATAAACACTTTTTATCATTCTTCCGAATTTAACATGTTTTTTTAGAAAAAAAATCCGCGTTTCATACTCGTACACCTGATATATATTTTATAAAGAGAGAGAGACAGTGATGGGTTTCATTCTAATACCTTCACTGTCAACGGTGGCGTGCCCTGAGGCTCCATAGTTTCTCCTACTTTCTTTCTTATTTACATTAACGATCTCTTTTATATGAAGAACCTTATCCCTTTGGAATCATTTTCCCAGAGTTGTTGTAAATCTCTTTTTCCGCCTACGCGTTGCTCCTGTAGTGCTTCGGGGATTTCTCGGCAGCACATGTGCTATGCCCATAAAAAGGAAAGACAACCCATGGTTAAAAAACAATGTTCCTTTATATATTAAAGCTGGCGACAGAACCTCCGGTTGCGCAGATTTGAACGCACTGGACAACAAACTGTAGAATTTTTCCGACTAAAAGGCTTATCGAAGCAGACGACGTAATTCGTTGTCGCTAAAAAAAGTATCGCTCGGGCAGCTGCATGGATTCAGATTTATAAAGTGCGTTCTGCTACAGAATTTTTAATAAATTGTGAAAATTAATAATTTTTACCTTGAACCTTCGCGTAAATTCTTGCGTAATACATAATTAATGAGTAAACTTTACATATTTGAATATGCCTCTCATAATCTGACGAGTAGCATGGTTTTAGACCTGGTCGGTCAACTGTCACAAACCTGCTTGCATATCATGATTGTCTGTTGAGCGCCTTTGGGAATCACCAGTGTGTTGATAGTGTATACTGACTTTTCGAAGGCGTTCGACAGAGTTAAGCATACGCTCTTGTTAGGCAAGTTGCGGAAAATAGGACTAAGTAGTGAAGCCCTTGAGGGGATTGGCTGTTTTCTGGAGGGTCGTAAACATTATGTCCGTATTAATAATTGTATTTCCAAAGAAATAAAATTTCTTTCAGGTGTGCCTCAGGGGTCTCACTGTGGTCCTTTACTGTTTCTGCTTTTTGTTAATGACATCGGCAAATTTATGCAACATTCTAAATTCCTCATATTTGCAGATGATCTAAAAATGTTTAAAACGGTTAACACGTTGCAAGATTGTCACCTCTTCAGAAGGATGTTCATGGCCTCTATAGATGGAGTACCCTGAATAAGTTGAACTTGAATATTAAGAAGTGTGTTAGCATTAGTTTTGGTAGAGCTAGACGGAACTTTACTTTTGAGTATAACATTAATGGCAGCAAGCTGAGGCATGTTGGTGAAATTAATGATCTGGGAGTTCTTAACTAGAAACTTACTCTCAATAGGCACATTTTGTCAGTTGTTGAGAAATGTTATAAAGATCTGGGGTTCATCACGAGATACTGTAGGGACTTTTCCTGCTCTACGTTTAAACTGTTGTATTGTTCAATTGTGAGATCGGGACTTGAGTATGCCGCTGTGGTATAGTCTCCTCATTTCAATGTATATATAGAAGCGATTGATGCGATGCAGCGCCGGTTTCTGCGGACTTGTGCTTTTAAATTGGCCATACCCTCAGATGGTTACCATATAGACTACCACAACTTTAGAGGCATTTTGGGTATTTCGACCCTGGAGACTAGAAGACTCCATTGTGACCATCTTCTGGCTTTTAAGTTAATAAATGGGCTGGTTGATTGTTCCTATCTCTTGGACAAGTTAACATTTAATGTTTCTCGTCGCACTAGAGGCAGAGACCTGTTTGGTATTCCCTGTCATGTGACTAATTATGGCTATTATGGATCCATGTCCAGAATAATGAGGCCTTTCAATCAGTTCAGATCATGGCTCCATTGATAGTTTTAAATTGATTGTTAAAAACTTGTGATATTTGCTTACTGTGAAACTAGTTTTAATGATCTTGTGATGTTGGATTCTGTGTATGTTTATGATTTTTATTATGTTTAGTTGTTTTAATTATGTTTATAATTGTGTAAATTGGCGCAACGCCGTTAATAAATAAATAAATAAATAATTATAGACGTCACAAACTTGACACAATCTAATCCCTAGAACCACGACTTGTTATCTATCATCAAAGTCGTGAAGACTTCCTTTGTATGTTTATCAGCACATGTTTCGTTCTGTTTGTAATTCATCCACTGGCTAAAATTATCAACCAGTATATGTAATTTACTTTAATAAATGTAAACCTTACAAAATATAATAGTTAAACGCACCATGCACAACTACAAAATTTGTATAATGAACTGTGAAAAAATGTAATAATAACAGACCTCCGCATGGGGCAAAATGTAGTTTTTATAAAGCTGTCGACAGGTAAATATCCTCAATTTGATTATGTCACGCCATTTTATTCATATCGTTCTATCAGCCACTTGCCCTTTTAAACGTATCTAATATTTGGTATAATAAATTCTCGGCAGTGCACGCAAACTTTGAAATTAATATAAAAAACTAACACATTAGTATGGTAGTATCGATCTGTTTGTGGTTCTTGCTTTTTATTAGTTTGAAAATAAGTATAAAAATATAGTTCATAATATCTTATTAACTGACTAATTCTTTTTGTTGCACTATAAATTAGAAATAAGTTTGATTAAATAAATTAAATAATTTATATTAAATAAATTAAATAAAATAGTTATATATAAAAAAGCTAAACTAAATAAAGTAAATTAAACAATGCTCAGAGCAAAAATAAGAATAAATTTGAAGCAGGAGAGACGTAGATTGGTAACACATACAAAGATAAGGACACCAACAGAAATAATAAAGCAAAACACAGACGAATACCGACAAGCATTGGAAAATCATATAAAACACATAAACTACCAAATAGAACTTGATGAACTAAACGTACAAATAACCAACAGCCTACTCACGACTACAAAGCAAATAGCAACATCGAAAAAAGAAAAAACACAAAAATTAAGTAAATATAAACAAAATCTCATGAAACAGAGACGACTATTAAGAAATGATCCTACAAATGACAGATTAGAATTGGCAGAAATAGACAAAAAAATGAAGAAAAAGATCAGAGAAGACGTCAGACAAAACACTAATTGTGCAAGTTCAACTTGCGCATGGCCGGTTATTTCATATGACCACATATGATTCCCAATTGTGAGCATCAGGACAAACAAAGTTTTTTTTCTTCGTTGAAACACATTTACATTTTAAGCTTCTATAAAGTAAAGTTGCCTAAAGCCGCTTCTGATTAGCCATACCTTACAAAATTATATTTAAAGCAAAATTCAATCTTAAAACACATTTATTCGTCAAAGACTCAGCATATATCAAGTTAATGCTCGCATATACCAGTCTTATTCCTCGTCAAGCGCTATTTAATTTTAATTAAAACAGTAAAAACGATCCCGAGTTAAAGTTGATAATTAATAATGGTTAAAATTTAACTAACAAATTGCTGTAATATGTAGTGGCTGTGGTTTCTGCCGTTAATGTATTTAATGAAGCGGCAGCGTACTTAACTTCTACAGCTTGAATGTAAACAGCCATTCGTAAGTCAAAATTGTGTTGCGGCTCGGCGGCATCGCCCTGATGCTACCGATGAGAAATTCCATTGCGTGTGTAAACATCAAAGCTTTTCTATTGATTAATTTGATATAATTGTGTCGGGATAATTAATGGTCCTGGTTATCGGTTCTTCGCTGGTTAACTGCTGATTTGAAATATCGAATCCTTCTGTCTACAATAAGAAAATAGTTATACAGTCAATCAAGTAAGAACGTGTCGCCTATAACTTGCCGTCGGTAAAAGAAATTCCTTTTTCTTTTTGAGGTTTGGCACCTCTGCAAACAATGATTTGATTCATTTCTAACCTTATTTTGGTTTTTGTTATGAAGTATTAATAAATAATATAACACGTCGGCTGGAAAGTTTTTGATCTAGCTACTTAAAACACATTTTTTTTACAAATTCGTCTTTACTCGCCAATATAGTACATGCTACAGGGAAGTCCCTAAAGCGCCTCAAGAGCGGCATGTGTGCAGAAAAAGCAATTCACGTTGTTCTTGAATCGCTGTAAATTGTAATTCAAGAGCGATACAATCAGTCAACGCTTTTTTAAGATTTCTATACCTTTCTTGTAGAAGGATTTGTCTTTGCCTTCAAAATAGGCCTCAGTTTCGACGATAACTTCTACATTGGAGCCAAATCTCTTTCCCGCGAGTATTTTTTTT
>CM032454.1:186094179-186120819 GCA_019049505.1 Pachyrhynchus sulphureomaculatus
TACCTTGACATTAACCTTTCTTGATAATGTCAAGGAAATATAAAAACAAAGAGCAAACAACTAAATTATCCAAGAAGTATAATTTACATATTTCATATATATATATATATATATATACAGTGAAGTCTGCTTATAAGGAACCCGTTTATAGCCAATTTCCGGTTAAAACGAACTATTTTATAATGCACGAAAAAAAACTTTCCATAAGACTAATGCAAATTTTTTTCAGTTATAACGAACCCGGTTATAACGAACTTCCGGATAAAGCAAAACAAATATGGATGTTTTGTGTCCGTTTATAACGAACTTGCTACTCCCTGTGCTCGTTGCTGTGTGACTTGGTCTAGGGAATTCACCGAAACTCGCTGAGAACCCCTATTCTACTTGTTTCCGCCTCGTCGCTTATTCGAGCAGTATTATTTTCAATTCACTTGTTGTGTTATGCGGTTCTAATGCATATGTGATGAAAGTAGCAAAGTGAATGTTTAAGTTTTTTTTTCAATTTAAAATGAGTACACAAAAACGTAAAGCTTTTACTTTAAAACACGATATTATAAGGAAAATAGGAAAATGAAGTTAAACAAGGTGATGTTTGCAAACAGTTGAATTTCACTACATCTACGGTTTCTACCATATGGAAAAAGAGGGAACAAATCTTATCAATCTATGATAAAAGAAACTTTAGTTGTAAAAAAGTAAGAAAATCTACACATGACCAAGTCAATAAAAAACTTCTAAAATGGTTTAGTCCAAAAAAGACATGAACATGTTCCTATTACCGGCTATACTTTACAAAACAGAGCTAGTGAATCGAGAAGGAAAATACAGAACACCTTGTTTAACTGTTCTAGAAGTTGGATCGAACTATTTAAAAAGCGACATAATATTTATGGGGGTAAGATAGTAGGAGAAATGGATATGACTGATGTTGAGTCAGTGGAAATACGAGAAAGTTTTTAATATGTGGATATTTTTAATGCGGATGAAACGGGTTTGTTTTACAAGATGACGCGTGATAAGACATTAACGTTTGTCGGAGAGAATTGTGCTGGTGAAAAATTGTTAATGATAGGAAACTCCGCCAATTCCAGGTGTTTTAAAAACAAACATTTACCGGTAAAGTAAGTGGAAAGTAAAAGTAATTGAATGGGATAAAGAATTAAAATTCCCAAACAGAAAAATATTACTTTTGATTGACATCGCACCCTGAAGTTGATCTACAGCAAATATAATTGGTTTTATGCCTCCAAACACAAGTGCAAAGCTCCAGCTTATGATGTGATTCATTCTACAAAATGTCATTATAGAAAGATTTTACTTACTAAAATGTTAGAGACGATTGGTAAAGGTAACATTTTTTCTGTAACTCTTTTGGACACTATAAACTTTATCCATATGGCTTGGCAAAAAGTCAGTAGAGAAACCATTGTAAACTGTTTTAAGCATGGCGGATTTTTAAGGAAGGAATGTAGATATGACTAAGATGATGAGCAACCGTTGCGTTGCCTCAGTAGATTGAAAAAAAAAAAAACCCAAAAAAAAAAAAAAAAAAAAACCTTCAAAAAAAAAACATCGAGAAGATCCTACTGATTATCTAGAATTTGTTTACGATGCTGACATTCAACAAAGAACAGTGGAAATCGATCGATGGTATCACTTTAATTTTGAGGAATATTAACTGATGATCAAATTGTGACTCAGTGACTTCTGGAAAGATTTTAAGCGATAACGACGATAAAAACGAGCTTGGAGAAGAAGATAATAATTATGTTCCATCCATTTCAGAAATGACTAAGAAAATGACTGAAACTCGGAATCTCGTGAAGTTCCTGAACATATATGGAGTAGTTTTTGTGACCTTGTCAATTATATAAACACCATTTCTTTTTCAAGTAGTACTGTACAAAAGAATTACTGATTTTATTGTATAAACTAGGTATTTTAATGATTTCGTTTATACTCGTATATGTAGCAACATATACGAGGAAAGTGAAGGAAAATAGTAAAATGACGACACATGTATATTCAGGTAAATGGGCATATTTTTGAACATTTATTACGTCATAATAATTAATCATTAGATAAGTTAAACTATATTAAAATTACTATTAACTATTTGTTTATGTTTTCACAGTACCGTAAGTGTATTAAAAACAAGGTAAAAATTGAAAAATTCAAAATACATCGAAAACTATTAGAAATAGGTATATGACATACTTAATAAAAGTTTTGTAAAATCTATCAGAAAAAATAATAATATACTGGGTGTGCCATTTAAAAAAATTGAGATTTTTCAATTTAAAATAGGCGAAATGCATAAATTTATTTTGAACACCCTGTAGCCTCTAACTCAAATTTCTTTACATATATCTTTTATTTCATCTCTATAGAATGCTCGTACCAATTATGAGTAACACCTTCACAAACAATGGCGCTACTGGCAATTTTTTACAAAACTGAAAACTAGTATTTTTTTTTTTTAAATGAAATATTATAAAAACTACTAGGTTTAGGTATTATAACATTATTAATAAAAAAGTTTTATAATTTTACGCAGAATTTAAAAATAAATTAGAAAATAGGATATTCCATTTAAAAAAACATATGTTATGTCGGCCACACTTTTTTGAAGTACCCTGTATACTCAAAAATAGATTTAAACTATACACCTTAACATTCTCTAAAACTATTGTATTTAACATTTTTTCGTCATTCCCGAAAGAAATGAGATAATGAATTTCGTTGACACACCCTGTACTGCCGGTATTAATATATGGCACTGACAGGTTGGCATTAAATAAAAGGATAATAAATAAACTCCAGGGGGCCCAGAGGGCAATGGAGAGGAAAATGCTAAATAGTAGGCTCCAAGATCGTATTCCTAACATCGAGATTCGAAGCAAATCAAAAGTGGGAGATGTAATACAGCAAATATGTATATTGGGCGGGGTATATCGCAAGGATGAATGTTAACAGATAGGCACGCCATATAATTGAATGGAGGCCTAGAGAACACAAAAGATGCAGAGGTAAACCAGAGACAAGGTGGATGGACGACATAAAAAATTAGCGAGACACCATTGGATGCACAAAGCAAACAACAAACCTTATTGGAGACAACTTGGGGAGGCTTACATCCGACTATGGATGGAATAAGCTAATTATATATATATATATATATATATTATATATATATATATATATATATATATATATATATATATATATATATACATATATGATCGACTCATTGCCCCTGATGAATGTTAACAGATAGGCACGCCATATAATTGAATGGAGGCCTAGAGAACACAAAAGATGCAGAGGTAAACCAGAGACAAGATGGATGGACGACATAAAAAAATTAGCGAGACACCATTGGATGCACAAAGCAAACAACAAACCTTATTGGAGACAACTTGGGGAGGCTTACATCCGACTATGGATGGAATAAGCTAATTATTATATATATATATATATATATATATATATATATATATATATATATATATATATATATACATATATGATCGACTCATTGCCCCTGATGATGCTAAATAGTTAGCGTAACGCGCATCGAGCATCGGGCACGAAATTAAGTGGTTGGAGTAGTGAAAATAACTGTTTTGTAGTGTCATTGTGGCAGCGATTCCAAAACACAAACATATTCTTGATATGGTTTAAACAAGTTTGCCCAGTCCGTAGCTGCTCCAAAAAAAGTTTACATCGGCACTGACCTTATGTTAAACGAAATTTCATCGTATTCGGACATACTCATTACTCGTGTAGACATTTTTCCAAACCGTAGTTAGCTTGGCAGCCTATTAATAATTCTCACGCCCCAACTAAAAAAAACACGAAAAAGAATGTTTCGTGCAAAACTGAAATTAAAGTATTAAACGAGACTAAATTTATTAATGGCGCTAAAGTGTTAAGTATTGTTTTTATTATACTAAAGAAAAGTCGACCTGCACGTAGTGAATGCATTTATAAAGTCGCATGTTGAAATGGCAAGTATTTGATACAAGACTTGCATTTCATAATTTATTACTTTAAAATTATATTATTTATGTGTTTGAAGTTTTGTTCCTTATTCTGAAAAATAAAGCTTTTAGAAAAATTATTATACATACTCCAAAACAACTTCGTGTAAATATAACATTTGCGAGAAAATATTATGTAAATAAATATGTTTAACTAGTCATAAAATAGACCAAAGAGCGACCCGAAATTTTGATCTATCGACTAAACCGTCTACCGTATGTATATATATACATGTTTGTGGGGGCACTTTATTACACTTATTCATCAGAAAAAACAGGAACAAACACAAGAAAAACTCGACATACTCATCTCTGGGAAATATAATTAATTTTTACTTCATTTTGTTAGAATAGTACGAAGAATTGTGTAGTTGTAAAGTGATTTTAATTTATAAAGGTTTTTTTGTAATGTTTTCTTGTCATTTTGCTAAGGGTAGTGTGTTTCTATCTCTTAGTTAAGTTGTGGTTAATTTATATTTGAAAGTAGAATGACGTTGACATTTTGTTTGATCTTTTTAAAGTTGAAAAGTTAGTGAGAATCAGTGGGATTATTATCAAAGAGATATGTCAGATATATTGTAAGAGTTTTCATTTTGACTGCCTTTTTGTAGTAAATTGGAAAAAATTAAACTCAGATCTTGAATGTCAGTTTTTTTATTGATCGAGTTCGGTTCAAGGTGGATTTCCACCATCTCCCTAAAGATTCTCCTACCGAGATTTCTCTCTTTACATAGGATTTTGGTTTCAGCAAAATTAAATTCATGTGAAAATTGGCTACTATGCTGGGCAAGTGCACAGAGCTTTTCTTTAATCTGCAATCACTTTTGTGGGAGGTGATTCTGTCTTTTAGGACTCTAGATGTTTGTCCTATATAGATTTTTTCACATTGAGAGCGAGGGATGCTGTAAACTACTTCTGAAACTTTTGTGATTTCATCTTTGTCTTTTAGACAAGTGAAAATATTGTTGATAGTTTGTTTGTATTTAAAAGCAATTTTTAATAATTGGTTGAAAAGTTTAGTTGTTTTTGTGGAGACTTTCTTTTATGTATGAAAATGAAAAATAACATTTGATTCGGTTTTCAGAGAGGAAAGCACTAATATCCGGTGTAAGATTATTGTTTTGTTGTACAGGGGGTGTGGTTGAGTTAAATAATAATTTATTTATTAATTGGATTGGATAGGAGTTGGTGCGTAGAGTGTCTCGTAGTTTATTTAGATTTTTCAGTCTGAGGGAAGGATGAGAGATTCTCTCTTCTTGACTTCAAGCCCAATATCATGTTTATTTTGATTTTAGTGGTATGAGAGGAATGGAAGTTAATGTATCTTCCTGAGTAGGTTGGTTTGGTATACCAATCTACTATGACGGAGTTATCTTCTTTTCTGACTAGAAGTGTCTCTAAGAAGGGGACACAGTTGTTTGTTTCCTCTTCAATGGTGAACTATAGTTTGGGATGAAAGTCATTAAAGATTCTGAGAACCTCATCCATTTTATTGTAATGTATCGAGGTAATGATATCATCAGCAAATTTTTTTATGAATGGTAAGTTGAAGGAGAGTTTAGGGATGGATTCTTGAGGAGGTCGTCCACTTAGCAGTAAGTACTTTAATGTTATATATAAAATAGGGTTGTTCTTTACTTTTAATCTCAAAAATATTGATAATCTACTGTAATTGTAGCCCTCATGAAGAAAATGAAATATTTTCGAAAGCTTGGCGTAGCTAAAAAGGTGTCCAAAACTTTTTAGTTCTTTTCCAAAGACCGCTTACCCCAAGAACATAATACTGCTGTTTAACTAGTCGGTCAAGACTAACCTTCTCCTCTATATATATATATATATATATATATATATATATATATATATATATATATATGTATATATATATATATATATATATATATACATACATATATATATATATATATATATATATATATATATATATATATATATGTATATATATGTATATATATATATATATATATATATATATATATGTATATATATATATATATATATATATATATATATATATATATATATATATATATATATATATATACATATATATACATATATATATATATATATATATATATATATATATATATATATATATATATATATATATATATATATATATATAATATATATATATGTGTGTGTGTATGTTTGTATGTATGTATAGGGTGTTATGAAAATTAGTAACTCTGAAGCAATTGCTAAAATCTAATGATAAATGCTATCTGGTGTTTCATAACATCAACAAGTTTCGCTAAAGTGTGTTACTGTAAAGATTGTGTCGCGAGATGGCGAACATTCTTATATTCACTTAGGCTCACTAACGAGCTCTGAAATAGAGCGAATGGCATAGCATAACTGGTAGAACCTCCAGTACTTTTAATTTAATAATAAAATTTACTGATCATCTTCGTCCAATACACCAATTTATATTTTTTCTGCTAGACAAGCACATATTTCGTTAATATATTCAACTTAAAAATAACTTCTAGGAAGAAAAAAATCAATTTTAAAATGCAGTTTAATCATATAATGTACGCGACGGTTTTTCTTTTGACAAGAAAAACAAGAAAGTGTTTCAAAGTTTCGAAAAGAAAGAGGCGCGGAGGTCATCATAATTTTAGTCTGTAATTTATTACTATTAAGTAGATATTTACAGTGCTTTGAAAGAAGAATTTACAAAGGTGATAACGACAGTATATTTTTCAGTCAAAAACCCGAACTAACCCATTATATGCCGTTTTCGCAAGCGATTGTCGCTAATTTTTAGACGCAAAAATCTTTGTACTAACTGATGATGTCTGATTATTTGGCAGAACGTTAATTAGTGCTAAAGGTGCTTTAGCTATTAAGTGAGTTGGTTCATGATTTTCTGCAATCGAATTAATTGATTTTACTAACTAGATTACATATACTTTGATTTGAAAGAAAAATATTTCATTTAGAATATCAAATTTTGCTTTCCAAGTCAGTAATACATGTGGGCATTTTGGAGCTGCTGGATGGAAAAATCAAAGCCCTTTATCGACCGTTCACCTTACAGTGGAAGCTAGTCCGCTAAGTGTAGATTTAACTAACAACTTTTTCGTTTACTTTACAATAATTTTCAATTTCACTTGTCGTGGTTTTATATTTCTGCTGGCCTTTAAGGAAACGAATATTACATGTTACTTACATGAGCTAAATAGTCCCGAGAATTTCCCAGAGATGGAAGCATAAACAAAAAATCCTATGATTTTCAGTTAATGTTAACTCTCAGAAGATTCGTGTAAAATTTCCATAAAATTTCGCCTATTAGTTTGCGAGTTATAGCTATTTAAGTGACTCTACTTTTAATTTTTGCAACACGATAGAATTTCGTGTGATGATTAAGCATTGTATTTTGATGGGAGAACATACAGCCAGAACCCAAGAATTCCTTGGGAAGTATTATAGCAGATCTGCTCCGTCGAAAGCAACTATATACCGATAGTTTAGTGAATGTAAATCCACCATATTGTTCTGAATGACCGCCACAGTGAAAGTGAGAGAGAGATAGCTGATATCGTGAACATATCAACAGAACGCTTAAGGCATATTTTGCATGAATATTTGCATAAGAAAAAACAATGTGCCCGATGGGTGCAGTGCACTCTCACGATTGATCAAAAAAGGCAACCCGTCGAAGATTCCAAAGATCCAAAGAAAATTTTGCATCGATTCGTAATAAGGCACGGAATACGCCTGAGTCCAGCAGGCAGTCTGCAAAGTGATTCGAAGCGCATTAAAATCGACCGGAGCGCCCAAAAACACAAACATCAGCTGGAAAGGTTTAGGCAAGTATTTCTTGGGATGCACATGGAATAATACTGATCAAATATCTTGAGATTGTTCTTTCCTATTATGTTGGTTTATTGAACAAAATTGAATGGTGAAATGAAGAAATAAAGGCCGCATTTACCGAAGAAAACAGTGTTATTTCATCAAGATAATGCACCAGCTGATATCTCTATAAAATTATTGATGAAACTGCCGTATTCACCAAATATGGCCACCAATCATTATAATCTCTATCCAAGTTTGAAATGGTGGCTCCAAGCAAAGAGTTTTGGCTTAAATGGAGAAGTTGAATTGGGAACTGAGGTTTATTTTAGAGAGCTAGACAAATCTAAATGTTGAAGGATCGCTGGAATAAGGAAACTATGGACGAAACTATGTAGAAGATTAAAATCGATTTTTGACAAAAACATTGTTTTTTCTTCAAAAGTCTCGGGTATTTTTACCCCATGTAGTATATCGTATTAATGTTAATTATTAAAGACCAAATCGAATGCACGCACATGCAAATAAAGCCGTTGAAATTTACTAAAGTATTACCTGGTCTAGCTTGAGCTCATTTACCACGGTAGACGAAAGAAACATTTAGTGTTAAATAATTTTATATCAAGCGGTGTCTGAAATATTAGTATTATAACAGTCTTTCATATAGAAGTTACTACTACAGTTACTCAGGGTGCTGTTTAAAGTCGGAACGTCATTATTCATACTTGGAACTATTTGTCTCTTTAATTAATTTACCCCAGTTACTATAATATCTATATCAAGTCGAATTGAGCAGTATCTCAGAGAGTTTCTCGTGGTATAGTATTTTTCAAGATCTAAGAAAGTGACTTAGCTACCTATACCCATTCAAAATTCAACAAGATTCAAAAGTGATTAATTAATGACAAGGCATCGTGCAGGGCCGCACTATACCCGATTGTATAATTGTTGAGTTTAAAATTTTATTGTGATAAGACAGCTGAATTTTAATGTTTTATGTACTGAATAATAATATAGTAATTACACAAATATATTAAAACAGTGTATAGTGTCCTCGCGTACATTTGTTACAATTTTAGTTATTAATGTATATCTAGTTCAATTTCGCTATCCCTACTATCTTGCAAATCAATAATAAGTTTTTTTGCAGGTTTCAAAGTATATATATTTACTAGCCGGGCCGCGGCTCCGCTCGCGTGGACTTTATCACAACTATCGTCACTGCTTATTCCTTATGTTACCCAACGTAATAAAAATATCTCCCATTATTTTCCCTTATCTCTCAATATTTCTCCTTATCTCCCATTATCTCTACATAATTTCCATTATCTAGGCTTATCTCTGCCCATCTCCCATTATTTCTCCTTATTTTCCATTATTTTTCCTTATCTCCCATTATCTCACCTTATCTCCCATTATATAGGCTTATCTCGGCTTATCTCTCAATATTTCTCCTTATCTCCTATTATTTCTCCTTATCTCCCATTATTTATATTTATCTCCCATTATCTCACCTTATCTCCCATTATCTAGGCTTATATCGAATTATGTAGAACATATGTATAAATTTATAAAAACACGTACATCGGATAAGTGGTTCTCAAGTGATAAGCGCACTAACGGACATCCTTTGCTACATGATATTGTTCCATATTTAATGGTTTAGCATATTTAAAAAAAAAGCACGTAATTCGGATAGGTGGTTCTTCAGTGATAAGCGCACAAACGTATTATAGATGTAATAAAATATATATCTATAACCTGGTCAGAGAACATATGTATGAATTTAAAAAATCACGTAAATCGGATAAGTGGATCTCGAGGAATAAGCGCACTAACGGACAGACAGACAGAGAGACGTTGCATTTTATATATATTATAGATATAGATTATTATTATTATTATATAACCTGGCCAAAGTAAATATGTATGAATTTCAAAAAAAGACATAAATCGGATATGTGGTTTTCGCGTGATAAACGCACTAATGGATAGACAGACAGACAGAGAGACATTGCATTTTATATATATTATAGATTATAGATTATAGATATTCTCTGCTACATAATATTGTTCCATATTTAATGGTTTAGGCTGTGTATTGCAAGGGAACGCGCTAGCGGCAAACTTTTTTCCGACTTCATTCAATATTTTACGTCACTACTCATTCCTTATGCTACCTATCGTAATAAAATATAGCCTATAACCTGGCCAGAGAACATATGTATGTTTTTAAAAAAAAGTACCTAAATCGGATAGGTGGTTCTCCAGTGATAAGCGCACTAACGGACGGACAGACAGACAGACAGAGAGACGTTGCATTTTATATATATATTATAGATGTATATACATCTATATGAGTTTTCAATTTTTTTGACGTGTTGAATACAGTTTCTCCAGTTTTTAACGATTACATTTTTGACTTCTGTCTTTATCAACTCAAACACACTACTGTTTAAAGTGGGTGTATTATTGTGAGCACGTATATTATTTTACGCGATATCGACTCGATCACATTAAAGATACGAGAATATGGTGGAAACCGAATTATTTCGTGTCCTGCTTCCTTAGCAATTTTATCACAAACACATTCCTTTGATAAATTAAAACTTTTTAAAACAAAAAGGCTTATATTTCCCTTTTTATACTGATGGAACTTGGTACCTTATTCGTTTAGCGACTATGATAGGATACATTATCCATCACAATCCAGCTATTCGGTGGTATATTCGACATTAATTTGTTTTGAAGTCAATCTTCAAAAACTTCAGCGGTTGTATTACAATCATAATCCAAGCTGGAATCTGATATATTCTTGGCTGCTAGAAATAGACACTCTGCTATCCATCCTTCTTCTGACCACGCATGTAAAATAGTTATTCTTTTACCTTTATTTGATGGAGCTTTGCTGTGGCATTTTTTTTATTTATCAATCCATCCTTTACTGGGTGTGTCGTGAGTGTCATACCAAGTTTCATCTAAGTAGATTATCGTTCGATTTTCCGATCTAGCTGTATTTTTTTTCAAGATATTCCATTCTGAGTTGTTGTAAGCGCCGTGGTTCCATTATAATTTTTGTCTATTTTTTTTGAACAAAAACCCTAAACGACGCAGAATACGCCATAAAGTTTTAGTGGAACATTTTATGTCACAACTATCCTCGGACAGCCTCCGTGAAAGTGACAGTAACGTAGGAACTTTTTGTTCTGCATGCATTTCATAAATTTTGCGGCAGATTAAGTCTTCTTGACAGAAATTAGTACATTTCGACACACCTTTGTCTTTTCGTGTTTTTTTAGGCGTTATCGAATTATTTACAATTTTTCAAACTGTACTTTCAGGGATGCTTGTTAAAGCTGATGTCTCCATCAATGAAAAGTACTTTTCGTGGCCTCGCTCCACTAACTTTAAATAAACACTTTTAACTATCACCTTTGGCTCAATGGGAGAACATTTGCGGCTTCTGATGGAAAGAGCTTCGGACATTTTAAGACACTATTGAACTTTATAATACACACTATTTCAGTAAAATATTGCAGATAAAATGAAGAATATTCTTTATATTTATAAACACGAAGTATCCAATAAAATGTTAGATTGAAAGGGAGGTATATAAAGGGTGATTCATTTAGAGGTACTTTTTGTGATGGAGATTTAATTGCAGATTGCGCATGCGTCGTGTCAGCTGAAGTGGCATTCCTGTTCAGTAATGTTTGACAATTCATAATGGAAAGACCGGCCCGGCACAGCGTCTACAAATTGTTCAACTTTATTACGAAAATGGGCGTTCTACGAGGAATGTGTATCGGGCGCTCAGAGCAACTTATGGTCCACATAGTCGGCCTACCGAACACACAATTCGCTCTACCATCAATAAGTTTGAGACCCCATTTTCATTATTGGATAATGTTCGACCGAATAGACCACATCCAGCACGTAGTGAAGAAAATATATAGGGGCGGTAGCGGAGAGTGTACGCGAAGACCGTGAAGTGTCGATTCGTCGCCGTTCTCAACACCTTGGCCTGTCATATTCAACAACTTGGCGTATTTCACGTAAGGATCTTTCTTTAAAAGCATACAAAATTCAACTAGTGCAACAACTGAAGCCGACCGACCTTCCGAATCGTTTCCGTTTTAGTCGTTGGACTCTTGACAAGCTTGCAGAAGATCCACTGTTTTCGAGAAAAATTTTGTTCACGGATGAGGCCCATTTTTGGCTTAATGGGTTCGTGAATAAACAAAATGCCCGTATTTGGGGTGATGAACAACCTGAAGAGGTTCAAGAGCTGCCATTAAATCCAGAAAAAACAACTGTTTGGTGTGGTTCATGGGCCAGTGGAATAATCGGTCCATATTTCTTCAAAAGAGAGGCCGGCCGGAATGTTACTGTGAATGGTGACCGTTATCGCACCATGATAACAGACTATTTGATGCGAGAAATTGAAGCCCGTGGTTTCGACGAAATTTGGTTCCAACAAGATGGCGCCACTTTCCATAGAGCCCGTGAAACCATGGCTTTACTGCGAGAGCAATTCGGCGAACAGATCATTTCACGCTTTAGACCAGTGAATTGGCCGGCTAGATCATGTGACATCACACCTCTTGAGTTTTTCCTTTGGGGCTATGTAAAGTCCAAAGTCTACATGGATAAGCCAGCTACAATTGAGGCATTGGAGGCCAATATTACTCGAGTCATTGGCCAAATACTACTCGAAATACTCACACGCGTCATTGAAAATTGGAACTTCAGAATGGACGTTGTTAACCGTAGTCGCGGACAACATTTGAAAGAAATTATCTTTAAGAAATAATTGTAAAGAATGGTTCTTTTATATGATAATAAAGATTATAAAATAAAATTGTTTTTATTCATTTTTTTTTATTTAAAAAAAAGTACCTCTAAATGAATCACCCTTTATATATCACTTACGACCCTGTTACGGCCAGGTACGTGCGAAGATCCTAACGGTCGTGTAATGTTTTTATTGCATTAATTTGCCAAATCACTTTCTTAGATCTCGAAAAATACTATACCCGTCTAAAGATACATATACTCGTCATTCTCCAACCTAACACAGAGCTTGTGTGAGAATCGTCTATTTGATACCGGACATTGTGCCATACTTTCCGTGATCTAGGAACCGTAAAACGTAAAAAAACACAAAATCTTGGGATGATTTTTTCACGAATACAAAACTCTCCTTGAGCAAGGACAGTGAAAAGTTACAAGTCAATCGTCTCAATAAACGTGTAGCATTGAATGTGTAAAATTGAAATTGTTTGCCCTTAAAACCTAGGTGATACCGTTTGCAAAAACTACCTATTAACTGATTATATTATGATGTGTCATATATTCGCCATACGCTACACAATTTATGAATATAGAAAACATAATGAAATTCGTATTTAAAAGGGGACATAAACGCATAAAATATCGTGATAGTAAAATCAGAAGCATAAATTTGAAAATTCATTAATTCGATTATAAAATCGAGCAAAAGTTTGAAGTGAATATAAATCGGGTTAAAATGTATTTTACACATTGGTCACGTGGAACTATTAGGTAAACTACATAAATATGCATTTATTTAATTTAACCTACGTTGTTGATATGCGGTTTTATTAACATTTGCAATTTTTGCACCGGCCATGTTCGAAATTCAAATTTGAATATTTTATTTCTTCAATTGAAACATTTACAAACAAAACGAAAAAATAAGTGAAAGAAATGGTTATATATATATATATATATATATATATATATATATATATATATATATATATATATATATATATATATATATATATACACTACCGTCAGAAAATATTTTCCCATCTAGAAATTTTAATGTAACTGCAAAAATTTAATACATAATTAAACCGTTTTATTATATTAGGTAAATTTAATTGTTCTTAATAAGTGTCCATCATAAAATTGTTTAGATAAGCCTTTTTGGTGAAATTAGAAATTAAAAACCAATTAGAACAAATCTGAGAATTCCAGTTGAACTAAGAGCTAGGGTATATGGAAATAGTGACCTAGTGACATTTTATGATAAAAACTATGCTATAAATACCATTGCCCTTTTGGAAATTAACCATTCGCAAACAGTACTTTGTCATTGATATAAGCTTAATTGTTTTGTGAAAATGCCAAAAACGAAAAAGTTTCCGTTGAAAATCGGGATGCGAAACATCAAAATGGTCACTCGAGTCGACAAATCGCGAGTGATATGCGGATGCCAAGAACGGTGGACTACATCGTAAAAAAAATTTCTGAAGGACATGGAATTCTAACCAAAAACGTTCAGGAAGGCCTCGAAAAACGACTCCCGCTGAAGACAGAGCTATAACGATGTCCAGCAGACGTAATCGCCGCCTAACCACGCCAGAAATCACGGCTCAAGTAAACCTGGAGCAGCCCTTCCCTATCAGCGTGACAACCGTGGAGAACAGATTAGCATTAGGTGGACTACGCGGGAGAGTTGCAGTGAGAAAACCACTTCTTAGGCAAGTAAATAAAGGCAAACGATTAGAATGGGCCCGAGAACATGAAAATTAGACATCAGAACAATGGAATTCCGTCCTTTGGAGCGAAGAATCTAAATTCGAAAATTTCTGTTCAAATCGACGAGTTTACGGCGGTCAGCTGGAGAGAGGATGTTGGAAGCCTGTGTGTCAGTTGCCAACAGTAAAACATGGTGGAGGTTCAGTAATACTCTGAGGTTGTTTTGGCAACGGTGAAGTTGGAAAAATCTTTAGGATAGAAGGAATCATGCGAAAAGAACAGTATCAAAAATTTTTGCTCAAATGCTTCCTTCTAGAAGAGATATTTTTCAGGGGAAATTTATTTTTCAGCATGATAAGAACCTAAACATTCTGCTAAACAAATAAGAGAACTTTTGGACCAATGGAAGTCCTGGAAGTGATTACTTGGCCTCCATAATTACCCAACTTGAACCCCATCGAATTGCTGTGGAACCATTTGGACAGGTGTGTTCAAAAACTCAATCCAACATCAGAAAATTACTCGTGGGACTTTTACAAACAGAATTGGATAAAATAATCGAAGAAACTTTGAAGAAACGACTGGACAGAAGGCCAAAACTTTGGAAAGTGGTAATTAAAAACAAAGGAGGTCACATAGATGAGAAAAATCCTGGAATTTCATGAATATTTTTCTGATTTTCTAGACTTTAATATGAAAATAAATAATAATTCATTAAAATTAAAAAAATATATATTATCTGGGTTTTTGTATATGTATATATATATATATATATATATATATATATATATATATATATATATATATATATATATATATATATATATATATATATATATATATATATAGATATATGGGGGTGGATGTCGAGATTGTCTCCGAGGGCCCCGATTTTGTATGCTGAAGCTGTGTTTTTATTGGTCAAATGGTTCTGGTCAACTGGAACTCGGCTTAGTGAAGAAAAAAAAGTTATCCCTAGAGAGAGATCATCAAGATGTATGGATTTTTGAAAATCCACCGAGACATCATAAAATGATCAACGCTTTGGAAAAGGTATGGACGAGATTACGTCGAAACGTCAGCGAAACTGTCCATAAAGACTTTCAACTAATACAGGGTACCCGAAAAACCACTACTATATTTCACACCCATGAGAACATTCGTCAAAACATATATCTTTTCCTTCTTTCTCTTTGGCTCATAGAAGTCCACTCCTGGACGTAGGTCTCTTCCAGAGATTTCCATGCTGATCTTTACTGGGCGGTCTGTATATGGTATATATAATATATATATATATATATATATATATATATATATATATATATATATATATATATATATATATATATATATATATATCGTATATATATATATATATATATATATATATATATATATATATATATATATATCTATATATATATATATATATATCTATATATATATATATATATATATACATCGTAACTAAGTTATTTGACGGACTTTTTGATTAATTTTGAGCCAAAGCATATTTTTCTAAAATAATTCATTTTATTATGTTTTAAATTTCTATTGGAAAGAAAACATATATATACACCAATTTCAATATTCTTCATTTAACTAATTTTTTTGTAATTAATAATATTTATTGTTTCACTTATATGGCAACTTACATAACAAAAATATTATTTATCCTCAAAAATACTCTGTCCAATCGACATTTTTACTGCCTAACAAAGGACAGGCGGCGTCCTTGAAGTTTTCACGGACACACCTCAGAGATACAGATAAAAGAGTCCACCCTTGTGTGTCACTTGGCCCCCATTTATATAAATCTCGCCTTTTAACATGAAGAAATACGTGTGACATCCCTTTTCAAACAAATATAGCAGGGGTAAAAAACTATGCATGGGCTGTTCTCAAAAAAGGGAATTATATGTATGTATATGTATATATACATATATATAAATATATATATATATATATATATATATATATATATATATATATATATATATATAGATATATTATTTATATATATATATATATATATATATATATATATATATATACATATATTTTTTATATATATATATATATATATATTATATATATATATATATATATATATATGCTATATATATATATATATATATATATATATATATATATATATATATTTCCCTTTTTTGAAAATATCCCGTACTGCTGCATTATTCTTTGTTTATAAGTACACGATTTCCACACAAACTGTCGCATATCCGTGTGAGGTGCAGTCCTTGTTCACTCCTAGTACTATCATCTTTAAGGACTTTTATGTATGGACAAGTTCAGCCCTTTGGAGTAAACTGCCCAGAATTACAATTCTCACCGAGTATAACTTACAAAAATTTAAAACAAACATCAATCGCAATTTCTGAGCACCTGGCGCCCCTTGGACGTGTACTGTGTTCAAAACAACAATAAAAAAGAGCTAATTTAGACCAGAAGAAGATGGTTCCATAGATAAGAAGATTTACCGAAATGTGGATTTTGCTCATTTCTTTAGTTCTTTTTTTTTTGGAAAATATCTCATATGCTCAAATGCTTAACGCATTTTCAAAATTAGCAACTGATTATATCACAAACTCCAGGACCTGA
The DNA here is from genome assembly GCA_019049505.1 of Pachyrhynchus sulphureomaculatus. NCBI lineage: Eukaryota > Metazoa > Arthropoda > Insecta > Coleoptera > Curculionidae > Pachyrhynchus > Pachyrhynchus sulphureomaculatus. Next base: position 186,111,177 of record CM032454.1, read on the forward strand.
GAATTGGTTTAAAATAGCAGCCAAAATCAATCAGTCGAGAAATATACATATCAAAATCGCTAAGTAGGACAAATTTAAAAGACTAGTAAATAAAGTTTTATAAGTGATGTTAACTCAAACCTCGCTTGCTATTTAGTGAGATAAAGCAAAAATGATCTTTATGTATACGTTGGCTTGAAAAGTTATTAATAAGACAGGTTCATAAAAAAATGGAGTTAATCTTGGATAAAGACCATATGGAAGACATGTATTCTGATATTCTGAAACCTATCTTAACATCGGAATGCTCAAATTCTCAATTTTTTTTTCGTGAGACTTGCGTTTCTGAAAATAATTCACTGAGACAGAGTAAATATTTTCTGATCAAATTAACATATTCCTATGTATTCTAATGGTCTGAAACCCAATTTGAAATTTAATTTGATAAACGATGTTGGTATTTTACTCTAAGCTCAAAAAAACCGATCAAAAACTACAGATTTTCTGAAGCAACCTGGAGACATAAAATTGAGTAATTGTAAAAAAATAGAACATTTCAGCATTTTGTGGACCTGTGTAATTTATGGAATAGGTATGGAGAAGAACAAAGAAATCTCAGGAATTATAATTGTTATATTATATTAGATATATAACGAAGAAGAAATAAAATTTATACATAATGCACGAGACAAAACAGAAATTATGGGATTTAAAAAATGATGAAATAATATGGAAAAACCTAGTGATTTTAATTACGAAGCTGTATCCTTGCTAGAAATTGCGTCATCAATTGTGCTTGTAGTTATTTGGCCTTTTATAGATGGCGGAGATATGCTTTAGCAGTAGATTAAATTGACACTTGTATTTATTAATTTTTTTCTTTCCCTAATATGTGTTGCGATCTAAAAGACTAACACTATAAAATCCGAAGTAGTTACTTTTAGACTTCATGGCTCCTGTTACCTTTACAGTAATCTACCAGCACTAGAATGCACCAGTTTCACTGGCCTAATATTTTTTGGAAGGTGTCGATGCTGACATTACCTCCAACGCCACTTGCAATTCGCGTTTTATCAAATCTACCGTCTCGAAACGATAACGCTTTAACTTCGTTTTCATATGGAGGAATGGCCCGAAGTTACACGGTGCTAAATTAGGATAGGGAGGGTGTTTCATGAACGAAAAACACTTTCAGGCGTGGTTGCAGTCGAGGATCTTTCAGAACACTCGTCAACTTCTAGTAAAGTTCGGCCAAACCTTCAATCGCGAAAGCCACTTAAAAATTTCCTAATTTTAAAAAGAGCAGGAAAGATAATTAGACCTTTACCGAAACGTGCATACAGAACAAACGGGATAAGCTAACAAGTTGAAACTTGTCACGCAGCGTTGTTAAGGAGGTACCTATCGCCGCCTATCGAAACAAGTTGATACTGTTTCGCATTCTTACAATATAGCATTAATTTGAGAACTTTTCAACGAGAAAATCAGTCAAAAAATAAGGGTTGCGGAATAAATAATATTTGAGCGCATTTTCTGAGAATAACCCTATGCTAGTCCCTCACTGTTTACGGTCATTTTACATACATGTGTATGGGAAGATACCTGTCAAAAACAGCGAGTGAAACTAAAAGGATGTTGGCGTCTTTTTGTGACTTTTTCACAAAACAATTCTTTATGGTTGGTTACATAATATTTTCTTGTCTGGGATGATGGGGAGATAGGAAATTTTCAAATAGAACAACAGATAATATGTCAGGTTTGTCAAAAAGTACATTTTATTTATATTGTCAATTTTATCATATACATGTATATATATATATATATATATATATATATATATATATATATATATATATATAGTGTGTTACAGAAATTACTGTATATATTGAAATAGAGGACTCATGGGGTCATGTAGAAGCACATTCACTATTTTTTTTCAAATTCAAAAATTTCAAAAAATGGAAAAACTGGAACCCACTCATAACAGGCTGCCGTTGTACGAAACAGCTCAGAGGCAGGCATTTTTGTTAACAGTCGGCCCTATTGTTTAATTCTATTTATTTCGTTCTATTGTTTATCAGTGACGGAACGAAAACAATACCCTCATTTCATTTATGTCATCATTTTTTAGGGTCGATTTTTCACTTTATTCTTGAGATCCGCTATTTAAAGTGAATTTTCTGCAATCGGTCTTTCTACAAGTAGATGCCAATTCCAATATATGTAGTAACATATAACATCCTATATATACATCCATGGGATCTCGTGGGCAATAGAATATTATAAATTTTTAGCTGTACAAACTTTTATTTCATTAGATATATAAAGTATACTTAAGGATATAAATAGGTTATAAGGAAATATAGCGTTACAATACATAAATATAATGATATCCTTTCCTTAAAGCTTTTATTCTTTAAAGAATCTCTCTCTCTCTCTCTCTCTCTCTCTGTCTATATATATATATATATATATATATATATATATATATATATATATATATATATATATATATAGAGAGAGAGAGAGAGAGAGAGAGAGAGAAGAGAGAGAGAGAGAGAGAGAGAGGGAGAAAAGAGAGAGAGAGGGCAAAATGGAAATTATTGCATATATTGAAACGTGGGATCATGTAGAACCACATTCAATTTTTTTTCCAAATTAAAAAAAAAAGTAATTCTGGATTTCATCGAGATCGCGTTTCTCTGGAAATATTTCTAAGTATTTTGGGAGTTATTTCACCTACACAGTTTGTAATCACTTATTCCAGATGTTCATGATTTCTAAAAGGCTATTTTTTTACACTTGTAAACGACATTTTCTAAATACCCTCACAAAAAAAGTCTAAGGGTGAGGAATCCCAGCTATTACAAAAAAAAACAAAGGAATATTTTTAATTATGATCGAAGCAAAAGAAATTTGACTCCATTAAACTAGTTAGATAAAAAAATAATATGTTTTAATTAGAAATATTTTTTAAAATATGACGATATTAAGACTTTGGCAATATGGTTTAAAACCAAATTCTAAATACTTTTTAATCCTTAAGTGTTCTCGACAATCTATCAAATAATCCGAATTTTCATGATTCCATATCAGTTATTTAAAAATTTCCCGCCAAACCAATGGCCGCGTAATATACATCAAAATCGATTTTTAAGTTATTGAATATATACTCTAATAATAAAAAATGTTCCTATACTGTATAAATATATATATATATATATATATATATATATATATATATATATATATATATATATATATATATATATATATACAGTAATACCCCGCTTTACGCGAGGGATACGTTCCGAAAAAAATCGCGTTAACTGAAATTCGCGTATATCGAGGTTTATGATTAAACATAGTCAAAATTTAATACAAAAAAATACAAATCATTTTAATCAATCACTTTAATTCTAAGAACACTTTATGCAATACATACTCTTATTTTTTACGGAAAAAAAAATACATCTATTGTCTTTTGGGTAACGTTTTGTTTACGTTCTTGTAAAATACGTTCATAACACCCAACACTGTTTTTAATTGTTTGACACACGGTCAAGACACGGTCATCATTATTGTCTATACTCTGCAATATGTCCAAACCTGAATAAATTTTTGAAAGTGCATTTTGTATTTCCCCTGAAGATAAAACTTTCTCTTCTACTTGTTCTTTCCTCATCGTAGATAGGATTATTCTGTAACTCGATCAGATCTTCATTGCTAATAGGATCGTCGTGCGTTGCTACAAGTTCTACGAGATCTTCTACCGTGACATCTTCAAGTTCAGACCCCTCAATCATTGCAGCAATGTCTTCAAGCACTTGTCTCTGCATCTGGACAATTCTTCTAGGTGCTTCCACTACATCTGGCCAAAGATTACGCCACACCCCCATTCATACAACTCATTTTAACTTCCTTCCAAGCCTCTTCTATGTTGTGAATAGACTTCATAATGTTGTATGACTTCCACCACTCTCGCATAGACTGTCTTCCTTCCCGTCAGTTTCATGAATTAGTTGGCTAAAAGTGCGGCGATGGTAATAAGCTTTGAAGTTTGCTATTGCTCCCTGGTCCATAGGTTGTAATATTGACGTAGTGTTTGGTGGAAGGAACTTTACGTACACTTTTAAGTCTCTGGGCGTATCAAGTGAGGTTGGATGTCCTGGGGCATTGTCTAAGAGTAATATAACTTTAGGTTCAAGCCCATTTCTGTCACAGTATGATTTGACTGATGGGCAAAAACTATTAGAATACCATTCTTGAAAAATTTCCCGTGTAACCCACGCCTTTCTGTTTGATCGCCACACAACTGGTAGACTTGTCTTGTCTGTGCCTCGCATTGCACGGGGTGTTTCTGAATGGTACACTAGTAAAGGTTTCAGTTTGAAATCACCAGTGGCATTACCACCCAGCAGAAGTGTTAGTCGATCTTTCGCAGCTTTGAAACCACTGGCTTGACGTTCTTCCTTAGAAATGAATGTTCGAGATGGCATTTTTTTCCAGTAAAGTGCGGTCTCATCAACATTGAAGATGAGACAAGCAGGAATTTTCTCTCGTCTAACGAAGTCTTGAAACTTGTCTGGAAAACTCAGCTGCAGCTTGAATGTCCGCGCTGGCCGCCTCGCCTGTTATGTGGATATTGTGAAGATTAGAACGCTGCTTGAACCGATGGAACCAGCCTCTGCTGGCAGCAAAAGTCGGAGTGGCACTCCCTTCTCCTTCTTTTGTTTTCAGCATCTCATACAAAGATTTTGCTTTTGTGCATATGAGATCTTGACTTAGTGGTGTGTTCTTCTTATTCAAATCTTCGATCCAGACTGACAGTAATTTCTCCATTCTTTCTAAGATAGATGATCTCGAACGAGAAAGTTTTGTTGCACTTATAGGTGTTGAACCTTCGCTGGAGATTTTAATTTTTTCCCGATTTTTATAAATCGTTCTCACAGTCGATTCTGAGAGTCCAAAATCTCTCCCAACAATTGTTGCTTTGCCTCCATTTTCCATTCTTCTTAACACTTTCATCTTCAATTCCAAAGTGACGCTTTTACGCTCTTTTTTCTTTACAGGCGGCATTTTTAACGTAGGGTTAAAATTATGTATGTATGTATCTCCAATAAATATTAAAACAAAACTGCCAGCCGACCGAACTAACATTACGGAACAAATGAACACACGAAACGAACGAGGAAATCCCCATAGAACAAAGTCGAAGGACAGGGAATTCCTAATTCTTCAAAGAGAATATTCAGAGAAAGCGGGGATCCCCCCGCGACCATAGAGAAGTTAATGACTACATGAGCGCGAAATTTGAAATTCGCGTTATAGTGAAACCGCGCGTAACGGGGGTCGCGCTAAGCGGGGTATTACTGTATATATATATATACAGAGGGACCTCCGTTCCGGGGGCTATATTATCCGGTGTCCCGAGTGGTCGATTTTTTTTAAGGTGTTATTTGATACCATTTCGCTTTAATTATGTATTATTTTTATTAAAAAATGAATAAAATTTATATTACATATTTATATTATTATTAACACTTATTACTATTATGTATTTAAAAATATGTATGTATTATTTTTATTCAAAAAAAAATAAATACTGTAAAGAAACACGGTAAGATGGTATTGGGAAAAGGAAATGTTTCGGGAAACTAGTACAGTTCAATACATATTCCAAGAATGATAATTTTGAAGTCGTTTCTATGAAACTCCCACTGGGCTGTTTGTCTACTGAAGAAAATTATTTATTCAGTTGTGCTTTGCTCTCCATTCTAAAACCACCAAAGTATCGTGTTGAACAAAAGTTAGTTATAATAAACCAAGTTAAAAAAGGTGAAAGTATAAAAAAAAATGTCCGTTGAATTCCTAGTTGGAGTTGGATATGTTGGAGAAAAAAAAAGACATTTCCTATTTCGTGTTGTCCTCGGCCCAAACGACGTGTCTTTTTGGGAAAACAAATGGTTCATGCAAAAATGAGCTTAGGAAATTCCTACTTTCGGGCTAATGGTGAGTGAAAAATCGTTATGGTTTAATAATTATTTAAAAATTGAGGAGCCATTCTCCGCTTCCCGTGGATGTCTTGACAAGTTTAAAAAAAAAACACGGTATTAGGCAGTCAAACACTCAAGTTGAGAGCTGTGATTATGTTACAGTCACATTATTTAATGAAAATTGTAACTTTTTGGTTACAAAATTTAATTTAAATGATTCAAAAACCTTAACAGCTCAGTCCAAAAAATCTGCTCCTGGCCACAAATCCAGCAAAGAGAGGTTTACAATTATGACTTGTTCTAATGCTTCAGGAGAACACAAGTTAAAGTTAATTGTTAATAGGGGAGGCAAAAAAACTTCCAGAAGAAACCGAAATTAGAAGTCTTCCTTACGATTATTATAATCATCCAAAAGTTTGGATGAATTAAGCTATTTTTACGTCATGGTTTAAAGACAAATTTATACCTTAGAGCTATTTTATTGCTTAATAATGCTCCGTCTTATCCAGCTGAATCAATCTTGGCCACCGAAGATAGACAAATTTTCGTTCATTACCTCCCAGCGAACATAACGTCACTAATCCAGCCGATGGATCAAGCGATAATATCAAGATTAAAAAGAAAATACAAAAAATATTCCTTCGATTTCTACTCGACGAAAATAGTAGCACCGACTAAAAGAAGTCGAACAATAAAAGAAGCTATTTTTGTTATGTGTGATGCCTGGGTAAATTTGTCTTAATTAACATTCCTACCTGGTACATTTAATCAACAAAAAATTTTGATTCCTTTATCCGGTGCTTTCGATTATCCATGGACCCCCTCCCCGTCATTACCCGGATTATATATATATATATATATATATATATATATATATATAAAGAACAAAGACAGGAGTAGTCACGACTAGTTAAAAAAAATATATATTCTCAATTTAGTGGGGCTGCAGTCTATATTTTAAGTATTTATGGCCTTGAGTAGTGAAACAACCTTTTTTGTTAGTCGAGCTTTCGAAATTATATTTATTTCTTCTTCAGGACATCTGGAAAGACAAAATTTTCTTTTTTCTTTTTACTATTAACTGAACAATTACTTTTTTATTTAAGTACATTCATATGGTTGAAAAAACAAAAAAGAAAGATGGCATGAGAAAAAAGAAAAATGATTGACTTACCAAAGTGGTTTTTTTTTATAAACAAAACAAGCAGCCATTTGGACATATACTGTTGTTAACTACATAACATTATAATATTATATATAATTAACAACAGTATATTGGGGAATATCCCTCTGTGCAAATGACTGCTTGTTTTGTTATAAAAAAAAAACACTTTGGTAAGTCAATCATTTTTCTTTTTTCTCATGCCATCTCTCTTTTTTGTTTTTTCAACCATAAGAATGTACTTAAAGAAGTAATTTTTGACTTAATAGTATAAAGAAAAAGAAAATTTTGTCTTTCCAGATATCCTGAAGAAGAAATAAATATAATTTCGAAAGCTCGACTAACAAAAAAGATTGTTTCACTACCCAAGGCCATAAATATATATTATTTATATTATATATATATATATATATATATATATATATATATATATATATATATATATATTATATATATGAGGAAGGACAGTAACAGGGCACTGGCAACAAACAATCCTAAATTTAACTACTGGGAAACACCCTTATAAGGAGAAGAGATAAGCAATCAAAGATCTAAAGGTTCTAGTATCTGCTTTTTATTTTTGTTATCGAGCTTTCGCTGCCTGATGGTAGCTTCTTCTGGATTCTAGAGTTTGATAACTAAAATAAAAAGCAGATACTAGAGCCTTTAGGTCTTTGTTTGCTCATCTCTTCTTCTTATAAGGGCATTTTGTAGAGTTAAACTTAGGATTGTTATATATATATATATATATATATATATATATATATTATATATATATATATATACATAGATACATATATATATATATATATATATATATATATATATATATATATATATATATATATATATATATATATGTATATATATATGTGTAAAAATTAGAGTTTTATGGAATCTGTTAAATATTTATTTTATCAATAGTAATAATTGAGATGGGCACTAATTTTAAGTATATGCATTACTACTAGAGAAGTTAGAGTTTTACACAATGAGTCCATCATATAGTCTATCTAAATAACTTAAAATGAAGAAAATATTTAAATAAATGCAGAATTTGTGTGGTCAACATATTAGTTTTAGTGAATCTAACGAACATATTTTCCAGAAAATATCAATAGTCTTGTAACAAAATAAACATTCATTATAATCTTAAATAAGCCATATAGTATAGTATGGTGTATGCAGACAAGCAGAGTACATATTCGGTAATAAAGGTATTTTAATTACGGTGCTGTACAAATAACATCGTCCATTGAAGGACTATGTCAATAACAAATTTGTATCTGTTTGCTGATTTTGATATGGAATTAATCCGGTACATACCTTGGATACATTTCTCTTTTTTTACTAAATAAATAATTTTCTTACTTACATACGAGTATGTGAATTATTAATAAATAGTTCATTTAAGATAATGTTCAAATATAAGGCTACAAAATATTTGCAAAATTTTTGTTAATGTACTATACTAATATGGTACGGTAAAATGGAATGGAATTGGCCGTGTTAAATTTGAATAATTATCTGATGTTTCGACTGCAAAGACGAAGCAGCTTCGGGGATCTTTGTTGCTGCTTGAAGAATCCCAAATGAGCCCGGTTTCTAGGTGAGATGCAGACCACAGCTCGTATCTGTGTTAAGGTTATTATGGTGTTTGCATATTTCGATTCATTCTCTGATTTTTCATTTACAGAAACTAGGGATTGAAACAAAAAGCAGGTTTTTGTGTGTGTAAAGTGCTGACGTTCCGCTTTAGTACATTTTAGATTTCTTCTTGTTTCTTGTACAGTCGTCATGTTCCTTAATTCTAGGGATATTCATCTTTCACTTTTTTCCACTTACCACGAACAAAGAGAATTTCAGAAACACGGTCAGTTTGTCAAAGTTTCTCACATTTTCTGACAGGTGTTAAAAATTGTGCTAGTAATAGATAGATAGAGATTAAAGAGTGATGAGTTGATGAAAGATAATTGTTGAGAAAGATAATGGCCTGCGTTGGTAATCAGGTATCGATTGGTGTAAGTAGATTTTCGCTAAAAAGATTTTTTTTATGAGAACGGCACACTTGCTGCTTGAGAATCTGTAAAGCTCTACAGGAGCGACGCGTGTGCGGAAAGAACTAATCAAGTTAGTCTTGAATTGCTACAAATTGTATTCGGTATAAAATAGCCCTGGGCCATACATTTCAATGGAATGGGGTTCTCTACGCTGACGAAAAGTGGTTTCCATTTGACGATATTAAGAGCGTTGAATGGTTAGCTTAGAAGATGAAACTTCGTGTACGGTTAATATGGAAGAATTAACGAACATACTTGTAATTTGAGTCATCTACCCGAAGTATCGTCAACCTTAAGTTATATATCATTGCTATATCTCCACAATTATAGCCAGCATATATGGATATTCTGAACTAATTTAGCCGTTACTTGATGGAGATCCATAATAATTAGAAACGAAAATTTATACAACTATTTAAGATCACCACATATGTTTATTGTATCAG
>CM032454.1:186120919-186138419 GCA_019049505.1 Pachyrhynchus sulphureomaculatus
CCTAGTATACGAGGCTGGTTTGGAAAGTCCGTGCAAAGTCCGAGAGATGGCACCACCTGCGCGTACCGAGGTCATGTTTAGTTAGTAGCATCTCTTGAATAAACGCACACCAAGTTTCAGCCATATTGGTCTATTTCTTTGTGTTTGGCATTCGTGTGAATCAAGAAAGTCGAGTGATTTTCAAGAAATGGACGAAAAAGAATTTCGTGTGGTGATTAAACATTACTTTATGAAAGGCAAAACGCCTCAGGAGACTAAAGAGAAGCTTGATAAACATTACGGTGACTCTGCACCTTCGATTAGAACAGTTTATAAGTGGTTTCAAAATTTTCGGACTGGCCATATGGGCACAAGTGACGCTGAACGTTCTGGACGGCCTGTGGAGGTTACGACTCCAGAAATCATTGATCAAATCCATGATATGGTGATGGATGACAGAAGAGTTAAGGTGCGTGAGATTGCTAGTGCTGTGGGCATCTCGACTGAACTGGTACATAATATTTTGCATAAACATTTGGACATGAGAAAGCTATCCACAAGATGGGTGCCGCGATTGCTCACGCTTGACCAAAAACGGAATCGTGTGAAGTGTTGCAAGGATGGTTTGCAGCTGTTCCAGAAGAATCCGGAGGACTTTAAGCGTCGTTTCGTCACTGTGGATGAAACATGGATACATTACTATACTCCTGAGACCAAACAACAATCTAAACAATGGGTTACCAAGGGGAATCTGCACCAAAAAAGGCAAAGACCGTTCCTTCGGCCGAAAAGGTTATGGCGACTGTCTTTTGGGATTCGCAAGGGATAATCCTCATCGACTATCTGGAAAAGGGTAAAACTATTACAGGTGAATATTATTCATCGTTATTGGACCGTTTGAAAACTGAGCTGCAAGAAAAACGCCCGCGATTGGCCCACAAGAAAGTCATTTTCCATCACGACAACGCACCAGCATACACCTCAGCAGTTGTGGTCGCAAAATTAATGGAAATAGGATTCCAACTCGTTTCACATCCCCCCTATTCTCCAGACTTGGCTCCCTTGGACTACTATTTGTTCCCAATTTGAAGAAATGGCTGGCGGGACAAAGATTTTATTCAAACGAGGAGGTGATTGCAGACACTAATGGATATTTTGCAGACTTGGACAAATCCTATTATTCGGAAGGGATCAACAAACTAGAACATCGTTGGATGAAGTGTATAAGCCTAAAAGGAGACTATGTCGAAAAATAAAAAAGGTTTACCCCAAACACATAAGTAGTTTTTATTTTTGCACGGACTTTTCAAACCAGCCTCGTATAAGAATTTTTAAAATGAACGGTACGTGAAGCAACAAGCATCGTTGATCGAATTTGAGCTTTATACAGGAAAAAATCTCAAGAGTACAGTCGGGCTTCATGCCTGAAAGAGGCACCCGCGAATAGATCCTCAACTTTCGTCAAATCGTGGAAAACTCAATTTGGAGACATGCCTTTGCTTTGTGGATTACTCAAAGGCATTTGACACTGTAAAGTGGAGAGCCACCTGGGAAGTTTTAGCACAGATGGGGACACCCTACCACTTAATTTGGCTTCCTTAAAATCTATACGAATAAAATACACCCACCATCCGGGTGAATAATACTTTCTAGCAAGAGTCGAAGCCGGGGTTCGTTAGGGATACATCGTATCACCTATATTGTTCAATATATATAGTGAACAGATCATGAGAGAGGTATTTGACGACTGGCAGGGCGGCATAACCATAGGTGGTTCTAAAATGAATAATCTACGATATGCCGACGACACCGTAGTCTTGGCGGCTTCGAAAGAAGAATTCCAGTAGATCATGGATAGACTTAACATCGTCAGCAACAAATACGGAGTAGAATTGAATATAACCAAGACGAAAGTAATGATCATTGACAGGGTCTGAAACAATCAGCCTCACGTGAGTAACAATACAGGGTATGAATCAGTCAGTCACTTTAATTACCTCGACTCAGTAATAACAAACAACGGCGGATATGAGAATGAAATACGCAGACATCTTGCTATGACCAGAACAGTGACCGCCAAGCTAACAAAGATATGGAGAGACAGCGACTTGATGCAAAATACCAAATTACGACTCATCAATACACTAATATTCCCAATTGTTACATACGCACTCGAAATTTGGACCATTAAAAAAATGACAAAAAACGAATCAACGCATTTGAAATGTGAAGGATGCTTCGGATACCCTGGACAGCGCACTGCACAAATGCTTCCATCTTAGGCGAACTCAACATCAAAACAAGACTGATTCTTACAGTCAATAGAAACATACTGAGATACTTTGTCAGACACCAAGAGGGAGGGATACAGTAGAGCGGTTGATTATGGAAAGTAATGCCGAGGGCAGAAGACCGAGAGGACGGTCTCCCACACAGTGATCGAACCATATTAAAATAACAACTGGCCTCACATTCCCAGACGTATCATATTAAGCCCAAGATCGAGAAACATGGGCTAAAACAGTGGCACAAACACTATGATATCACCACGTCTTTACGTAGGATAACGGATAGAGGAGGAGGATAGTATTAAAAGTTGTTGTGAAGTATAATGCTCTCTATCATGAAGTAATATCCCTATCTATTGAAAAGCTCTACTTGATATGCATTCAATATGCTCATACGAAGACATATTATCTGCCAGGATAATGCCCAGTAAGTTGTGTGTCAATATCAGAGGGAGGAAGTGCAAGGTTACCTTTTTTAGAAAAAACTGCCGCCTGGGGTTTTGCAGCGTTATATTCTACTCGGTGACAGTCAGCCAGGATAGAATTTCTTCTAGGTCTTCTTTAACTTCTTTTCAGTATGTCACCACAACAATAGGTTAGAATTTGATATCTATAGAAAAGACACAATAACAGATAGATATATTTCTAATGATTAATTTCATTGCAAACAACATAAATTAGCCGCATTACATTTTTTAGTCCATCGTTTGATCACTGTTCCTCTGAACAGAGTAAACCTCGGTAATGAAAGGAATCGTATTAGGACTATAACTAGACTTAATGATTATGACGATGAATTAATAAACAAGTTAAGTTCCGGCTAAATATTCAGAATTCCACTTTTTTTACACGCGAAGCAAATAAGACCAAGTATGTCTCCATACCATATAATCCAGAATATAGCAGGGGGCTCAATAAGATATTTAATAAGGTAGGCCTCACTTTAATCTGTAAGTCATCAGGCAATATATCTTAGGAAATCTTAAAGACAAGTTTCCTAATTGTGGGAGAAGTGGAATTTATGAAATTAGTTGTAATTATTGCTACAAAAGTAAATTAGGCAAACTAAAAGGTCAATTAAAACACGATTTAAAGAACATTTAGCACAACGGGAAAGTCTAGCATTGCCGAACATGCCCTTGAAACTGATCATACTATAACATTAGATAATCTAAGATTAATTAAAAATGTATCTGATAGGAGATTGTTAAATGCATACGAAAGTATGGAAATTATAAAGTGTAAAAATAGTTTAAATAAAAACTGGTTACTTCGCCTGAACTGATGCCTTCGCCTATGCCATTAGTTCCGCCTGGGTAATTCAGGTGTTAGGCTAAATATAGATAGGATAGATTTGTAGTTTAGCTTAAGCCAATCATCGCTCGTGATAAAGCTAACATGGTTAGCGAAACGCGCGACGAGTTGAAAAATAAAGTGTTTGGTGTAATGGTGATATATACTGAGTTTTCTTGTTATCTGCGGATATTTGCATGGGTAGCTGATACTCAAGCGTTTAAAATAAATGAAGAAACGTGCGTAGAGTCATCCGCAAAGTTCCTGAATGCTGGAGTCTTCCCTTTATAATAGTACGTGTAAAAAGACGTTTATTCAGTTTTAATTGTAACTATTGTGTTTAAATATTGTCGAAGAGTTCTTTACCCTGCAGTCATATATTAAAATAGTCCGTAACTTTATTAGACTAGCCCAGGTGTACATTAAATAAATTTTTTGCAATTACTTTGGAAAGACTAGAAAATTTTTAAAAATTTATCACCACATTAGATTTTAAGATTATATTCAACAAATTAAAAAAAGGTTTTAATTTACTGTAAACAAGAGAATTACCATTTATGGTTAAAAAGTTAATAGGCATACATGAATTCTAATGTTAATTGGTAATAAAATGCTACTTAGTTGAATTGATTGTTATTTTAATTTGAAATTAAATGTTAGTGGTACTGATAATCATTTAGTTCCAATTTATTTACCATATTTTAAGCTTCAAGCGGTGCGTGTGTAATTTTGAAAATTTGTTATAAAGTCATTGATTATGTATAATAATACTAAAAAAATCTTAAGAATAATTTGCATAGTAATTTCAGCAGCAATTATCGTTAAGCAATATAATTTTAATAAATCTTTCTAAATTTTATCGTTGGTTTGCCCACGCAAATCGCATGAATTATAAATATTTCTTAAGATGGTTTGTCCAGGTTTTTTTAATACTGTCGTCAAATATTAGTTAGTTAATATTTTACATAAATATATGGATTTAATTACATATTTTCGTGTAGTATATTCCCCATCTCTATGTATTCTTGTTGACATATTTTTGCGGAAATATATATTCACCCTGTTAGTAATAAAAATGAAAAAATTGTAATGTTTTTGTTCCTTGACTCAAAAAACATTAAAAAAAACTGTAAGACGATAAATATGAAGTCACCCTTCTAACTACTGCTAGAAATAATTATGCTTAAAATTTATCCATAATCTAACCAAAAATCTAGAAAAACTTTTATGATATTATTGAAACTATATATGTTAGTACCTGACGACATCCACTTCTTTCACCACCTTTGCATATTAAAATTGAAACCGATTCAAAAAAATAATTTAATATTCAGTCATATAACACCATATATACGAAGCAACCTTCCTTTACATATTTTATTATAACTAATATGCTGAAAATTTGTCCATTACATCAACCATAAAACGTGAACAAAATCCTAAAAGATGAAAACTATACAAGATTTAATGATCTCCATCTTTTTCACTTTCTTTTCTGGTTAAAACTGAAACTAATAAAAACATTTTTTAAATTTTTAAACTTCAAAAATTCTGAAAATGACATGTAATATAATATATACGAAGTAACCCAATAAGAACAGCTGAGCAAGGAAATAAGGGAAACATAAGAAACCTAGATAACACCAGCGACCCGCTAAGATTTATATTACATAAAACAGCAAAATATATTAGTGATCAACAAATAGATACATTAAGCCTAGGAGAAGACAGCTCTTCAGGGAGGGAAGATATGATGAACTTAGAAAACTGGCAAAAGAAACATGGAAAATGATAAGACAAGATCTTGAAAGATATTATAATTTCGAGACTGAGAAATGACTAGAAAACAATAAAGATTTGAAAAGCCTGAAAAAGAATGACTACGGTAAACGAAAAAGACCAATTTGGAAGTGAAATAGGGATAGAAACGAGATGCTACATTCAACAAGATGACCAACGGGACAAAAAACACAAAATAAATGTAGGCTCGAAAGGTCTTCCAGAAATTACAGAATAGATAAGGTAGGTTATGTCTTTAAATCGATAAAAAATAACAGATCCCAGGGAAATGCTGAAGTCTTGACAGAGATGCTTAAATATGGCGGAAGTGTACTGTTGACAAAACTATGAGAGTTATTCGATGAATGCAGATATCAAGGCAAAATCCCTTAAAACTAAAATAATGCCGTTGTGATAGTTTTACATAAAAAAGGAGACAAAGCCAACACAGCCGATCTCCATTTTATCATAAGTGTACAAATTATTTACCAAAACATTCACCAGTAGACTAACCAATAAACTAGATCAGTACCAGCCGAAGGAACAAGCCGGCTTTAGAAAACAGTTTGGTACATACGATCATCGTTTAACAATGATGATTTTAACAGAAAAAGCAATCGAATGTAACTTGGACCTCTGCATGGCATTTGTTGATTTTCAAAAAGCTTTTGATACCGTAGAGCAATGGACAATAATGAATATTGCAAGGTGGCATTTTAACAGATGGAACGAAACCATACTACACACCATATCTGGGACAGAGATCAAGAGGTCGACCACCAATCCGTTGGACCGATGATATCAAGCGAGCCGCAGGACTATCATGGCTGTGGGAGGCGCAGAACCGATAAAACTGAAAACAAGTGAGGGAGGCCTATGTTCAGAGATGAACTGATACAGTCTGATAATGATGGCGAAGTAATCCTTGAAACCTTCACCCCACTCCTTTCGCCTCTTATATCTTTTACTATATACTTATGTATGAAATTTATTTATTAACTCAACGAAAAGCCAGGAAAAATTACTAGATTAATTTATCGACCCCCTCTACACTCGATATTGCCAAACAACATCGCTCAAAAGCTATAGGTTTCATCTCCTTGTAAAATATTTTATATGTACCAGGTTTGAAATCGATGCCAAATTTCGTTCAAGAGTTATCTTGCCAACAAAACGATAGATAGACAAAGTGATGGAAATGAGGGATTATGTTCTTTGTGATCCAGAAACCATAAAACGTAAATAAAAGGAAGGAAAGTAAAACATGTATAACCTTTGTTTTATTTATTTCCTATATTTAAATTAAGAAGTGGCCATAGCGTAGTGGGTAAGGTGTCTGCCTTCTACGTCGGAGACCCGAGTTCGCATCATACTCGGAAAATGATAAATTAAAAAAAAAAACTTTACAACATGACGGTCGCCTCTCTCGGGCAGGCCATGACAAACTACCCGTAGTATCATACGTAAAGTCCTCTCACTTTGGCCGTTCGGAACCGGCAGTAAACTGTAAGTCCCCTTTGTCTGTGGAACATTTAAAAAGGCACCAGCCACAGGCAAAGGCGATGGGGTCGCCTACATCCGTATCGGATATGGCATTTCAAAAAGAAGATTAGATTAATAATCAATTCATGGACTAGACAAACCTACAAAATAGATAAAATGTCGTTATAAGCCCTAAAAAGCTTTCAAGCATCATGCATTTTCCCTAAAACAGAAAATCCCTTTGAAGTTTGTTCTTTAAAGGATTTACGCAAAGTTATTTAATATGCAGAAAAGTTTTCTTTTAGAATAGCCTTGTAAATGGACATAGAAAGGTTTGAAAGTGTTTTTAAAATTCTCTCGCCTCTAAAACACAAAAATGCAAGAGATATATATCACATTACATACTTGAATATGTTCATAACGTTCGCTCGTTTGGAAATGTTGTAGAAAGTTCATGTTAAAACGTGTTCCAACTTCTTTCTGCAAAATGTTCCTTTTCTCTTGTCTTTTATACAGGGTGATATGGGAATATTTTAATCGAGGAAAAGTGTATAATAACATATATATATATATATATATATATATATATATATATATATATATATATATATATATATATCCCAGGATTATTATCAAAACCGAAATATTATTAGACTAGTAACATTATAAACTTACGTATTATTGCCAATAAATCAATGTCATTTTTGTTGTAGAGTGGAATCACAAAGTTGCTTGAGATTAGTGCCCGTTATATTGTAGAAACTGAAGTCGATTGACAATAATCCGTAAGTGTTCGTATGTGACTAGTATGATTATAATATATATATATATATATATATATATATATATATATATATATATATATATATATATATATATACAGCGTGTCCCAGAAACCAATGTGTTCCCTCTGACAGCTGATAGGCCAACTCACCCGAATAAGTAATTACGACCCTAGTGAAAAATCATTAGATTTCGAAATATTGATACTTTTATGAATTTCGCGAAAATCTACGAATGCAAAAAGATGTACAGTAAGCGAAGGAGCGTAATATACTGACAACAAAGACAAAAGCAGACAGCTCAGCAGCTCATGTCAAGCGGCGTCACTGTCTATCTCACTCTAATTCGTATCAAATGGCCTCACTATGTATCCCATTCTAACTCATATCAAATGGCGTTACAATCTATCTCACTCTAAGTCATATCAAATGATGTCACTATCTCACTCGAACTTACGTCGAATGGTGTTATCTTCTATCTTAGTAAATAATTAAATGTGACACGTACATTAATAAATTAAAACATCCCAAATCTTCATAAATTGAAGAATTCCACAAAGAGCTCCTTTTGCATGATAACACCAATATCTTTTTTCTAAAGTAAAACATAGTAAATGTAATGCCATTTTAGGAACCACAATAAATTTTTTTAAATAACTGGTCAGGTTGGCTTGGTACATTTTTTTGGAGTATGAAGAGTCAAAGTTGTCTAATGAAAATGTTTTTACTCATGATACATACAAGAATGTTTTTTTTGTTCCCACAGGCTTAACACAATTGGTTTTATTTTGAATTGTGATCAGCAGAGATATTCAGGATGACGTAACAATAATCTTAGGATACGGAAATTTGTAGTTGTGGCACCCGATAAACTGATCTAAAGTGTTAATATCTCGAAATCTAACGATTTTTACTAAGGGCAAGATATTTTGATCAGTTATGAGCTGGTCTATGAGCCCTAGAAGGGAATACGTTGGTATATATATATATATATATATATATATATATATATATATATATATATATATATATATATATATCCGATATTTATGTAGGTGACCTTCTCGCCTTTGCCTGTGGTTGGTGCCTTTATAAATGTTCCACAGACAAAGGGGACTTACAGTTTACTGCCGGTTCCGAAAGGCCAAAGTGAGAAGACTTTACGTATGATACTATGGGTGGTTTGTCATGACCTGCCCGAGAGAGGCGACCGTCATGTTGTAAAGTTTTTTTTTTAATTTATCATTTTCCGAACAAGATACGAACTCGAGTCTCCGACGTAGAAGGCAGACACCTTACCCACTTCTTAATCTAAATATAGAATATAAATAAAACAAATGTTATTCATTTTTTACTTTCCTTGCTTTATATTCGTAAAAAATCACCGTCCAGGTGAGGGTTTCTGGATCACAAATAATATAATCACTCATTTCCGTCACGTTGTATATCTATCGTTTTGTTGGCGAGATAACTTTTGAACGAAATTGGGCATCAATTTCAAACCTGGTACTTATAAAATATTTAACAAGGGGATGAAACCTATAGCTTTTAAGCGATGTTGTTTGGCAATATCGGGTGTGGAGGGGGTCGATAAATTCTGCATGGTCTTAATCATACTATAGTAGTTTTTTCTGGTTTTTCGTTGAGATAATAAATAAATTTCATACATATATATAGAATAAAAGATATAAGAGGTGAAGGTGAATCATTAGACTGTATCAATTTATCTCTGAACATAGGCCTCCTTCACTCGTTTCCAGTTTTATCGGTTCTGCGCCTCCCATAGATAGATAGTCCTGCAGTTCGCTTGATATCATCGGTCCAGCGGATTGGTGGTCGACCTTTTAATCTCTGTCCCAGATGTGGTCCGTAGTATGGCTTGGTTCCATCGGTTATCATACCACCTCACAATATTCATTGTTGTACATTGCTCTATGGTATCAAAAGCTTTTTGAAAATCAACAAATGCCATGTAGAAGTCCAAGTTATATTCGATTGCTTTTTCTGTTAAAATCATCATTGTTAAACGATGATCGTATATAGTAAATTGTTTTTTAAAGCCGGCTTGTTCCTTCGGCTCATACTGATCTAGTTTATTGGTTAGTCTGTTGGTGAATATATATAATTTGTACGCCTATGATAAAAGGGAGATCGGCTATGTTGGTTTTGTCCCTTTTTTTATGTAAAAGTATCAGAACGGCGTTATTTTAGTTTTTTCATGCATTCTGCATTCATCGAATAACTCGCATATTTTTGTCAACAGTACACTTCTGCCATATTTAAGCATCTCTGTCAAGACTTTCCTTGGAATTTGTCCTTTTTCATCGATAACCTACCTTATCCATTCAGTAATTTCTGGAGGATCTTCCGAGCCTACATTTATTTTGTGTTTTTTTGTCCCGTTGGTCATCCTGTTGAACTTTTGAACTGTGTATATTTCCGTTTTCCTGCCATATGTAATATCTCGTTTCTATCTCTCTCTCTCTCTCTCTCTCTCTCTCTCTCTCTCTCTCTCTCTCTCTCTCTATATATATATATATATATATATATATATATATATATATATATATATATGTATATATATATATATATATATATATATATATATATATATATACATATATATATATATATATATATATATATATATATATATATATATATATATATATATATATTACTCCTATTACATAAACCAAAGAGAAATTATAGCAAATGCGATCTGATGAATTGTATTAGCAATTACAGAATAATCTACCATATTTATGATCATTCGCGTTATATAAAAACAACCTTAATATTTTACTGTATGCATTGCTGATGTCTTTTTAAGTAATTTGAAAAACAAACAAACCAAAAATAGAAATAGATGAAAAACGAAGGTCAGTAATTTGCTTTGATTGACATAATTGAGGCAGCCTGATTGAAATCGTGGCTAAATAATGCATTTGTCGTTTCTTGCGACAATGCGCGGATATAGAGAAAGTTTAGATTTTGTCGACCTAAGGCCTTGTTTACAGCAATTATAGAATTATCACGCTAAGTACCTTGGTCCAATTATGCACTTTGGTAGCAAAATATTTGTACTAACTAGGGTCAATTGACAAAGTTATGGGAAAAAACTTGTAAAAATCAAATAATGGTAATAAATTTACACATTCAGATGGATAGGTGAGATAATGCAACAAACGACTGTTTTTGTTTTAATTTTTAGTGAAAGAAAATTCACTTTTTCCAGTAAAAATAAAATATTGCCAGTAAATATTGTTAGGTAATTTTATTTTTGACAACACTGTAATAACAAAACGGTAATTAATGCTTTACAATGAATGTTTGAGGATGTCTGCTAAACTATTCCAACGTAGGGTTAAACGGCTAATGTAAACTGAGCTTAAGTAAACAAGGAAAATAAAACCAGATGACCGGTTTCTCTGTGCTTGTTTATCAAATTGCTCTAAATTGACGTAGTTAAGAATCAAATCATGCAACACGACTCGAGTATAATAGTTTTATTGGTCGATAATACGTTTCGTTGTTCTGTGGCCGCTCATAATATTCCTAAGGAATATTTTATTTTAATTATAGAAACTCAATGCATATTCTCTGTCCAATTTTTATTTCGAATATTATACTCGATTTAGTCTATTATATATATATATATATATATATATATATATATATATATATATATATATATATATATATATATATATATATATATATATATATAGGGTGATATGGAAATCATTGCATATATTGGAAATGGCACTTCCTTATATCTAGACCTAATGCAGAAAATTCCCCTTATAGCCTAAATTTCCTTTACTCTTAATAAATATTTTATTTATTAATGGGCGCCATTTTATATAGTCCGGCACGTTGCCTTATTTTTGTAATAAATACCTTATTTATTAAATAGAAGGCGTTATTTGCCCCTTATGTATATCTTAATTTTTGAGAATGGATTGAGTGGATATTAATAATTAATAATTTTTTCTGGTAGAGAACATGGAGATCGAGATAATTTTTGTACGTCTTTTGAAAACAGTTTCGATAGTTGTTTAAAGCTTGGTTGTACTGTTTTTATTTTTTTTTTTTGGCACCATTCATTTTATAATAAAAGGAATCTAAGTTCAGCTCAAAAAGCTAAGCCTACTACGGCTTGACGAACTAGAAAAAACACTCCTCTCTCACTGAGGAAAAAAAAGTCGTTACTGCACTACGGCGTGACGGAAGGAAAAAGCCACTACGGCATGCTGGAGGAAAAAGCCGTTACTGCATCACGGAAGAAAAAGCCGTTACTGCATCACGGACGAAAAGCCACTACGACATGCTGGGGGAAAAAGCCGTTACTGCATCACGGAGGAAAAAGCCGTTATTGCATCACGGAGGAAAAAGCCACTACGACATGCTGGAGGAAAAAGCCCTTAAAAATTCCAAATATATCTTTTGTCTCTTCTTCAAAGTGAAGTCCTTAAAATGGTTCACTTCCGGAACGCAAGATGAGACAGGAGTGTTAAACTCGCGACTTGATAGACAAGGACCAATGATGCCCGTCTTTCGTAAATCAGATGCATTCAATGCAAATAAAATATGTTAAGTCGGCAACACGCGTTACACTGCTCAAAAATTTAAACTCACTCCTTAATCAAATATAAAAAGGTAATAAAATATAAATTATAGAAAGAAAAACGGTGTTGTAACATGATCTTAAAATCTAGGAAAAAATGAATGTTACAACCTTAAATAGCGGATGTCAATTATAAAGTAAAAATCGACCCTAAAGAAAGAATGAAATGAATGAAATGAAGATATTTTCGCTCTGCCACACAAAACAACGAAACAATATGGCCGATTGTTAACAAGAACGTGGCATTGACAGTGTTTATGAGATTTAACTCAGCGCAGGTGAATTGTCAGCGACAATGCTCCTGTGCCTAAGGTAGTTCGTACAATGGCGGCCTTTAAGTTTGGCGGTAAAGTCCAGTTCTACCTTTTTTTTTTTAAATTTCACTACGAGTCACCCGTTTCAATGTATGGAGTTCTAAAAACAAAAAAGCTGGATGCATGCACGTTTGTTGACTTCAGACCAAAAACGCACGAGGAAAGACAATTCAAGAATAAAACATGCTGGGGATGCTTAACGGTGCTGTCACTTACATTTGTTAATTTTATTAACCGGTTATGTGTGATCATATATATAACCTGTTAAAGTACAAAAAGAAAATATTCAGCTGTTGCTTATAAATATTATGTTACTTACTTTCTTCTCTATTACTGAAAATTAAGCACTTTTATTTTAATATAAACATGCGGACCTGAACTAACCTGAATTAACCAATGGCTTAAGGCTAAAATATTTTCACGATTGTCAGTCAAAAGTGCAAGCCGCGTTAGGTCGAAAAATTCCTCTGCTGCAAGTTCAACACAATTTAGGAAAAAAGTGAAATTTTTTTTTTTTGGAGCTTTCATATTTTAAACGCATTGAGAAAAATCTTGAAATTTTTACTAGCTTATGATGAAATAAATATAAACATGCGCAGTTGACATACTACATGGGGTGAAAATTTTTTCGCATTAAATCGATTTTATTCTTCAACATAGTTTCCTTCAAGAGCGATAGTCTTATTCCAGTGATCCGTGATACCTTCTATATAGTACTATTTGTGGATCTCTCCAAAATAAGCGTCAGTTTCCCATTCGACTTCTTCATTGGAGTTAAATCTCTTTTCCTGTAGCCACTATTTAAAGAAAAAACACGAAAATCATGAAAAATACTTTAATTTGAGTTTATTCGATAAATTGAAAAATCTAGAATTTCTCGTAAAATTATCAAGACATTTAGGAAGCTCTTTATTAAATAAATGAAATTTAAAAAATACATGGATCCTTATGGAAAACGTATCCATTTAATGCAGAAAACGTATATTTTTTTTATATCACAAAAAAATATATTGGCAAAAATATGAAATTTAGATATGATACATCAAAACATTAGGCATATTTTAAAAATTATTAGAAAGCCTTTTATAATTGAAAAATTATAATAATTATCAATGATTTCAAGCAATATCCTATATCAGGCGAATGAAGTGGCCACACAGCATTGACGGAAAATAGAGGGAAATTCAAATGCGTCTGTCTGCGTCTCTGGGGGCCAGATTTGGTGATTACAGCGGATGAGAAAGCAATTCATATCGTAATTGGGCCAAATTTACTATTGATTTTATGCACTTGTGAGGTGGTGCATTATCTTGGTGAAACAACACTTTTTTCTTCGCTAAATGCGGCATTTTTTTCTTGTTTCACCATTCAAATGGTTCACTGAAGCAACGTAATAGTCTCCGGTGATTGTTAGCTCCTTTTCAAGATAGTCGATCAGTATTATTCCATGCGCATCCTAAAAAATACATGCCAAACCTTTCCACCTAATGTTTGTGTTTTTGAAAGCTTCAATCGGCTTTCACACGTTTCCAGTCACTCTGTGGACCACTTGTTGGACTCAGGCGTGTAATGGTGGATCCATATTTCGTCCATTGTTGCAAACCGACATAAAAACTTCTTTGTATTACTCTGAAACGGTGCCCAACAGCGTGCTAAATCTTCGACACGTTGCAATATTCCTTTTTTCTTAGATTTTAAGATCATGTTACGACACTGTTTTTCTTTCTATAATTTATTTTTTATTACGTTTTTATATTTGATTAGGCAGTGATTTCAATTTTTAGGCAGTGTAACTTAAAACAGTGATTTAAATTTTTGAAGAGTGTAACTCAACCGTGTATAAGGTATTGCTGACCTAACTTATTTAGTTTGCGTTGATTTTGCTACCCGGAAGTGAGCCATTTTAAAGACTTCAGTTTGAAGAAGGGGCAAAAGATATATAAACGGCCAGATGGAATTTTTAGGAGCATTTTTCCGCCAGAATTTCGTTCTGGCTTTTTCCTCGGCCATGCTGTAGTGGCTTTTTCCGCCAACAGGCCGTAGCGGGTTTTTTCCGCCAGTATGCCGTAGTGGCTTTTTCCTCAGCACGCCGTAGTGGCGTTTTATTTTTCTCCGTGATACAGTAGTGAGTAACGGTTTTTTATCACCAAGTCGGTGTCATTTCTAGCTCTCAATTTTAAGGCCTTCTACCGTTCTCAGAATATCCTGCTCATCTTTAGGCATTTCGGGTCAAAAAGTGATTAGCTACCCAAAAAAGAATATGAGAGCAGTGGCTGAGACATTATTTTGATGAGAATCACACTAGAAGAGGTCAAGCAGCTTATAGAAAACCCACGAATTCTACTCGACTATCAGTAAGTCATAAGCACACCAGCCTAAATATTTCACTTCCTGTCAACAAGATGTATTTCCAACGACTAAGTCCACACGTGAAATCCGCGGAGTTAATTTTACACACTCTTAGAGCGTGCTTTTTTCAAGTCTTTTGTTTTTTACTTACGATCAGTAATTCATAGAACTCTAGTTTAAATGTGTACACTATCATAGCCTAAGGGGTTTTTATTTAGTTAATGTAATTTTAAGAGTGTAATATCTGCAAGGATTTTTATTTTGTCAACATACTTTTCCCAGTGTTAATGCAGCCTTTTACTGAATTACCCGCTTTTTCTTTCAGAACGCACAGGTTGTAATATATTTAATCTTATTTTAACAAATAAATAACTCTTCAGTATTTTTTCATTTTTTGAGCTGAAATTAGATTCTTTTGTTTTGCAATGATTGGTGCCCAAAAAAAAAAACATTACAACCAAGCTTTAAACCACTGTAGAGACTATTTTCAAAAGACGTACAAAAATTATCTCTTATCCATAATCTCTCCAAACAAAATGAGCTAGCTTATATATCTAATGTTTGATCTTTCTGTATTAATATCCATTCAATCCATTCTCAAAAATTATATATATATATATATATATATATATATATATATATATATATATATATATATATATTCACATATATATACATAAGGGGCAAAATAGCAATGCAAATATTCAGGTAAAATATGCCTTACGCGTTTTGTTGATATCTTCGCGGTCATTCAGAACAATATGGTGGATTTTTTGTGTTATTTTGGAGTGACTGCCTCATTTGGGCGTCCGGAATTGCGACCGCAATTAAGTTTACTAAAGCGACATATAGTTGCTTCTAACGGAACAGATATGCCATAACATTTTCAAGTCAGTTCTGGCTGTATTTTTTCCCATCAAAAAGCAATGTTTAATCAACACACGAAATTCTTTTTGTTCCATTGTTTTACAAAAATCAAAAGTAGTATTACTCAAACGGCTGTAAATCGCAAACTAATAGACAAACTGTCATGACAATTTTACACGAATCTTCTTAGAGTTGACACTAACTGGAAATTATGTCGTTTTTTTGTTTGTATCTCATCTCTCGGAAAGTCTCGAGACTTTTTACCTCATGTTATTATGACCTAGTAATATGCAAAAGGAACTGCCGCACTGTGGTTTCTCTCTACACTGTGGAGTTTTAAATAACACTGAAAACTCTAATAATGTTTGACTGTTATAAATGACGTCTATGAATAATCGTATAGCTGAAATTCATCATGGATTTATTAAGATCCTGAAATTAAAATCTGTGGTAATAGTAATTTAAATATAATAAACGACCACAGTTGCACGTGGGCACATCTGTTTAAAATTGGCAATTCACGTGGGGCCCCGTATATTTGCGCTTTCAATTGTCCAGTTCGTTGTTATTGGGTTTGTGGGCCACCGCAGTTGCAAAAACATCCCCAAAAGTGTCATTTAAAACCCATTATTCTTTTCCGAAGGGAGATACGAAGTAAGTGCTTGTACTTGGCTTAGCCGTTTTGATAAAAAAAAAACTGGAAAATGGAATACTATTAGAGGAACCAAGGCTCCGCTTGTTTATATCTAAACGCGATCCAAGATTAAAAGTGCACTCAAAGAAGGGCTACTGGGAACGATGTGTTACGATTTGGTTGAATGTGAATATTGTCTCATTTCTAATTATTTAGTGGTTCGCCAGCTTTCACTACATATATACAAAGTATAATCAAATGACGTAAAATTAAACTAGTAAGTAATATATATAAAATGCAACGTTTCTCTGTCTGTCTGTCCGTTAGTGTGCTTATCACTGGAGAAGCACTTATCCGAATTACGTGATTTTTTTTTAAAACATGCATATGTACTCTGGCCAGGTTATAGGTTATATTTTATTACTTTAGGTAACATAAGGAATAAGTAGTGACAATAATAGTGAATCAAGCCGGAAAAAAGTTTGCTGCTAGCGCGTTCTCTTGCAATACACTGCCTAAACCATTAAATATGGAACAATATCATGTAGCAAAGAATATCTATAATATATATAAAATGCAACGTCTCTCTGTCTACCTGTACATTAGTGCGCTTATCACTCGAGAACCACTTATCTCATTTACGTGTTTTTTTTTTTAAATTCTTATCAAAAAATAATTCACACATTTGTTCTCTTGCCAAGTTATCTATAACCTTCTATAATATATATAAAATGCAACGTCTCTCTGTCTATCTGTCCGTTAGTGCGCTTATCACTCGAGAACCAGTTATCCGGTTTACGTGTTTCTTTTAGATTTATATATATGTTCTCTGGTCAGGTTATAGAATATATTTTATTGCGTTAGGTAATATAAGAAATAAGCAGTGACGATAATAGTGAATCAAGTCGGAAAAAAGAGTGCCGCTAGCGCACTCTCTTGCAATACACTGCCTAAACCGTTAAATATGGAACAATATCATGGCACAAAGAATACAATATTTATAAAATGCAACGTTTCTCTATCCGTGTGTCTCTCCGTTAATACTCTTATCACTCGAGAACCACTTATCCGATTTACCTGTTTTTTTTTTTTTTTAATTCATA
>CM032454.1:186143419-186150919 GCA_019049505.1 Pachyrhynchus sulphureomaculatus
TTATTATTTCAACAAAAAAAAAAAACAGGAAAAGTTACTATATTACTATTAAAACATATACAATTTGTTGACCCTCCCCCCCTTTTACCCCCTTGGCTTTAGCAGTATCATTGAAAAACTATATATATAGCCTTTCATTAGATAATATATACACCAAGTTTGAAATTGATATTACATTTCAATCGAGAGTTATTTTGCTAACAAACCGACAGACAAATCCACGGAAATGAGAGACTATATTTTTCGGATAACAAAAATCTCAGAATGTAATTTTTTTACTAATACGATATTTTCCTTAAGTCATATTTTAGGAAATTAATTTTTTTTCAGATGTGGCGGGTAACATGTATGGCCAAATTTAAGTGTTATAATCGTAGGAATGAATTTTCTAGATACGTTCAATTGACGGTGTCAATATTTGTTAGAAATTTCTTGATAGATCTGAGGTACATATGTATTACTACTTCTTCTGAAGTTTTTTCATCTATTTTGCCAAAACCAAAGATATTAATTTTTATTTTACCTATGGGTCTTATTTTCGAATTAAAAGTTTTGGCGATTCCATTCCGGAAGTCTCTGAGGTTTTTGGTTACTGGCACTTTTGGATGTATGTTTCTTAAATCTCTTCTGCTATTCTTGCGATTTGCTTCTTTATGCAGGTTAGCTGACTAACTGTGATATGGAGCGAAATATTCATGTCCTACTTTGGTATTTCACAGATGGCGTGCGCGGGTAGTTCGCAGCTTTAGTTTTTGTCCGCTTTAACAGATATATATCTTTGATATATCTATCTATCTATCTAATAAGCCTTCTCCTATCCAGTGGCGGACATAGGCCTTCCCTTCTTTTTTCCATCCCTCTCAGTTCTGCGTCTTTCTGATCCATCCTAAACCAGCCGTTCTCCTGTATTTTATTTATATATATATATATATATATATATATATATATATATATATATATATATATATATATATATATATATATATATATATATATATATATATATATATATATATATATATATATATGTATATATATATATATATATATATATATATATATATATGTATATATGTTTACATATGGTAAGTCTAATGTATTTTTTACGTAATTCTTTTGTGTCCATTTTTTCTCCAGAATTCCCCAATAAATTCGTATCGGTATAAATTATGTTACAATGTAAGTTATGACGAGGATACGAGCTCATAACTTATAAAACAGTTGTTTTTTCAAAAAATATATATTGACATATCTTACATGGTTGATATCTGTTTACACTGAAAACACAAAGAAATTTTTTAGCCTGAACGTTCTGCCGTTTTATCAAAAGATGCTTTTCCAGTTCCATAAATTTTTAAGTTGCGGTAATAAAGCGAATGTTATGGAAAAAGTTTTCGGGTTTCGATTTGAATAACGTCATAATTGCGGTCGGAAAAATTTCGACAAGGATGGATGCCCTCATCTGTAAAAAGGAAATAATAAATGAATTGATGGCTGGAAAAACTTTGGATGTGACTATTTTGACAAAGTCGTTTTTTAGTAGAATAACGTTTGTTGTCTCCCGCTAAATCCAATTATCTAAAAAATCTAAATAACTTTGACTATATTGGTCTTAATTATATCAAATATTTTTTGTTCATTCGCCACTAAAACGTAACGTGCGATGGTAAACAGTCCAAAACTTTACCCATATACAGTGATGTGATCCCGGGCGTTATCCTAGGTCCAACTTTCGTCCAATTAATGATCTTATCAATACTGCCTCTCATTCCAACTTGAGCTTTTTTGTAGACGACACTGCACTTTTTACATGGTGCTTCAATATTAAAGTTTCTCTAGATACCTCACAGACTACTCTCAACCAACCCAAAGAGTGGTTTATCCAAAACAACTTTTCTCTAAACTACAATAAAACTGTGAATATGTTCTTTTCCAAGCTAACGGTGGGAGATATTGACAATATTGATTGTGCTCAATTCTTCGGGACCGAAGTTGAACTGGAGTTTCTGGCTCCAAAAGTATCCAGAAATCTATTTATTATCTCTCTCAAAGCGTATCGACACCATGGTTATCATTACTGCCTACTATGCGTTAACCACTTCTAATATGTCATATGGACTGATAAATTGGAGCCAGGCACCATCAGCATCAAGAATCTTTGGGCTGCAATGAAAAGGGGTACGCATAATGACAGGCTTGGGATATGGCGATGACGTAAAACAAAAATTTCTCCATATTTTAACATTATCTTCAATTATTTTCTATAAATGTTTACTATTTGCATATACAATTATATAATCTTTTCTAAAGCCACAATAGTCCATAACCATAATACGTGACAAAAAACTATTATAGATTAAATTTGTAAATTGAATTGAGTACAAGTATAGACGTTCCCGCTGTCCTTTATCACTAGTGGCAAGAAGCAAAACCAAAATATATAAATACAATAATACGCAACTAAAATAATAAAAAAATAAAAATAAATACTTGGACAATTCAAAGAGGGATTTACTGAGACAAATTGGAAACAAATAGATATTTATACATATCTTAATTAAGTACGTTAAAAATTGTCAAAACTAAAAGCCATTTTTGAAAGGTAGCAAATAGTTATTAATATCATTAATTAAATCATTTTTATTGCAGCTACAAGCGAATGAGAAAAAGCTGCAAGAAACGACCTAATTCTTCCAATCCGCAGGACATACAAAATCTCCTCTGCACGCGACTAAAATCAAGACAACCTATTTGGTTCGTTCAAGACCTTTAACAACCAATCGATGTCAAAGAGAGGTGGAATGCCAATATCCAAGCCAATCAAGGCATACCAAACCGCCTCTAGATTACAGATCCTTTATCTGGTTTTGAGCTTCCATGTCTAGTGCCAATTGAATAGATTCCGAACCGGACATGGCAGAAGTAATAGTATGCTACATAGATGGAAGATATTGGCAGGCCCAAACGGCGATTGCGATGAAGCTCGATCGACCATGAACCATATTGTTAAGGACTGCCCTCTGAGCTACAAGGGTAAGATGACCTCTACATCAACGCTTACTCGCATCGGATCTAAATGTAATTTTTTTTAGGTAACTAATTTTTTATGTAAGAAAAAAGGAATCTTTATTAAATTAATTTTATAAAATAAACAAGCTGTATATAATATACAGGCTTCACTTATATTTAATTAACTTAATTAGTACAAATATAATTTCTCTTGCAAATGTCTAAACTAAAAGCAAATATGAATTTTAGAACACGTTAATACGTCGTGTACGTATTTAAAAACAGTGTATACTGATCTAACATAAATCTAGACAAGACAAACAATTGACATAATCTGCCATTTAATTGTTAGTTCTTTAATTTATAAATAAGTTAAGTTAAAGGTACTGAAACCAGGAACAACCAAGGAAATACTATAATATACATATATAACAGAAAAAGTAATAATAAACATAATGGTAAAGGAAAAGGAAATATTCCTTTTCCGTAGAATAGGTTGAAAAATCTATAGAAAACTGGAGTTAGTTCTCTCGCGAATTTTTTTGGTACTATGGCAGCGTACTATGTACTATTACAGCGCCAGAGCCTTTTTTGCGTACAGCTTCATTAAAATACGTTTTATGATATGATATCTGAAGGCAATATCGGGCATCCTTAACTGCACTGTTGGAGGAGTTAGAGGTGTTTTTCTTTGGAAATAGACAGTAGAAGGTGAAGCGAAACTTAGGCTAACAACTGTTGTTGCAATAGTATAATCTAGCCGTATAAGTGGTGGATTTAGTGAAACTTTGACTAATGGCCTTAGCGACTGACTAAAAGGAGCTGGAAATGTTGGGGCAGGCAAAAAAAATTTTTTTAGATTCTTTGATTATGTGACTTCTTGGTTTCACCGAAAATTTCTGTTCCGGGTACGAACAAAGACGTTTCGATTTATGACGTTAGGATTTTCACGCCATTGTCGGTAGGCAAGATGTTTAGAAGCAACAACTTTTTGCATTTTCGCTAGAACCAAAGCTTGCCGTTGGAATTACATTTCTTCAAAAAAGGGATGTAAACTTCCATATCAGCCGAAATGACATTGAAACCACAGATAGATGGATCATCAGATCTTAAACAAACAAGGTAGTAAAATCTTGCAAACAATTATTTTAAGTAATCTATGTATTTTGTGTGTCTATGATGAAGTTGCATTGTTCGTAGATTCTCTTTATAATTCTAATTCATATTTGGGTTTTAAAGGAGTTAAATAAGTATATAATTTTATTAACGGTCTGAAATTAACGAATTGATAACAGATGATGCCGAGTTATTTTTCTAAAAATAAGATATTTAAAGCTGCTATTGTCTTAAAAACCTAGTAAACCAATAGCTTGCTGGGGTATATGGTGCTCTGGCCAAAATTTAAAAGAAGAAAAAAATATAAATCCATGTTTATTATTAGTAATATTTTATGTATAATTGTTTGTATTCTAAGATTTATTATAGGCTTCATCCCTCTATTAGGCATTTTAATTATTAACATCAAGTCGAAATTGCTTAAAGCTGGGTTTCCACCAAACCGACATAGCACGAAACACAAACAAAAACTGTTTTTCTCAACAAAAAGAGCCATGTTTTGTAAAAAATAAACAGTTCCGAAAACATGTTTGTCGGGGAACAGAGGTTTTAGTAAACAAAACACTTTCCCATCTCGAGTTGGTACATCAAAGGAAAACAAATTTGTTCGTGTTTTTTAGTCGGTTTGGTTAAAACACTTGAATGTTGTAGTTTTGTTCTCTGCGACATTTGTACTCTACTCTTTCAACTAGTTATCAACTTTTTATTAAATGTATGCAATTTTTATGAAGAGTTTGTCAACATTTAAAAAGTAAGTACCATTTTTTATATTTATTTAGTTAAACTTTTTATTCAAATATTATATATATATATATATATATATATATATATATATATATATATATATATATATATATATATATATATATAATATATATATGCCGCTCCTGGAGCGCTTTAGGGACTTCCCTGCAGCACGTGTGCTAGACCCATAAAATATATATATATATATATATATATATATATATATATATATATATATATATATATATATATATATATATGTGTGTGGTGGTCACAGGTGAAATAATTAACAATGTTCTCAACATCCAAGGTTCCCAATTACATCCATGTTTTAAATGTGTATTTTATATATTTTATGGATTAACCAACTTTTTTATGTAACAACTTTTTTATGTATAAGCTACCTACGGCCATTCAGGCTAAAGAAATCTTTGCACTTCTCATTTCTGCCCTGAAGAAGGTCCCAATCCAGGACCGAAATATTGGCTTAATGAAAATTGTGTGATCTCTTATCACTCCCCTTTTTTGCCGAGTTCCCCAACTAAGATTGTATTTTTAAGAATTTTGGTAGATACGGCAATCTTTTGCTTTCTTTCTTTATTCTATATATATATATATATATATATATATATATATATATATATATATATATATATATGTATGTATGTATTTAATTACAATGATGATTAAAAAAGTTGACTGGCAATTTTAGGTCCTAACAAATTAATTAACAATTCACAATCGCTACTTAACATTCTGGTAAAATTGTGGAAGGAAGATCTGAATTCCCCATTTCACCTAATATCGCCAGTGCTTAAATCAGCCAATAATTCTGGTGTGCCGTAATTAGCTCTCCTTTTTAAAAGAGAACTGACCCAATATCTTGGTTTTTTCTGTTTTGGCCATTAATTAAAAACAAACCACAGCTAATTATAAAAAATCGTCGTCTTGCGGGACTAAACAAAATGGGAAAAAGAGAACAAACACTAACAACAAAACTTTTGGAACAGTCTACAGAAACTGTTTGAAAAAACAAAACATGTTTTATTTTGTTTATTAAAAACAGAACTGTTTTTTTAAACTGTCCATTTGGTGGAAACCCGCCTTCACAAATAGTTCACCACCTGTTGTCAGAATTTCCTGTGGTTGTTTATTTGTGGGTATAAACTTGTTTAAAGATAAAAATGCCAGATAAAGAGATGTAATAAAAATATTGTAGATTTGGGGAAGAAACGACGAAAAATATTATTTTAGCGAGATTTATACTGTAGAAACAAAAATGTATAATGGATGAATTTCATGTTTTTTCTTTGCATGTATGTCATATAATGCGATAATTTCAAAGTAGACAGGGAGAAATGGGCAGGAAAATTTGGAAAACTCAGTAACTTGGTAAACGAGATTATTTCTAAGGTATTCGTGCAAGCACTCTTGTTCAACATGGGG
This sequence comes from Pachyrhynchus sulphureomaculatus, assembly GCA_019049505.1. NCBI lineage: Eukaryota > Metazoa > Arthropoda > Insecta > Coleoptera > Curculionidae > Pachyrhynchus > Pachyrhynchus sulphureomaculatus. The sequence continues at coordinate 186,149,735 of CM032454.1, forward strand.
TGGTTTTTCAAAAAACATAAACAAGAGTAGACAAAGTAGGTATGTAACATCGTTTAACAGCAAATCAATAATCCATAAGAAAGTTCAATAAAAAACACTGAACAGATTTCCAACCGTGTTTGACGGAAAAAAACTGCCGTATTCTGCATCTGTACAGCGTCGCTAAAAACCTAAATGATTAATGTTCTGCTAATAAAACGAGCTGTGGATACATATCAGTGTTGCCACTTAAATTTCGAAAATATTCATCTGTTTCTTATAATTATTATATTCATATATAATTCAATTATGCACGATAAGTTTATTTCATTAAATTTTATCTTAAATAATATGGTATAGTGAAAATCGGTAAACAATGGAATATTTTAAATTTTAGAAATCTGACAATACTTATATTCAACCAAATCGTAACTCAGTCGCCTTTCCTCTAGTCCAATGCTAATCCTGGAACTCGTTTAGATGTAAGCAAACGGAGCCTTGATATCAACTAAAAAAACAAGAAAAATTGTCATAGTGATTATTTACCTTAGCAAGGAAAGTAAAAGTCAGGACGAACGATGAAAATTTGCATTTTTTGCGTTTTGTTAGTGGGCTATTTTCTTTATGAGATATTTGTTTGAAATATTACTCTCATATTACGTAATAAATGCTTTTGAAATTTTCTAGACATCCAATTGCTCTGAAATTTGACGGAAAAGTAGTTTTTCTTGCTGCTTTCCTCGCTAAAGGAATGTGATAAATTCGTGAAAAAATCACAGTTCGAGGTTTTTGATTTTCCTCACGTTTTAAGATTTCCAGATCACAAAACACTTTTTCGTCGGTGTGTCTGTCGGCCTATTGACACGATAACTCTCGAACGAAATGAGATATCAGTTTCAAACTTTATACATTTTGTTGATTGATAAACAAATTTTATGCATAAATATCTATCATATAGGGGCGAAAGGGGTGAGGAGGAGATTAGAGGGGGTTATTTCCTATATATATATATATATTTTTTTATGGGTCTAGCACACGTGCTGCAGGGAAGTCCCTGAGGCGCTCCAGGAGAGGCATATGTGCGGAAAAAGCGATTCACGTTGTTCTTGAATCGCTGTAAATTGTACTCGGTGGGAAATACAGCGCTGGGCAAATTATTCTAAAGGGATGATGTTCTCCATATAAAAGACTGCTTGAAAGGCGTTG
>CM032454.1:186155919-186180919 GCA_019049505.1 Pachyrhynchus sulphureomaculatus
GGATATATTGGGTTTAGACCATATACGGGATGATTTTTAAATTGTAACCTTTTTCTTGGCGAGTTAAGATTCTCACTCAAATGAAACACTTTATCGAATATCTTGATACGAAAGTTGGATACCCAAGAAGGTAATGAATTTTAACATAGGAACGTTTACATGCTGCTTGCTACAAGAGTATTTTTAAAGTTATCTCTCTAACTGTGAAGCAAAATTCCCAAAGCTTAAAAAAAACTATTCTTTCACAAATAGTTTCAAGCATTTAATTTCCTTTTTAAAAATTAAAAATATGTAATTTCTTCTTAGGGGTTACCCCACCTTGAGATTTTCAAAAAATCGATTTTTTTTTTCGGCTAGATAAATTGTTTGTACTTTTAAGAATATTTTCAACGTTTAATCATTTCAAAATTCAAATTATTTCCGAAGTTATAGCAATTAGAAATGAACGCGGCGTAAAGTCGGCCCGAAACTCAGGTAGCGATTGGACCGGCAAGAGCCATCAAAGCCTTAACAAAGGGTATTGTTCTTTTAATCAGTCCTTTATAACAATAATTGTTAGAATGCTCTTTAGAACGATACACTCAGAATAACAACGATGTCGCTTGGTCTATGGCTCCAAAAGTGGATTACAGTGGCACAAAAATTGCTGAGATTGCATCTTATATTACAGCTAGTATATTTAGTGATGGATATACTGGTGTATTACAAATTATTAAACCTTGTAATTGGCCCAAGCGCGCTGCGATTTACCGAGAACATGGATTCTCAACGAATATCTATAGCCAACATGAGAGCCCAACAGGAGACTTAAGAAGCCAGGAAATTGAAAAGAGCTGCTCAATAGGAGTCGGAGGACATCGCGGCAATAATGGAAGAGCTCATGTACGGTCCAGGAATCGCAGATTGAAGATAATTTTAAAAAAATAGTCGATTTTAAGAAGCTGGCGGCGTACCGTTTTTCCTTTTGCGTTTTTTTCGAAACTACTTTTTTGGTGTACAAGATATCTTAAGATCTACTTAACCGATTTTGTTAAAATTTACAACACATATTCTTTATAATATTATCTAAGATGTAGCATAAGATTTTTTTGATTGGGTGCCACGTTCATAAGTTATAAATTTTTTTAACTCAAAATTTCGATAAAAATCAGAGCTTTTTTCAAACATTCCTACAAAAAAATTTAAAAAAATATTTTTCCTACGCTTGGCTATTACCTTTCTAAATAAGAAAAAAATTATTATTTATTTTTCAGACGATGCCTGACAGAGAAAATAAGTACACCATCAGCAAGGATTTTCAAAAGAGGATCCTACTTGATGGCTCATATCTCCGTAATTTTTTAATTTTTTTTTATTCGTTATCATTTAAAATTTTTCATAAAACTACTATCTATATGTGTAAGAGAAAAATTATTTTAAATGTTTAATAGGTGCGTCAATTTTTTTTTTACTTTTTATACCTATTTCGCCAAACGCCAAGGTGATGTAACCCCTTAACCCGTCGAAGTCCACTTCTAGACCTAGGTCTCTTCCAGAAATTTCCATGCCGATCTTTGCTGGGCGATCTGAACCCAGTTTATCCTTGCATATCGCTGAATGTCGGCTCTTCATCTCGCTTGTGGTCGTCCAACCCTTCTCTTTGTCTCCCATGATCTTCACTGCATTAGGCCTTTGGTCCATTTAGAATCACTTCTGACGCCCTGTTCCGCCAAACGTCCCTTCAGTCTGACCACATGCTCGATGACGTCTCGGACGCCCGTTCTTCGTCTTATTCCATTTTTCCGGATTCTGTCTCTCAGGTTGAGCCCGAACTTCATCCGCCTATTACTCTTTGACAAACCTAAAAGCGATTGGCACTCTATTATTGGTTTCGGTAATCGATGGTACCTCATCTTTCGTACGTGGCCATTTTGTATGTATCTGTATATAATATCTGTACGGCCCATGATTTCACGTATTCTTTCATTGGGGTGGTGCGTGGTTATTGATATACCCGTAGATCTGAGCCAGAAGTCCATTTCCACTGTGACTAGTTTCCTTTCGGTTGCCGATTTTAATTGCCAAGCTTAGCATCTATATAAAGCCATACTCTCAAAGAAAATATGACACAGTTGGGTTTTCTTCTGTTTCGAGATTGTTCTTGACCAAAGTAACGAGTTCAGAGCGCCAACTATTTTTTTTTCCCTTCAGTATCTTCTCGACTATCTCGGCTTCCACACGTCCATCTCGTTTGATTCTTGTACCTAGATACGTATATTCGGAGGATGCGGCAATTACTTTCCCGCTCTCTGATACCAGATTATCGTTATCTCCGCCTCTGCACTTATATTTTGTTTTTGTCGTACTCACTTTTAGGCCCCATTTCTCGTACGCTCGTCTCAGTTGGTCTGTCGTAAATTCTAGGTTGTTCCGATCTTGTGCGATTACTACTTGGTTATCAGCGAAATGTAGTGTGTATAGGGTAGTTTCGTCGGTCAGTTGTATATCCATTCCCTAGCAAGATCTTCGCCATATCTTCAGGGTCTCATTTAAATAGATTTTGATACATCACTGTCTTAGACCTTAATTTACCATGAAAATATTAGAAAATTCATTGTTAGTCTTTATCCTTGATTGTAGGTTGTGATAGAATTGCTGTATTGCATTTACAAGAAATGATTTGTATAAAAAAAATGAACAATATACGACACACGATATTAGCAGTTTAAGTCAGATTTATTATACATTAATACCATAAATATTGCACAATTAAGAAATATACTTTATTATTGAAAAGACAACACAATACAGCCTTATATAAAAGTGAATGTCACGAATTTGTTTTCCTGAACACTAAAGTCGTCAGGTAGAAGAAATGATTTGTACAAAAGAAGAACATATAGCCAATAACAAACAGGGTATTAGCAATTTAAATCAGATTTATTATAATTTAATACAATAAATATTGCGCAGTAAAGAAATAAACCTTAATACAACTCTGTCTAATTTCACATTCTTCATCAATTATATCAGTAAAAGCAAACAGCCCTCAAATATAGACAATTTTTCTTTTCTCTTTTAGTACGACCAGATCTTTTTAAAAAATAACGTGGTTTCGAGGTGCGTAGCTTCATTCTAGACTCAAAGATCATTAAACGCAATACACTGTTTATTACTAACTATTCATAAAATATTTCAACATTTTTTAATTTTGGAGGTAATCCAAATAGAATAAAATTTGATAAAACTTATTACAATGGGCAAAACGTTAATAAAATCTCTGTGTTTTTAGAACATAGAAATAACGACAAACAAATGTACGCTCAAGAAAAAAGAACCAAAAGTAAGTAAGGACATGACCGCTTCTATTCTTGAAAAAATGTGTTTCGACAAAATTTTTTGCCATCAGTGTATCCTTTCGGGTGCTAAGAATGGCGCAATTACCTTAGTAACTTGTCCAATCGCCCCCAGCATCAATAATCGCCTGGCATCTTCGGTGCAGGCTGTCGACGAGATTTTCTGCATACTCCGCAAATATTTCGAATCCTTAGAGACAACCGACACCATTCTCCGAATCCGAGTTTTCTATTTACAAGGGACCAAAGGTTTTCAATAGGGTTGGCGTCTGGCGATTGTGAGGACCACTCTAGTATCTTATCGTGCGCCCGAACGAGCCGCTTCGAGACGTATTTCTCGTCCAGCAAAGGTTACTTCAACGTGCTTCGGAATTTGATATCATGAGCACGAAGATGTTGTCGAATGGTCTCCTGAGACACATTTAAACCCGATATTTTTACTTTTGCAGCTCCTTGACGAAGCATCAATTTCGGGATGCGTGAAAACAAAGACACGATTCGTTTTTCGACTTTCAGAGTGACTTTGCCTACCGAGCCACATTTTGGCAAGTCGTCAATATTTTTCGTCCCGTTAAAATGATTTACTCACTTCTTCACAAACGATACCGACTTTTTAATATAATTAGCGGTCGCAAAATGTGTCATTTTAGGAACTTTTGGATGGAAACAAAGAAAAATTGCCTCGAACCGACATGCAAACAAGTGATTCATTTTGGATTTTACGTGACTTCGACGAAAGTTCGGAATCAACTGATACTTTTACTAAAATGTGTCTTAGACAAAGGTTCCCTCTACCGATATTTGGCTGAAACGCTAGAATCGCATTTACCAAAAATGAATTATCACGGACACGTTCTTACTTGTATCTGTCTCTCTCTCTCTATTGTATCACATACATATATATATATATATATATATATATATATATATATATATATATATATATATATATATATATATATAAATATATATATATATATATATATATATATATATATATATATATATATATATATATATATATATATATATATATATATATATATATATATATATATATATATATATATATATATATATATATATATATATATATATATATATATATATATATATATATATATATATATATATATATATATATATATATATATATATATATATATATATATATATATATATGTATGTGATACACACCTTATAGGATAGTTATATTTCTAGTCATTCGGTAGGCAGTTTGAAGAATTTGAACTGCGTAGAGATTTTTTATTTATAACGTACCTAAAAAAATAAAAATTCCAACTCCTTTCTAAAAGCCAATTTTTCCTTAAAAATATTTCTGACCACCTTGTCCTTTAAAAAATCCAAGAATTCTTTTTGTCCCAAATATGCCAATAAACGTCTTCAGGTTTGAAACTCGGTAGCAGTTGGTCATGTACCGCGACTTTCTTTGAATTTGCCGCCTGGTCGTTAATTTACCAATGACCTACCAGCAAATAGGTAATTAGGGACGTGGGTAAAATAGTTTTTAATTTATTTTACACTTTCTGTGGTTCGGTGTATAATGAGAACCTGGGACGTACGACAACTACCTATTTGTTTTACTTTGATCAACACTAAGATTATTGATTATAAAGTGTGTTAATTTGAAAACGTATACTCCAAAAACCTTGAGTATGTAGGAATGGACCTAAAATATATTTTACGAGGGCCCCCTTTTAAGTTTTTACAAATGACCATTAGATTACGCTATTTGTTGTTGTCAAAACAGTGGCAGCGCAGAAATTGGCCGAGTAGATTGTTTACAGTGAGCGTTTAAAAAAAAGTTTTCTGAACAAATGGAAATCTCACATGAAAGTTTTCGTCGGATGATTTTTTACGATTTTAGTAAATGCCTAACTCATCAAAAATGCCTCGAATCGCTTCGTTCAACTTCTGGTACTGAATCACCATCAGAAAAGACTGTTTACAATTGGTTTGCAGAATTTTGTCATGGTCGTGCTTCCGTCAACGATGAATTTTGTGAAGGTCGAATAAAATCCGTTGTCGTTTCATTAAACATCGATGCTGTGCTCAGCATGACTGAAGAGGATCAGCATGTGACTTATCGTGAAATAGAGGCGTCGTTAAGCATATCGAAAACTGATGTACACTCGATTTTGAATGAACATTTAGCTGTGAAAAAAAATCTGTTCCCAATGGATTCCACATAATTTGGCGGAAACTCAAAACAAGGCTCGTGTCAATTGGTGTAAGGAAATGCACAAAAACTTTGACCGAAAACATTCAAAATCCATATACAACGTTGTAACAGGAGACGAAACTTGGATATATTCGTACTAGCCGGAAACTAAGCAACAATCAGTTTGGGTGTTCCAACACGCACCGAATCCAACAAAAGTGGTTCATTCGCGAAGCACTTCCAAGAATATGATCATTTGTTTCTTTAGTTATACTGGACATGTTGCATTCATTGCTTTAGAGAATCGAAGAATAGTTAATGCTTAATGATATACAACAATTTGTTACCAGAAGTCATCGATGAAATCAGAAAAAACCGAAAACATGGCATCATTCTTCATCATGACAATGCCAGCTCTCACACAGCATGTCAAACAATTGATTATTTGACGGAGAAAAACAACGAATTAATGTGTCATCCCCCGTATTCACCTGATTTATCGTCTAACGACTTCTTTTTGTTTCCGAAGGTAAAAAAAAAATCCGTGGACAGCGATTTTCATCACCTAAAGAAGCTCTTCAATTATTTCAAAACCATGTTTTTGAGGTATTAACTTCAGAGTGGAAAAATGTTTCGACAATTAGTTCGAACGGATGCAAAAGTATATGAATCTTAAAGACGTATATTTTGAAAAACAATAAAATGACTTGTGCCCATTTTTTTTCTTTCATTGTTTTTGTAAAGATTTTTGTAAAGACTTAAAAGGTAGCTCTCGTATCTACCGCTATGCTTAAAGTACCAACTTTACGTGTACTGTACAATCCTTAAAAAAATATAATTTAAAAAATTCATATGGGAAGGGAAAACAATGCAATTAACAATATTATTAAAAACAAAATATTTGAGTCGTATTTGAAATATTAAATTAATGTATTATTATAGTCCTAATGTATGGGGCCGAAATGTGGGCAATCACAAAAAAAAAAACAGTGAGTAAAATGTAAACTTCTCAACACCTCATGAGGATAGGAATATTAAATTTAACAAAAAAATCGACAGAATGGATTATAGAATGCACTAAAATGGAAGATATCAAAAACAATAATAAAGCCAAAATGAAGAATAAAATTGTAGAATGGATTGGACAAGGTAAAGATAACGATTGAATAGAAACTGTAGAGTGAGAAACGAAACTTAGGACGGTCTATACTAAAATAACTTTGAACACTCGAACATCGGCTGCTGATCCGCCGACAGCAGGAAGTTGTTCAACTTGACAAACACTGGGAGGAAATTCAAACTTAAGGTGACAGTTACCAAGTAGAATTTCTTCTTCTTCTTCATAGGCTTTTTACATCCATTGTCGGATATAGGCCTCCCCTTTTGTTCTCCACTTATCTCGGTCTTGTGCTTCTCTTATCCACGCTAGGCCAGCTGTAAGTTTTAGATCATCTTTCCACCTGGTCTGAGGTCTGCCCCTTGATCTCTTTCCCAACCAGGGTCTCCAATCCTGCATCTTCCTATTCCAACGATTGTCCGGTTTTCGCATTGTATGTCCAGCCCATCTCAATTTTAGGCTTGCTATATGTTCTTTTACATCTACTAGTTTAGTTTTTTCCCTAATATATTCGTTTCGTATCATATCCTTTATCTTTATATTCAACATCTGGCGCTCCATTGCTCGTTGTATTTGGGCCAATCTATCTATTATATTCCTAGTCAGTGTCCAAGTTTGTGATGCGTAAGTGAGAACTGGTAAGACACACTGGTTATATAGATTTCTCCTTAGTCTTAGAGGAATTTTCTTGTTATTCAAGATGTATCGTTGTTTACCAAAAGCTGCCCATGCCAGTCTGATTCTTCTTTCTATTTCTGCGGTTTGATTGGGTTTACCGCATTGTATCATTTGTCCCAGAGATATATATATATATATATATATATATATATATATATATATATATATATATATATATATATATATATATATTCTTCTACATAATCAAGTCTTTCGTTGTCTATCCTTATATCTTGCGAGTTATGGTCATTTGTCATGGCTTTTGTTTTCTTTTTATTTAATTTTAACGCTACAAAAACTCAAGCGGCAGTTTTTCCAAAAAAGGTATCGTTGCAGAACCCGACATAATTATGTCAGGACACTCTGTTCCTCGAGCATCGTCACTTAAGTTGCTGGACGTTAACTAGGTAGCGAATATGTCTTGGTATGATCATGTCGCATGAATAGCAAAAAGAGCTTTTTAGCAGTTGAGAATATTTTTTCGAACTAGAAAGCTTTACACTCCACAAGAACTGTTAATTCTGTATAAAATTCAAATTCTACCAACGAAGGAAGACTGCTCCCATGTTTGTGCCTCTATTCCCAAACATGCACACAGTATTTGGTGGATTCTATCCAGAAGAGAGTCTGTTCGCCCAATTGGAGTCCCAGAACTCACCAGGAACCTTGGTTCCTTAGAACATGAAAGAACGGTTGGAGACTTGAGTCTACTATATTCTACAAGTATTTTCATAGAAAGAATTCGATAGATAATGTTTTACAGGCACAGATAGATAGTTAAACTTATTTCTAGAATATATCAATAATATCCTCAAAAGAATTAAATTCACAGAACACAGTAATTCAATTAATTTTTTAGACCTAACAATCACGAAATCTAAAAATAGGTTCGAATTCTCTATATATCATAAACCATATCACACAGACACAATTCCGAATTCATTTCACCCCTACAGTCATAAAATGACAGCTTGCCAGTCAAATTCATAGACTACTCAATGTTCCAATGAACGATTTGAATTTTCAAAAAGAATTAAATATCATTAAATAAACAGCAAAAAATAATGGAGATGACAACAGGATAATAGACAGATTATTACATAAAAAAAAAACAAAAAAAAGCTATTAATTTGGTTTACCCTTTATTAGTTAACAAAAACATTAAATTTAATACAGTAACTTACTGTGACATACCCAGCTACAAAGTCTCGAAACATTTAGAAAATATTGAATTAAAGGTAGATTAAAGTAAACAATTCTTGGGGTAAAATAATAAAAAAACAACAAAACTAAAACTAAATAATCGGTCAAGTGCAAGTTGAACTTGCGCAATAAGTGTTCCGTACGTTAATTGCTTTTAAAATAAAAAATTTTGTTACGGAGGTATAAAATGATCCGTGACTTCACAAAACACACCCCAAATTAGTTTGCAACAAAGTTTGTTTCCAATCTTTACTGAAAACGGATGACCTTGACTTTTTTTTTATATATATACATATATTTCTAGAATTTTTTCAAAATTTTTTGATCATTATTTTTCAAGATAAGGGGGGGACAGCGATTTTTTTTTGCGATTTTTTAAAAAATTATACAAAGAAAAGTGTGCGCAACTATTACATTATATATATATATATATATATATATATATATATATATATATATATATATATATATATATATATATATATATATACACATCAATCGGTTTTATAACGTCTTCCGTCTTCCGATGCCTAATTTCCACTCCTCCCGGTTTCTCCATCCCTCCTCCTCCAGATCTCTCTCTAGTACTTCCTTGTTGATTCCTGCTCTCCAGCTTTGGCGTGGTCTTCCTCGCTTTCTTTTTCCATGAGGGTTTCAATTTAAAATCTTCTTAGGTAGTCGGTCTTGTGACATTCTCTGTACATGTCCGTCCCATACCAACGGTTCTGATTTCGTCCACTATATCGTGCTTTATTTCTAAAGCTCGCCTTATCGTGTCATTTGGTATGCGGTCTTTTCTGGATTTTCTGGCTGCTCGTCTCCAGAAATCCATTTCTGTAGCTTTTAGTATTTTTTCTGTTCTTTCCTTTAATGGCCACACCTGGGAGCTGTAAGTTATTAAACTTTTCACTATTGAGTTGTAAATTCTCTTCTTATTTTCAATGGTTATGTTTTTGTCCCACAGTATACTATTAAGCATTGCAATCGCTTTTCTTCCTTGGATATTCCTCTCGAATATTGCTTCTTCCAGTGTTCCGTCCCTAGATTTTCTCGTTCCCAAATACTTACAACTGGCACAGTGTTTGATGGTGTGTCCTGTGGCTAGTTTCAAGTCTTGCTGTTTTCCTCCGACGCACATGTACTCGGTCTTTTTAATATTGACTTCTAGGCCTCATTTTTCATATTCCTCTATAAGTTTTCGTGTCATGTATTCCATATCATCGATGTCCTGAGCGACTACTACCTGGTCATCTGCGAATAATAGCGTGTACAATGTAGTATCGTCTTCCAGTGGTAATCCCATACTGCTGCATTTCCTTTTCCAGTTCCTCAGTGCACTCTCCAAATAGATTTTAAATAGCGTTGGAGACCCTTTGTGACCGGGAACCCTGTTGTTATACCATATTTGGTTTTCACACTACTTCTTGCGTCTTGGTATAAGGATTTTATGGCTTTAATTATTTCGGTGCTTACATTACTCTGTTGTAGTGTTTCCACAATCTCATTAGGGGCACGCTGTCGTAGGCCTTTTTTAAATCAACAAACAAGACATGGACTTCCTGATCAAATGCGGTTTTCTTTTCTAGGATTTGTGTCAGTGAGAAGAGATGGTCTATTGTGGATCTTCCTGCTCTAAAGCCTACCTGTTCTTCAGCTTCTACATCCGCGTATTCCGTTTCTATTCTATTTTTAAGTATTTTTCCGTATATTCTGCTAATAGATCCTGTAACCGTTATTCCCCTATAATTATCGCAATTATTTTTGTCTCCTTTCTTATAAATTGTTGATATGTATGAGATTTTCCATTCCTCAGGTACTTCTGATGTGTTAATGCATCTTTGGAATAAGTTCCTCAAAGCGCTAAATAGCTTTTCAGTTCCGTATTTTACTATCTCTCCTGGGATGTTTCCTGATCCTGGAGCTCTACCATTTTTTAGCGTTTTACATACTTCTTTAACTTCTGATGTTGTTATCCTTATTGGGGATCCTCGTATAACTATATTTGGATTTCCACGTTGGGTACTTTTGAACTCTGGTCTATCTTCTGTTAGTATATTTGTAAAATATTGGTTCCATTTTTCTGGTGTTATTGGTGAGAAGATTTCTCTTTTCCGTTCTGTTCTCATATTTTTAAGAAGTCTTTCTGTGCTTTTTCTTCTTCCTATGTAAGCGTTGAGTCTTGAGCATGTCTTTTCCCATTGGTTGTTCTTTTTGTCACTAATCATTTTGCGTACTCTAGCTTGGGATTCTTTGTATTTTACTTTGTCGTTTGTGCTCTTTGAACTTAAGTATTTGTGATAGCTTTTCCGTTTTTCTTCAATTTCGTATTTAATTTCTTCATCCCACCAATATGGTTTTTGCTGTTTTCCCTTTTCTCTTGGTACCCTAATGCTTCCAGTGCGGCTGCGTATAGGCATTCCTTTATATACTTATATTCTTCTTCTATATTTACATATCTCGTCCGTTGTATCTTTTGGTCCAGTCTACTCTTGTATAGATTTCTGATACTTTCATTTTGTAAGCTGTCTGTATTATATCTTATTGTTGTTTCACTTGTTGTGTGCTGTGTACTTGTATCTTCCAGTTTGCTTTCCCGTGTTGTTCGTGAGGTTAACTTTCCTTTCACGAGGTAGTGGTCGCTGCCACATGAAGCCCCTCTTTGGACTCTTACATCTAGGAAGTTTAATCCAGATCTCTGACGTATTATCATATAGTCGATAATATTTTTTAAATCTCTTGTTGTTTGTCTCCACGTATATTTATGAATATCCCTATGCTGGTAGTGTCCGTTTAATATTGTAAGGTTGTTTTGTTCACATATCTCTATAATTCTTCTTCCGTTGTCGTTAGTAACTTCTTCGCCATATTTTCCTACCACTTTATCGTGTTCTTTCCTTCCTATTCTTCCATTTAGATCACCCAAAAGTAATATCTCTCTTGATGTTCCAATTTTGCGTATTTCCTCATTTAGTTGTTCAAAAAATGAATCCTTGTTATTAGCCAGATCGTTGTCGTTGACGGCGTATACCCCCAGTAAGGTTGTGATATTACCTATTATTTTGAGATTCATCTTTATGATTCTTTCACTAATCGGTTCCCAGGTGGTTATGAATTTCCTCAGTTTTCTGTGTATTAATATGGATACGCCTTGTTTTGCTCTATCTTCTTTGGGCACTCCACTATAAAAGTGATCGTAATGCCCCCAACTTTCGGAGCCTTTTCCTTTCTTCTTTGTTTCCGTCAGTACTGCAATTTCGACTCGAAGATTTTTTAATTCATTTACAACTTCATTTACTTTCCTGGAGAGACGTTGTATGTTCCATGTACCACATATCGTTGTCCTTCTTCTTTGCTGTTTTCGTCTTCACATATCCGTTCGATTCCGAGGCTTTGGATTAGGTTTTTTTAGCAAAGGCTTTTTTACATAGGGTAGGGAGCTGGCCTACCGCTATAACCCTCCTCCTTTGTCCGGGCTTGGGACCGGCATGACCACTGTAAGCTACTCAATGCACCTAAAGCCGCCCAGGCGGAGTTATAAATATATATATATATATATATATATATATATATATATATATATATATATATATATATATATATGTATATATATTACTCGTGTTTTTACAATCTTTCATTTGACACCATACTCGATTACCTAGTAAAAATATTTTTTTTTTCACTTCCGATTTCACCGACTAAAACTAACCCCTTAAGTCCAAATTTAACTTTCAAAACTACACGGCTCTGATAAGGCCATCAATTCTTATATTTTCTGAAAATCATAGTTTTAATGAAAACTTCGATATATTATACATTAATAACAATAACCGATCAAGTGCTAATTGACCTTGCGCAATTAGTGTTCCGTACGTTGATTGATTTTAAAATAAAAAATTTTGTTACGAAGGTTTAAAATGATCAGTGACTTCATAAAACACACCCCAAATGAGTTTGCAACAAAGTTTGTTTCCAGTCTTTACTAGAAACTGATGATTTTATACATGAAATAAATTATTAAAGGTAATGCACTCGTGATAATTTTCGTTTATTCTGCACCCTGTGGAGAATATTCTAGAATTTTTTCAAAATTTTTTGATCAGTACTTTTCGAGATAAGGGAGAGACAGCGACTTTTAGCAATTTTTTAAAAATAATACAAAGAAAAGTGTATCCAAAATATGTATATTTTTTACTCATATTTTTACAAGCTTTCATTTGACACCACTCTCGATGACCTAGTAATTTTTGTTTTCACTTCACCCCCCAAAACTAACCGCTTAAGTCAAAATTTAACTTTCAAAACTGTACGGCTCTGATGAGGCCATCAATTCCTATATTAGTACCAAATTTCAACTTTCTGTGACAAATAGTTTCGGAGAAAATCGGGTGTGATAGACGGACAGATAGACGGACGGACAGACGGTTAGACACCGAAGTGATCTTATAAGTGTTCCGTACGGAACACTAAAAATAAAAAGTTGAATTTGCTCGAATCTTTGAAAATTGACAAATTAAAGAGAGGTTTCCCAGGTATTGCTAAATAATTAACTAGATTTATACAACACTCTTTTGTTAAATCTTAAGTGTGAACACCTCTGTAAAATTTTCAAAAAATAATTTTTTTTTTTTGACTTAAATCATTCTTTATGTTGTCTAGAATATGGTGCAAGAATCGCAGAGAAAAGGTATATACAAAATTTTTTACAACTAAAACTTTAAATGCGTTTTTCTCGAAACCACGTTTTTTCACCTTACGGGAAACATAACTCAGAGTTTTCATTCAATCGACTAAAAATTTTATACACCGCCTTAGGAGGTCATAATTCAGGGAAACGTACGGATTTTACGATTAATGCAAAATTTTTTTTTTTTTATTAACAATAAAATTTTTCGTAATTTTTTTGGTTTGTTCATTTGCCTACCAAATTAAAAAAAATCAATATTTTTTAATTCCCTACATCATTCCCTAGATTTTCAATTATAAAACTAGAATATTTTTGTTTTTTTCATTCTAAGTTCATCCCTTTGTGAGAAAGCTTTCCGGTAGTGCAAAAAAGGTGTTTTTGGTCACCGAGAGCTACAGCCGCGATTTTGTATAAAAAAAACTTTGAAAAAAATCACGTAAGTTCCCTGATATTTCCATAATGAAAATTTTTTAATCGCAAGTTGATATCTTGTATAGTTTTTTGTAAAAAAAATTCTTGGGGTTCACCTTTTTTTATAACTTTACAGTGGTGTTCAGGTTAGTTGTTAATGGTCAATGTATTATAATACTTAGTTATTAGGCAAAATAGTAGGAGTTCAACTACCGCTTGAGAAGGGTACTGCGTACTGAAACATGTCACGGCTGATTTAAGTTGTATTATTTGATTTATTGCACTTTGAAAAATAAAATGTAGTGAAAAAACAACATCTCCTCTTTTAATTTCCCAAAAATGGATTTTCATGAAGTAAGCGCCAAATCTAGTCAATCATTCGATAAATACAACCCACTTATCGATGCGCGGTGCATGCTATAAATACACGTCGCGCTAATACTTCATATTCGTATGTTCAACCCCTTTTAAGCAGTCTTTTATAAGGCGAAACTCATCCCTTTGCAATGATTTACCCAGGATTAAGTGCGTTGCCCACAGAGTACAATTTACAGCTATTGAAGACCATCGCTTTTTCCGCATACGCGTCGCTCCTGTAGCGCTTTGTGTATTTCCCTATAGCACCTGTACTATGACAAAAAAGGTATGTGGGAGAAACAGAATCAGATGGAATGAAATGGTCAATAATGCTGGATGAGAAAAAAAGACATTTTTGAAGTAGGGAAACCTCATTCGGCGAAGATATAATATAGTAAACTAACGTGACACTGTATTTGGAGTTCACCTACAATATATATCTCTTATAAAATTCTTTTTGGATTAACTTTAATTTACATAAAGAAAAACAAATCAACGTAAAAGTCTATCAGTACATTGGGCAAATGAAATTCGCCCATTTTGTTTCAACCCTGAACATAATTTAAGCTTCCGGACTGTTCCGGTAAAATCCGGGCAGTTTGCTAGAACATTTTATTGTTTTAATTTTTTAGAATGGTCCGTTTTTCGGTCAGTTTACGTGAGCGGAAGGTAAGTGTTTGATTTTATTGCTTATTGAAAAAGCTAAAATGGTAGATCTGCTGTTTAATTGCAACAACTGATTGTTCGTTCTATACTTTTATAACAGTAACAATTATTTTATATGAGTAAGCATGTTAAATTGGAATTTTAGTACAAGGTCCCGTAACAAATTTTTTACTCCTCTGCTCTCCTTTTTACTTTTTTAACTAAATGTTCGTTTTTGTTTTAATTACTCACATGAATGTGTTATGGAAGTTTCTCACAACATTTTGGTTTTTTTAGTGTTCCGTGCCAAAATGGAAAAACGGAACACTTATGGAATCACTGTGGTGTCTGTTTGTCTGTACAACCCACTTTCTCCGGAACTATTTGGCATACACAGTGAAAATGTGTTAAAAATATAGGAATTGATTGCCCAGTCCCAGTTTGATTATCGGAAATCGGTCTGGACTGTAAATAACACTCTTTTCTTCTTTAATACTCAATATTTCGTTTGATAATTTTTTCAGAAGTAATTACAATATTAATACACGGATTAGATATAAACTCCTGGACAAAATTAACGCAACAATCTGAAAATTAATTTATCTTTTTGTTATGTCAGTTTTAAAGTTTATCGAGTATTTGAATAGTAGGCTATGCATATTTTATTTCGTTGTTCATAACAGAAATCAAAACAATTCGTTTAGATTTACAGTGTTAAAGAATTTTTTAGAAGAACAATTTTCTGTAATAATGCGATAGATTTTCTTTAAAAGTAAGCTTATAAATTGTTCCCTTTTTCAAAGTAATACGTTTTTGTGGTAGACTGTTTTATTTTTGACCCCGAAGAATTAGAAAAATGAATCGAACAAGGAATTTAACTGAATACGAGGTAGTGCGAGCCTCAATTTTATTGGACGAGGGATATTGTCAGAGTTATGTTGCCAATTTGTTAGGCAAACATCGTTCCACAATAAGTCGTATGGTAAGACGCTTGAATTAAGTAGGAACTTATTCTAGAAGGCTAGAGCAAGGGCGAAAACGCTGCACTAGCGACCTAGATGAACGTTTTATAAGACAATATGCTTTAAGAAACAGGACTGTCACTAGTTCTATGCTAAGAGACGATCTCTTTCTTCTAAAACAGTTAGAAGACGGTTAAATGAAGCTGTAGGAGACCAGCCACTGCGCCCTTGCTTACCAGAGAGAACAGAGTTGCCAGGTTACGTTTTGCTCGAAATCACGAAAACTGGTCTGTGGATGATTGGAAACAAGTTTTCTTCACAGATGAAACTAGGGTTAGTCTAAAACATCCAGATGGTCGTGAGCGAGTATGGCGAAGACCAGGAAAGAGGTTTGCTCCTTGCAATATCTCTGCAAGAGTTAGTTCCTGTCCGTACGAGATCCATGAATGCTGACTAATATCTTGAGAATATTGAAATAGAACATGTGATGCCTTTTGGTCATTTTGTGGGGCCCAATTTCCTGTTTATGCAAGACAACGCTCGACCTCACGTGGCTAGGGAGGTACTCGATTATCCTAATCAAGTTGATATACCGATTATGCAATGGCCACCAAAAAGCCCAGATCCGAACCCGATATAACATGTATGGGATCACCTTAAGAAAAATGTGAAACGTCATATACCTGCATCTAGAAACCTAAGGGAAGTTGAAAATGCAGTTATCACAGAATGGGAGCAAATTCCTCAAGATTTTATCCAAAATTTAATTAGAAGCATGCCTAGGCGCATAAACGCTGTCATCCGAAGTAGAGGAGGCAACACACGCTACTAGTGTCCCAGCTACACCATTAATTTTGCTACTAGTGTCCCAGTTTATTTTTTTCATTATTACATAATTTCAACGATTTTGTTATTAGGTCTTAAGAATAATTTTAATTCGAATCTTATAGAGAAATTTGGTAGCTAATTACTTTTAAAGTATCCGAATAAGTTTTTTCTAACTTTTAGTGTAACCAGTGTTCATAAAAAATTATTAAAATTAATTCATTATAGAGATTTGTATGATTTAGTATATTGTTGCGTTAATTTTTGTCCAGGAGTGTATTAAAAACCGGTTAAGTGCAAATTGGGGTTACGCAATTAGTGTTCCGTACGACGATTGCTTTTAGAATAAAAATTTTTGTTACGAAGGTATAAAATAATCAATGACTTCACAAGACACATCCCAAATGAGTTTTCTGCACCCTGTGGAGAATATTCCGGAATTTTTTGATCATTACTTTTCGAGATAAGGAGGGGGGGACAGCGATTTTTCGCAATTTTTTAAAAATAATACAAAAAGAAAAGTGCACGCGAATATTACAATATATACAGGGTGTCCCAGTATTCCGTGTATATAGAGTTAGTGTCAATTTCTGGTATAAAAATATAACCATATAACCCAACTTACCAAGTCCAAAAATTAGTATAATTTTTGAGATACAGGGTGTCAAAGTTATACTTTTATTTTAGTTTTTTTTTAAGTAGCTTTCTTAATAATTGTACTATTTGTACAAGATTAGGTTCTAAGGGGTTTGCTGAGATGAGAAATCGAAATCAGCTTACAGTTTTGTTGTAAATTGTAGAGGGCGTCACTTATTGCACTATGTATACTTTTAAATTGGTAAATGTTGCTCCGAGCAGCAGTTTCTGAGATAGTGGGATGTTTGTTTCCATTTTTTTAATTCCATCGTCGAATTGGCAAATGCGTTCCTTCACACGTTTCTTCATGTTGTCTAGTTACTTGGCAACATTCAAAAATCACTCTGGCAATGATGTAAGATATCATATGTTCTATGATTTAGCTGGCTTGTAGTAAAACTGACAAAAAATGATTGTTAACAGATATTAAACAAGTTTTACGAGTATTAACGAGAATTAATCCCTTTTCAGGCTCAACAGTGTTTTAAATCTAGATTACTATGGAGTACACTTTTGGTAAGCAAACTGATATGATTTTAGCGTTTGGTTTTTATAACGGTAACGGTCGCAAAAATCCACGCGTATATAACGAAAGATTTCCGCATCGTCGGACTCCTAACCATCAGACTTTTGCCAATATCGAGAGGCGACTTCGAGAAATTTGGACAATTTAAACCGATCAGGAATAATGCTGGGCGGCCTTCACAAGCTAGAGCACCGGATGTTGAAGAGAAAATCCTTGAAATTGTACACGATAATCCTGGAATCAGCACTCATTTAATTGAACGTCAAACGGGAATATCAAAAAGTACAACTAACCGGATCATTAGGCCACAAATTATTCACCCCTTTCATATACAGTCTGCCCAGGAACTCTTACCTCCAGATTTTGGATCCCGTTTGCATTTTTTACAAATTATTCGAGCACGCATAGCGACTGTTCGGGCTTTTCACACTAAAATCCTGTTTACAGACGAAGCACGCTTCACTCGACGTGGTATAACAAATATGAATAATAATCATATTTACGCTGAAGAAAACCCACATGCTGTGCAACAAAGACAGCTTCAACGCGAATTCGGTAATAATGTCTGGATGGGATTTGTCGCGAACTATTTGATCGGGCCGTTCAGATTACCAGATCTACTTGATTGTGACATTTGCTTAAATTTCATCCGTGAAACTAGGATGATGTCTTATATGCTTCAAATCGACAACATTGAGTAATTGTGGAATAGGATTCAAGATACTGCTAACGCTTTACGAGATGAAGATATTTTAAGAAGAGTACATTTAAATTTCCTGTGCCGTATTAATTTATGCATTAACGAAGGTGGCGGCCATATTGAACGTTTATTGTGAAACCAAAACCTTCTCAGTTGAGCGATTAAATTTTTTCGAATTTATCAATTTGTGGGTAATCTTTTATGTCCTTAGCCAGTTGGTTTTTACATTCTTACTGTTGTTGGTTCGTTGGTCTTTAAATTTATTATTGTTGTTAGCTTGTTTGCTGTTAAGCATGCTCCAAATGTCAAAGACTATTCCAGACGGACATCTCATTATCTCAGAAACTGTTGCTCGGAGCAACATTTATCAAGAGAGCTTTTCTAGACAGAAGAAGAAAGCGTAAAATGCGAATGTTTAATGAAAAATATCACACAGAGTGGTATAAAAAACTTATGACAAATTAAAAGTATGCGGAGTGCAATAAGTGACGCCTCCTATAATTTCCAACAAAACTGTGAGCTGATTTCAGCGAATACTGGGACACCCTGTATATTTATGAACTAGTGTTTTTTTCTACAGGCTTTCATTTAACGCCCCACTCGATGGCCTGGTAATTTTTTTTTTTCACTTCCGATTTCATCCCCCAAGACTAACCCCTCAAGTCAAACTTTAACTTTCAAAACTACACGGCTCTGATGATGCCATCAATTCCTATATTTTGGATGGTTGTAGGTTCTACTTGATGGAAATTCATTATAAATATATAATAAAAGACTGTTTTTAGTCAATTTACACTGGTTTATTTAAATTGCGATGACGCGTTTCGCTGTCGATGCAGCTTCTTCAGATCTACATTTTACACTGTCAAGTTAGGTTTAATGTTCACAATTTTATATAATTTCTTAATTATAATATTACACCTAATTAAATTACATTGTATTGGAAAACCCACACAGATTTGGAATTAGGAAAATAAATTCAATAATGGTGAATTGCTTAAATCTACCTGGTCGTTGAGTAAAGTACCTGTAGTCCTGAATCGATTTATTTGCATTGTCTCTAAAAGGTTTAGTTTTAAACCTTTTTGTTGGGTGTGTAAAATTTTGAAATTCTTGTTAAATGTGTGAGTTTCTGTTAAAAGATGATTAGCATATGTTGAATCAGATTTTCTATGGATGAAACTTTTTTCGTGTTCTGTAATTCTTTGTATAAATATACGTCCAGTTTGTCCTATGTATGTTTTAGGACATGACCCACATGTTAATTAATAAACCCCTGATTTATTGTCTTTATTGATTTGGGGTTTGTAGTTTTTAAGATATTTCCCTATAGTATTGTTAGTCTTGTAAGCTATGTTGATATTTTTTGATTTAAAAATTTCCCCAGTCTTTCCGTTGGTTTGCCGAGATAGGTTAAGCATTTAAATATGGTATTTCTGTCCTTAAAACGTGAGTATATTTCTGAGATTGCCTTATTTCTAAGTTTTTTTCCTAACGATATTATTGATTAAAGTAACCGAATAACCGTTGTTAACGGCTGTTTTATGTAGTTTAATTCTTTAGTAAAATTTTCCTACGATAAGGGGATATCAGTTAGTCTATGTAAAAAACTATGATAAGCTGCGAGTTTATGATGGTTAGGGTGGTGAGAACTATTGTGAATTGTGGTATCTGTATGACAAGGTTTGTGATATATTGCAAAGTCATGTTTTTTCATGGTTTTACTGATTGTTAAGTCTAGGAAGTTGATTTTCCCTTCGACTTCTTCTTCCAGTGTAAAACTGATATTTCTATGTAAAGAATTAATATACTGTAAAAACTGAGTTAATTGTCTGTCCGTACCTGTAAAGCATACAATTATATCGTCTACGTATCGATACCAGTATAGACAATTATTACTATTGTTAATATGGTTGTTAAATATCCTTGTTTCAATACTGTCCATGAAAATTTCGGCAAGTTATGGACTTAATGGACTCCCCATAATTAACCCTTCCTTACTATTGTAGAATGTATTGTTAAATGAAAAATAATTTTGTCTTAGGCAAGTTCTTAATAAATTAATTATGTCCATTTTTATAACTTCATTTACTTTGTCTTTGGTTAATAGGATCCGTATCAAAATTATTGTTTCGTCTGGGGCAACACTTGGAAATAAGTTTTTGACATCGAAAGAGACTAATTTAGAATTATCTGGTATTGTTATATTCTTAACTTTATTCACGAGTTCGTATGAGTTTTTGATACTATATTTAGGTTCAAATTTGGTATGATATTTGAATAAATCAATTAAAAAGGATAACGTCTTATATGCTGGAGCAGACATATAAGAAACAACTGGTCTGATTGGGTGGTCAAGTTTGTGTAGTTTTATGAGTAAATAAAGTTGTGGGATTTGGGGATTCATATTTATCAATTTAAATTTACTTTATCGTAAATGATACTTTTAGCCTGTTCAATTTGTTGTTTTATTTCTTTTTGAAAAATATTTGTTGGAAATAAAACAACAAATTGAACAGGCTAAGAGTATCATTTACGATAAAGATAAATTTAAATTGATAAATATGAATCCACCACCCAGTCAGACCAGTTGTTTCTTATATGTCTGCTCCAGCATATAAGACATCATCCTTTTTAATTGATTTAATCAAATATGATACCAAATTTGAACCTAAATATAGTATCAAAAACTTATACGAACTCGTGAATAAAATTAAGAATATAACAATACCAGATAATTCTAAATTAGTCTCTTTCGATGTCAAAAACTTATTTGCAAGTGTTCCCCCAGACGAAACAATAATTTTAATAGAGAACCTATTAACCAAAAACAAAGTAAATGAAGTTATAAAAATGGACATAATTAATTTATTAAGTACTTGCCTAAGACAAAATTATTTTTCATTTAATACATTCTACAATAGTAAGGAAGGGTTAATTATGGGGAGTCCATTAAGTCCATTACTTGCCGAAATTTTCATGGACAGTATTGAAACAATGATATTTAACAACCATAATAACAATAGTAATAATCGTCTATACTGGTATCGATACGTAGACGATATAATTGTATGCTTTACAGGTACGGACAGACAATTAACTCACTTTGTACAATATATTAATTCTTTATATAGAAATATCAGTTTTTACAATGGAAGAAGAAGTCGAAGGGAAAATCAACTTCCTAGACTTAACAATCAGTAAAACCATGAAAAAACATGAATTTGCAATATATCACAAACCTTGTCATACAGATACCACAATTCACAATAGTTCTCACCACCCTAACCATCATAAAGTCGCAGCTTATCATAGTTTTATACATACTAACTAATATCCCCTTATCAGAGAAAAATTTTACTAAAGAATTAAACTACATAAAACAAGTAACCGTTAACAACGGTTATTCGGTTACTTTAATCCATAATATCATAAGGAAAAAACTTAGAAACAAGGCAATTTCAGCAATATACTCACGTTTTAAGGACAGTAATACCACATTTGAATGCTTAACCTATCTCGGCAAACCAACGTAAAGACTGGGGAAATTTTTAAATCAAAAAAATATCAACATAGCTTACAAGACTAATAATACTATAGGGAAATATCTTAAAAACTACAAACCACAAATCAATTCAATTAACATGTGAGTCATGTCCTAAAAAACTGGGACGTACATTTATACAAAGAATTACAGAAAACGAAAAAAGTTTCATCCATAGAAAATCTAATTCAACATATGCTAATCATCTTTTAACAGAAAATCACACATTTAACAAGAATTTCAAAATTTTACACACCCAACAAAAAGGTTTAAAACTAAGTCTGTTAGAAACAATGCAAATAAATCGATTAAAGACTACAGGTACTTTACTCAACAACCAGGTAGATTTAAGCAATTCACCATTATTGAATTTATTTTCCAATTCCAAATCTGTGTGGGTTTTCCAATACTATCAATGTAATTTAATTAGGTGTAATATTATAATTAAGAAATTATATAAAATTGTGAACATTAAACCTAACTTGACAGTGTAAAATGTAGATCTGAAGAAGCTGCATCGACAGCGAAACGCGTCATCGCAATTTAAATAAACCAGTGGAAATTGACTAAAATAGTTTCGGAGAAAATCGGGGACAGACAGACAGATGAACGGACAGCGAAACGATCTTCTAAGTGTTCCGTACCTAAACTAACCTGAACATTAAAAATGTATGTGAAAATTTAGAATTTTTTAAGTATTCTGTTTCCTATGTTATATTTACCACTAAACTTTTTTTAGATTTAATAAAAACTCGTTTATACGGCAAATTAAAAAGTGACAAAAAATTAACTGTCGTGTTGTATTCTTTATGGGAAAAGAATATAAACGTTTTAAAATGTGTTAATTTATTTACCGATTAGCGACATAAATTATCGTGCTAGGCTTAATTTATATCACACGGAAAAATAATCTCATGGAAGATCACGATTTAGAATGAGAAAGATTTATTTATTTTCTGTCTATCTTTCGTTTGGTAGTTGTGCCAAGTCCCTCAGTTTTTAGATAAATAATCCTATCTATATTCTTTGCTATTTTCAAATAATTAATGAGAGAACTAGGTCTGTAAACTGAAGCACAGCTATTTTCTTATATACCCTTTAATATCAAACTGACGTGAGTCTATAAGGCAGCAGTTAGTTTAGTTTTTTCCCATTTTCAATTATCGAATTCTCTTTACACCTCTACTCCCCGAATTCTTTCATTCTAAACTTTTATGTAGAGAGAATACCTCTTCCGTTATTTCCCCTATTCCAAGTTGTTCGTTGGCAAACATGTTTTCTGCATTGCTGCATCCTGATCTGGATATTTTAATTCAATGAGTGCCCGTGCTCCACTACCAAATTTTCCATATTTAAACCCGATTTTTTCTTTTCTTATTGTTATTGTTCTTGTGAATATAATATAGAAATAAAATTCATGGGAAAAATTAAACTTGAAGTAATAAAAAGTACAAAATGATATTTTCTCCCAGTTCCTAAATAGTTAGTACTTCCTTGTACAGGAAAATATAATTAGTAAAATAAATCTCCGCTTTTAACGAAAAATGCAAGAAATACCAGGAGAAGGGTAGTCTTGACCGACTAGTTAAGCAGCAATATTATGTTCTTGGGGTAAGCGGTCTTTGGAAAAGAACTAAACAGTTTTTGACACCTTTTTAGCTACGCCAAGCTTTCGAAAATATTTCATTTTCTTTATCAGGGCTACAATTATAGTAGATTATCAGTATTTTTGAGATTAAAAGTAAAGAACAACCCTATTTTATATGTAACATTAAAGTACTTACTGCTAAGTGGTGTGTTTAAAAATTGTTCTTTGTAGGAGCACTTTATTACACTTATTCATCAGAAAAACATGAGAAAAACTAGACATAATCATCTCTGGGAAATATAATAAACTTTTACTTCATTTTCTTAGTATGGTACGAAGAATTGTGTGGTTGTAAAGTGATTTTGATTTATAAAGGATTTTTTTGTTATGTTTTCTTGTCATTTTGCTAAGGGCAGTGTGTTTCTATCTCTTAGTTAGGTTGTGGTTAATTTATATTTAAAAGTAGAATGACGTTAACATGTTGTTTGATCGTTTTAAAATTCAAAAGTTCGTGAAAATCAGTGGGATTATTATCAAAGAGATATGTCAGATATGTTGTAAGAGTTTTTATTTTGACTGCCTATGTCTAATAGATTGGAGAAAATTAAACTCAGATCTTCAATGTCAGTTTTTTTATTGATCGAGTTCGGTGGATATATATATATATATATATATATATATATATATATATATATATATATATATATATATATAAATATATATACATATATATATATATATATATATATATATATATATATATATATATATATATATATATAATGGATGCAATTTAGAAGGAGGACATCAGATTAAAGTTTATGATATGTAGTTCTAAATTTTGAGTGGCACATTAAGAAATTATGCTGATTTTGCCTTAATACCGACCCAAATCTGAAAATGGATTTCAAAAAATTTCAGAAAAACTAAATTAAAAATGTAATTTGCTAATATAATAAAAAGTTTTCTCTACTGAAGTTATTCTATTTTCGGAGATATCACAGCATATTTGCCACTTTGAAAAAATTCAGGATTTTTCATCCAAAAACCATTTGCCGGTGCATATAAGTCAAAATAACAAATTTTTAAAAAGTGCTGCAAAAATTCTGAAAAAATTCATGGTGATTCTACGAACAAGTAGTTTTTGTCTCTTACATAATTTCTCTAAAAATTTTGATTTGGGTTGGTATTGAGCCCAAAACCCACTCAATTTTTTAATATGTCACTCAAAATTCTTAAGCTTTAATCTGGACCAGATTGTGTCCTCATATATTGCGTCAATTGATGAACTAAGGGGGGGGTCCGGTTGACGAAGAATGACCCATATATATATATATATATATATATATATATATATATATATATATATATATATATATATATATGTATATATATATATATATATATATATATATATATATATATATATATATATATATATATATATATATATATATATATATATTTGTGTCTATGTGTAGGCCACTTTTTATATTTTTAGACGGCTTTGAGTAACTGTATATGCAGTATCTCTGAATTAATGATGATTTATCTTTATTAAGTTCAGGCGCCATATTGCCACAAAACCCATTATTAAATGACACTTA
>CM032454.1:186185919-186220266 GCA_019049505.1 Pachyrhynchus sulphureomaculatus
TACGTACTTTTTTTTTAAAACATATATATGTTCTCTGGCCAGGTTATAGGCCATATTTTATTACGATAAGTGGCATAAGGAATGAGCAGTGACGATAATAGGAAATGAAGTCGGAAAAAAATTTGCCGCTAGCGCGTTCCCTTGCAAAACACAGCCTAAACCATTAAATATGGAACAATATTATGTAGCATAGAACATCTATAATCTATAATATATATAAAATCCAATGTCTCTCTGTCTGTCTGTCTGTCCATTAGTGCGTTTATCAGGCGAGAAACATCCGATTTACGTGCCTTATTTAAATTCATGCATATATTCTTTGGCCAGGTTATATAATAATAATAATCTATATCCATAATATATATAAAATGCAACGTCTCCCTGTCTGTTTGTCTGTCCGTTAGTGCGCTTATTCCTCGAGAACCACTTATCCGATTTACGTGATTTTTTAAATTCATACATATGTCATGATCATGATCAGGTTATATATATATATATATATATATATATATATATATATATATATATATATACGAGGCTGGTTTGAAAAGTCCGTGCAAAGTCCGAGAGATGGCACAACCGGCACGTATCGAGGTCATGTTTAGTTAGTAGCATCTCTTGAATGAACGCACACCAAGTTTCAGCCATATTGGTCTATTTTTTTGTGTTTGGCATTCGTGTGAATCAAGGAAGTCGAGTGATTTTCAAGAAATGGACGAAAAAGAATTTCGTGTGGTGATTAAACATTACTTTATGAAAGGCAAAACGCCTCAGGAGACTAAAGAGAAGCTTGATAAACATTATGGTGACTCTGCACCTTCGATTAGAACAGGTTATAAGTGGTTTCAAAATTTTCGGACTGGCCATATGGGCACAAGTGACGCTGAACGTTCTGGACGGCCTGTGGAGGTTACGTCTCCAGAAATCATTGATCAAATCCATGATATGGTGATGGATGACAGAAAAGTTAAGGTGCGTGAGATGGCTAGTGCTGTGGGCATCTCGACTGAACGGGTACATAATATTTTGCATAAACATTTGGACATGAGAAAGCTATCCGCAAGATGGGTGCCGCGATTGCTCACGCTTGACCAAAAACGGAATCGTGTGAAGTGTTGCAAGGATGGTTTGCAGCTGTTCCAGAAGAATCCGGAGGACTTTAAGCATCGTTTCGTCACTGTGGATAAAACATGGATACATTACTATACTCCTGAGACCAAACAACAATCTAAACAATGGGTTACTAAGGGGGAATCTGCACCAAAAAAGGCGAAGACCGTTCCTTCGGCCGGAAAGGTTATGGCGACTGTCTTTTGGGATTCGCAAGGGATAATCCTCATCGACTATCTGGAAAAGGGTAAAACTATTACAGGTGAATATTATTCATCGTTATTGGACCGTTTGAAAACCGAGCTGCAAGAAAAACGCCCGCGATTGGCCCACAAGAAAGTCCTTTTCCATCACGACAACGCACCAGCACACACCTCAGCAGTTGTGGTCGCAAAATTAATGGAAATAGGATTCCAACTCGTATCACATCCCCCCTATTCTCTAGACTTGGCTCCCTTGGACTACTATTTGTTCCCCAATTTGAAGAAATGGCTGGCAGGACAAAGATTTTATTCAAACGAGGAGGTGACTGCAGACACTAATGGATATTTTGCAGACTTGGACAAATCCTATTATTCGGAATAGATCAACAAACTAGAACATCGTTGGACGAAGTGTATAAGCCTAAAAGGAGACTACGTCGAAAAATAAAAAAGGTTTACCCCCAAACACATAAGTAGTTTTTATTTTTGCACGGACTTTTCAAACCAGCCTCGTATATATATATATATATATATATATATATATATATATATATATATATATATATATATATATATGTATATATATATATATATATATATATATATATATATATATATATGTATATATATATATATATATATATATATATATATATATATATATATATATATATATATATATATATATATATATATTATTACATCTATAATATATATAAAATGCAACGTATCTCTGTCTGTCTGTCTGTCTGCCCGTTAATGCGCTTATCACTGGAGAACCACTTATCCGATTTACGTACTTTTTTTCTAAACATACATATGTTCTCTGGCCAGGTTATAAGTTATATTTTATTACGATATGTAGCATAAGGAATGAGCAGTGACGATAATAGTAAATGAAGTGGGAAAAAAGTTTGCCGCTAGCGCGTCCTCTTGCAATACACAGCCTAAACCATTAAATATGGAACAATATTATGTAGCAGAGAATATCTATAATCTATAATATATATAAAAATGCAATGCCTCTCTGTCTGTATGTCTGTCTGTCCATTAGTGCGTTTATCACGCGAGAACCACTTATCCGATTTACTTGTCTTTTTTAAATTCGTACATATATTCTTTGGCCAGATTATATAATAATAATAATCTATATCTATAATATATATAAAATGCAACGTCTCTCTGTCTGTCTGTCCGTGAGTGCGCTTATCCCTCGAAAACCACACCACCAAACATAGGAAATAAGCAGTGATGATAATGGTGAATCAAGTCGGAAAAAAGTTTGCCGCTAGCACGTTCTCTTGCAATACACTGCCTAAATCATTAAATATGGAACAATATCATGTAGCAAAGAATATAATAAATATAATATGCCACGTGTCTCTGTCTGTCAGTCTGTCCGTTAGTGCGCTTATGAATTGAGACCACTTATCCGATTTACATGTTTTTTTTAATTCATACATTTGTTCTCTGGCCAGGTTATCTATAATCTTCTATAATATATATAAAATGCAAGGTCTCTCTGTCTGTCTATCTGTCTGTCCGTTAGCGCGCTTATCACTCGAGAACTACTTATCCGATTTACGTGTTTTCTTTTAATTCATACATATGTTCTCTGTCCAGGTTACGTGAGTATAATAATAATAATCTCTAATCTATAATATATATAAAATGCAACGTCTCTTCGCCTGTCTCTCTGTCTGTCCGTTAGTGCGCTTATCACTCGAGAACAACTTATTCGACTTACGTGTTTTTTTATAAAATACTTATTTTATTACGTTCGGTAATATAAGAAATAAGCAGTGACGATAATAGCGAATCAAGTTTGCCGCTAGCGTACTCTCTTGCAATACGCTGCCTAAACCGTTAGATATGGAACAATATCATGTAACAAAAAATACAATATATATAAAATGCAACGTCTCTCTGTCTATCTGTCTGGCCGTTAGTGCGCTTATCACTCGAGAACCAGTTAACCGATTTACGTGTTTTTTTCAATTCTTAACTTAATATTTACAAAAAAAATCTATAATATATATAAAACGCAACGTCTGTCTGTCTGTCCGTTAGTGCGTGTAGCACTCAAGAACTACTTATCCGATTTACGTGTTTTTTTGTAAAATACATATGTTCTCTCGACAAGTTATAGGATGTATTTTATTACGTAAGGTAACATAAGAAATATGCAGTGACGATAATAGTGAATGAAGACCACGCGAGCGAAGCCGCGGACACGGTTAGTATTTAATAAAATACAGTATTGAAAAACAATCATTATTATACTTTAAATTTCAATATAAAAATAATTATAAATACCCACATCATCTGTTAAATTTTAAAATATGAAAATTTGCCTGCTGTAGTTATCCGCCGGCAATTTTACGTCCAAAGCAATACGAAATGCTCAAAAAAGTCGGATAATTTTTTTTACTTACAGTTAAAAGTACACTTGATATTAGAAAATCATTAAGAACTTAAAAAAACTTTCTCTTTTTTTTTGTAATTCTGCTCGTGATAAACGTATTTTTTGCTTATTATTAATCATACTTAAAATATGGTAAAAAAATATTTAAAGGTGGGAAATGAAAGATAAAAGTCTAAGCTTTAAGCATAAAGCATTTATATTTCATTTAAACATCTAGGTAAAAAGAAAACAGTTATTGGAAATACAAACATTCCAAATTACTCGAAAAAATTAAATGAATTATATATACTCTTTGGCTATCTTATTGGATCCGGCATTTTAAATTTTTTAAATGTGTCATCGGATTCTTAATCAGCACCCCAAGAAACCCCTTAATAACCAATTTCGAAATATTTAACGGTATATAGAGAGAATAATTTAATCATATATGAGGTTGAAAGCATGATTCCCACTACAACTGGAAGGGTTAAGCCAGCCATTTTATTTTAAATTACGGTAAAATTTTAAAAAAAAAATTATCTGTATACTATTTTTTGTAAAATTTCCCGGTCTTTCACGTGGTTTAGTTTTTCGATATCCTTTTTATTTTTAAAGATATTTACAAAAAACCGAGTTTTTCATTTTATTTTCGATTCTGTAGACTTAGCGTACACTTTGGAGCAACAAATTTTCTATATCGTATTCTACGTTCAAAAAACTACCTGTGTGCCAAAATGCAACCTGTTAACCTTTAAAGGGAACTTTTTGTCAAAATTTGCCACTGATGACTGGGCTATAAGAAATCATGTGCGCGTAAACTACTTTAGATGTTTATACATAAGAACCACCCACCACATACATTTATAACGAAAAATTACAGGAAACGACTGATTCAGCAAAAATTTTCATACGAAATGTGTTTGTACATAAAACTGAGCAAATATTCAAAATTTATATTAAAGTGCAATAATTAAATGCATAAAAGTGGACGCATAACATTCTATCTTTTTGACTTTAATACGTTTTCTGGCGAAATTAAAGTTGAAATACTGTCTGTAGCTTCTGTAGGTAAATTTACTGGAAAAATAACTGAATGGGATACGGGCGATACCAAGTAAATGAAAATTTTCAGTTTCAAACATTATAAATTTTTAATTAAACTTTGCAAAATTTGCTTTGAATCGTTAAATACAATTTTCAGTATTTTTGATTTTGCACTAAATCTACCTGGGTCGTTTACTACTTTCCGTGTCATATCAATTTTTGTTCCATTACCTATTTGCATATCCATTACCTGACCTTAGTCTACTAAGTATTTTAACTCATATACTCTATAACTAGTCAGAGATTGTTTTCTACGTTTGGTGTAGATTGTCCTACAATTAATTCTCACTTTCAGCTAAAGTACGCGAGGTTATGAGGAGGCTTAGCACTTAGCAAATAGACTAGGAAGATGCTTATATCCCACGCCTAAAATATTTCTAACAATTATTCTAACAACCTCGATTCCTGCAATATATCTTTGACCGGACTATTAGAGACAAGATGTAGTCTAACGCGAGAGCTCTGACTTACTCTTTTTGAAGCATCGCCATTCCGAATACTTTATGTCCGAGTTGTTCCAGCTAGTTGCAGGTGCAGAGGGAATTAAGCAACATTTTCTCATCCTGTAAACAACATGAGTAAGTTGGATCGTCCTCTACACCTAGCAATGTCAGATGCCTTTAGCAATTACAGTATCACTAGAGGCTTTCGACAAAGGGTTTAAGACAGGCCTATTTCTCTGAAATAAACTCAATGTTAAGCTATTCGGAATGTTTCAAATGGAGTCGAAGAAGCTTGACCGTTGTCTGATGAGTATGAAGTACTCAAGCTAGTTTAAATTATTCTCTCTTAAGTTACTTTTCCTTACAATAGGTGAATGACCTAAAGAATGGACACAATCGATATATATATATATATATATATATATATATATATATATATATATATATATACCGATTCACAAGAAATGCCCACGAAACGTCTGTGAAAATTGCTATCTATCTCTCTTATATGACATGTAAGAAAAAATATGCTGCGCATCATCCAAGAATAATTGAAACCAATTCTCTTGGTTCAGATTCTCCAAGAACAAGCAGGTTTTGTACCCGGTAGAAACACAAGAGAACAACTAATCAATGCAAGATAAATGGTAGAAAAGTTCTACGAATATAATGCTCCTGCTGTGTTCTGTTTCCTTGATTATACAAAGGCCTTCGAGACAGTACAGTGGGATCACTTATGGAGAATTCTTCAAGAAATGGGGACAACAGACCACCTAGTCTTCTTAATCCACAAATTATACAGCAACAACATTGCTTAGGTTAGAATTGAGAAAAATCTCTCTAAGCTATTCCAAGTCGGAAAGAGGGTGAGGCAGGGTTATATCTTATCTTCATTACTCTTCAATATATATGGTAAATGGATTATCCGCAAAGCGACGGTAGAGTGGAATGGAGGGGTATCAGTAGGAGGCAAAAAGTTCTCAAACTCAAGATACGCTGATGATACTACAATAATGGTTAGCTCCGAGGAACAAATGGTTGCCCTGCTGCATCGAACCGAAAAGGTTAGCGCAAATGTCGACCTTTTACTAAATTGAACGAAATGTTCCCTTCTTATAGTAGATCGAACTTAAATTTTGCCTGCTCTCAACAGAATCAACGAAATACCAATGAAGACAGATATTACATACTTAGGCATCAGAATTTCTAACCAGGGAGACTGCGAAGAAGAAATTAATAATATTCCCTATAGCTACATATGGAGCCGAAATATGGACTATTAACGCATCATGCCATAAAAGAATAGAGGCCTTCTAAACTACATGGTACAGGCGGATGCTCAGAATTTCCTGGATAGCTCATAGGACAAATGCGTCTGTTCTGAGAGATCTTAACATCCAGAATAGTGACCAGCTGTTACCATCGATTCAGAGAAAAATAGCATCATTTTTTGGTCATAATAAGGAAGGATGGCATGCAAAAGTTGCTGATCCAGGGGAAAGTCGACGGTAGAAGAAAAAGAGATAGATTACCCAACACATACACCGATTAAATCATGTCTACAATGCACTTGAAGTTACCGGGGATGATGAGAAATGTCGAAGATTGAGAAGCCTGGATGGTTGTTGTAAACAATGCAATAGAGGTCACAACGCTCGAAGCCGAGCAACGATGCGAGAGAGTAGGGTATCTCTACACTCTCAAAAAGGTGCAAGTTTATCTTAGGCTTATCAACTGATTTAAGTGTCGGGTGACTATCCGAACATATGACTACTTCCTGCTCGTTGTACATAGCTCCCCTTTTCATTGTGTATTTTATAAATATAGCCAAAATATTTAGCTAAAATTAGTAGAAAGCTTTGTGTAATGCACTAATGCAAGAAGTGCCACTTATTATCGGTTACAAAATATAGCAGGATAAAAAAACACAATATAAATAAACAGGTAAGAATAATCTCTCATATGGTTTACTCTTTTATAGCTCGATTTGCCTACATAAGTGAAAATAACCACACACGGGGTGACAAAACAGGTTAACCAAATTATAATAAATTTTGGTGATTTGAAATATCTCCCGCACTAAACTTCAGAGGTTATGGCTTTTTAGTAATGGAGAAACATCGTTTAATTTTATAACTAGTGAGTTACAGTGTGATTACTAAAAAGTATTTTAATTAATTCTACGTAAAAAATTATTTTAAATATGACAGGGTTAAGGTGGATTAGTAAAGTTGCTTTTATTAATTTGACATTCATTTTAATTGAATTTTTTGGAAATAATATTTTGGAATTTTAACTAAATATAAATAATGTTTTATATATATATATATATATATATATATATATATATATATATATATATATATATATATATATGTATGTATGTGTATATATATATATATATATATATATATATATATATATATATATATATATATATATATGGGCGTACAAGTATGAAATGCGGATTTTTTTTTTAAAAAAAACATGTTAAATTCGGAAGAATGATAAAAAGTGCTTTATTCAAAGTATGCTCCATCGCTTGTTATAGATTTTTCCCATCTTGCGGGCAATTTGTGAATACCACGCCAGTAAAAATCTTCCCTTTTGGTGCGAACCATTCATCGAGCCATTCTTTCCCATCTTCGTACGAACCAAAGCGCTGCTTAGCAAATGCGTGACCCATCGATGCAAACAAATGGTAATCGGAAGGAGGCAAGTCTGGTGAGTAAGCCGCCTGGGGTAGAACTTCCCAGCTGAGTGTTTCCAACGTGTCGCGAACTGGTTTTGCCGTATGTGATGGAGCATTGTCATGAAGAAAAATGACTTTGTGTTACCTCTTTCGGTATTCTGGCCTTTTTTCAAGCAGCGCACGG
This sequence comes from Pachyrhynchus sulphureomaculatus, assembly GCA_019049505.1. Classification (NCBI taxonomy): domain Eukaryota; kingdom Metazoa; phylum Arthropoda; class Insecta; order Coleoptera; family Curculionidae; genus Pachyrhynchus; species Pachyrhynchus sulphureomaculatus. The sequence goes on from CM032454.1 coordinate 186,194,060, forward strand.
TTCAAATCGGTCAATTCTTGTTGGTAACGTTTAGTATTAACCGTTCCCCAGCTCATAATAGACCACGCCCCTCTGGTCCCACCAAATTTAGAGCATCGTCTTTCTGCCAAAGCGATTCGGTCTTGTGATCGATGTGGATGGTACGCCTTTTCATTCCCTGTAACTATACGATGCAAAAACGACTTCCTTTTGTACCGAGCGAGCAAAATGTCACACGTGTTTCTGCGCTTTTCCATTTGCCTGTCGTTCAACTCATGTGGTACCCCTTGTTGCTTGTTGAGTAACGCCCAATTGCTCGGCGAGTTGTTTTTGTGTTTGCGAATCATCTTCATCCAACAATGCTTGCAATTCCACATCCTCGTATTTTTTTGGCGGTTTTCCACGATCCTTGTCTGCAATATCGACGTCACCACTTTTGAAACGACGAAACCATCGTTCACATGTATCTTGCGATGGAGCATGTTCACCATAAAGCTTCTCGAAGTAATCGGTATGATTCAACAGCAGTTTTCTTAAAATGAAAACAAAAAATGTATGCTGTACGCTAATGCTCTATGTTCGGTATAAATTTCGACATATTGAACACAACAACACAACACTATGCACACACTTTTCCAATTTATCACTCGTGTACGTCTGACACTTGTTGACACAACAAAATGGAGCACTGTGAAATCTTTATAGCACAGACTGCATTGGTGCACCATCTGTTGTCTGAAATCCGCACTTCGTACTTTTACACCTGGTATATATATATATATATATATATATATATATATATATATATATATATATATATATATATATATATAGATAATACAATAAAATTCTGGATTTCAATCCGTTCGTCTAGCAATAAATTTGGACGACGTTTCGTCAAAATCTCATTTGGCATTTTCAAGTGCTGTGCTGCTGCTATTCGATACTGTGATCTCGCTGCTGCTGTTGCCGCTTAAAACTAACTAACAGTTAGCTAAAATTCATACACAACATAAAAATATTAGTTGTTTAATTAAACAAACTGTTACAAAAACTATTTGTCACTAATCTTCAGTAATATCAATAAAGTACTTAGGCTACTTTTCTAATAGTTCACGTCCTTGACATTTCATCGATGGGCAACTGCCGTCTCTAAACTGGCTTTTCAAACTCTGTCATTCCGGCATTCTAATGTTCATCCCAGCTTTGTCACTGGAGACGAATTACTTTTTAAAATTCTGTCGTTCAGTGATTTATGAAATTTGGACAGTGTTCAAATTTAATACAAATAAGTGTTAGATGTGTCTCCAGTTGTCGCAAGTTGCCACCGAGTCAATATATGAAACTATTTTCATAACACTATCACTATTACTGTGACTATAAGCCTAATTGTATCCAATACTGGATGTAGGCCTTCCCCCTGAATTTCCATCTTAATCTATTTACAGCTGAATGGCATTCAATGCCCGCAATCTTCTATAAATCCATCTTGTTTTGGGACATCCTACGCTCCTTTTCTGTTCTCGTGGTCTCAATTATAATTTTCTTAGTCCATCGATCATCGGTCGTGCGTGCTACATGTCCATTGCCAATTTCTTTCTGCTACATGCTCTATAATATCCTTTAATTTCTATCTTTAACTTCTATCCCTATCATTTGTCTTTCATGTGCTCTCTGAGTCCGAGCTAGTTTTTCTGTATCCGCTTTATTCAGTGTCCAAGTTTTAGCGCCATATGTAATTACGTGTAGGGTAAACTAGTCGTAAACTTTTTCGTTTAACTTATTTGGGATGGCTTTATGTTTGAATATATAACTTAATTTCCCGAATGCGCTCCATCCAAGCCTGATTCTTCTTGAAATTTCATCAGAGACACTGTCTCTAGTTGTAGTAATTTTTTGCCCCAGATACACATAATCCTTAACAATCTGGGAGCTGTTCCTACTAAATTTATAACTATGTTCTTAGTAGTGTTGGTTAATATTTTTGTTTTACTTTTACTTTTATTCATCTTATCACAAATTGTCTTTGAGTGATAACACAGCCCCATAAAAAAAAAAGTGGGGTATACTTTTGATGCGATATATCAGATCCGTAGTATTTTTGCCCGCTGATCACGAATCTGACGTCAGAATATCGCCATCACGTCTCAATTTTTTTCTAACCTCAAAAAATAGGTAAAAATTAAGAAAAATATACTCCTAAAAAATTGATTCAAGCTTTTTCATGAATCCAAAGATGTATTAATATGTATTCGGACACGCTAAGCTAATATTCATCGGTTGGATTAAGCCATACAGTTCTGTTTTCTTTCTAACCTCAATAAATCAGACAGATATAGTGCTTCTCGAATGCAAAAAAACGAATTCAAATTAAAATTCAACCGATTCTTACCAAATTTGGTACACGGGGGTTTTTTGGGTTGCTGATCATGAATCTGAGGTCGGATTTGCAAAATTCAAAATGGTGGATCCAAGATGGCGGACAAAATTTTTGAAAACCAACCGATTCCTTCCAAATTTGGTATACAGTTGGGGAATCCTCAAACCTGATACTCTTAAACCCTAAACCCTGAAACCTTAGACTCCCACACCCTGTAACCTCAAAAAATAGACCTCAATAACCCTGTAACTTTAAAAATGAGACCCAACAGTAGACCCTTAAGCCCCAGAATTGCGAAGGTTAGACCAGCGCCTAACTTTCCTTTTTTTTGGCTGTATCTTGTTATTTTTTTCCGCGAATGACCTATTCAAAGGCTTTCTGCCCAAACGCTTTTGAGGACTTGTTTCTCTTTTTAGCGACCAGCAATAGTCCGCTAGCATATGGTCATCCCATCGTCCTTGATACCGATTTTCTATGATTTTCAGATCTTGGTGAAAACGTTCCCCTTGCTCCTCACTGTAGTCACCAAGATTATCTGGGAAATCATCGATGTGGGAGTCCAGGAAATGTAATTTTAGATTCATTAAGCAACCTAATGTTTGAAAATTTTTTACCATTTTCTCGAATATTTCTTTGTACTTAGGACTTTTATTATTTCCCAAAAAGTTTGTTGTGACTTCTTTAAAACTAAGCCAAGCAGCTTTTTCAACTTTATTCATTTTAGTAACAAATAATGAATCTTCAAACAATTTTCTTATTTGTGGCCCGTCAAATACGCCTGCCTTAATTTTAGCTTCAGAAAATTTCTGAAATTTTTTTATGCAAATATTTGAAACATGGGCCGTTTGTATCTAATGCTCTCGTAAATTGCTTCATAAGTCCAAGCTTAATGTGAAGCGGGGGAATAAGAACTTTTCCTGGATCTACCAATGGTGGAAACAATACATTATTTTCACCAGGAGTGAACGATTCTCTTGTTGGCCATTTTTTTTTCTTATAATGACGTTCCCTGTCTCTGCTATTCCACAGACATTTATAACAGGGATAAAGTGTAAACCCTGACTGTTGGCCAAGCAATATTGTTACAATTTTCAGATCTCCACAAATTTTCCAGTTAGGATCAGCATATTTTATTTTTATCAAAAGCTGCTTCATTTTTTCATATTGCTCTTCCATAACTGTGGAATGAGCAATCGGAATGGGAGCGTAAACGTTGGTATTATGCAGCAAAACTGCCTTAATGCTCCGTTTAGAAGAATCAATGAACAGTCTCCATTCTTCAGGATCGTATGAGTTATTTTGAAATTCATCCATTAGACCTTTTACATCGGTACAATATGAAAGTGACAATTCCTCGTCCATTGTGAAATATTTTCGAAATTCTTCATCTCTGTTTCTATAATAAGAAATCGTAGCTTCTGGCTTAAGTAAATGTCTTTTCTTTAAAAAGGAAGCACGATGCTCTGAACCATCTTTGGATAAGCCTAAATCTCTGACTAGATCACTAAGTTCTGACTGTGATACGAGTATTGGTTCTGATTTACGGTTGTATGGTAGACATTCTTTATCTGTGTCACTAGTATATGATAGGTTGTCACTAGAACATTCATTAGTAACAGTGTTTGAATCTTTTTCGACAGTCTCAATGTTTTCGGCATGAACTGATAAGGTGAAATCATTTGTTTCCATAACATCAGCATCAAGTGGTTCAGGAGGCGGAATTAGTTTAGTTGGTCTTGTTACTGTCGAAACATCGTTATAAGTAATAGTGCTTTTATTTTTTCGGTTATGCCTAGATACAACATTCATACAAAAGTAGCAATCATTTTCACTGTATGGTCTATTCCATATTGCTGGTCTGGAATATTTAATCGCCTTCTTATTGATGTACAACATTATTTTGCAAGAACTGCAAATGATGTGGGGAACCCAATCTGTATCCTGGTGCTGTATTTCAATGTTAAAACAATCCTTATATAAGGTTTTAATCTTATCCGTTATCGGTGACCCCATTTTACTCAATACGTGTTGACAGTAAATATAACAAAATGAATCACTGTTTTTATCGCACTTATGAAAAGTCCTTGTACCGTGAGACCGTTTTCTTGTAACATTATACTCTACATGAGCCAAGTCACCTACACATGAAGAGCTACGGTCGCTGGATGACGACGGCTGCGGGCCCGCTTTCTCACCCTGACCAACCGCCGATACTGGGTTTCCGAGTCCCTGCATCGTAATTCTCTTTCTTCTACCTGCCATGACGGCATCTAAGCCGTTATCCAGGGACTCTGCCGGCTAGTGGAGTAACACCGTTGCCCACCGTCACCACGTGGAGGTGCCCTGGATGCAGGTAGAAGAATAAAAATCGACCGAGGAATTTTCTCGGCGTTCAAAATGGCGCGGAAACATCTGCCATCTTGAATTTTGCAAATCCAACCTCAGATTCGTGATCAGCGACCCAAAAAATCCCCGTGTACCAAATTTGGTAAGGATCGGTTGAATTTTAATTTGAATTCGTTTTTGCATTCGAGAAGCACTATATCTGTCTGATTTATTGAGGTTAGAAAGAAAACAGAACTGTATGGCTCAATCCAACCGATGAATATTAGCTTAGCGTGTCCGAATACATATTAATACATCTTTGGATTCATGAAAAAGCTTGAATCAATTTTTTAGGAGTATATTTTTCTTAATTTTTACTAATTTTTACCAATTTTTTGAGGTTAGAAAAAAATTGAGATGTGATGGCGATATTCTGACGTCAGATTCGTGATCAGCGGGCAAAAATACTACGGATCTGATATATCGCATCAAAAGTAGACCCCACTTTTTTTTTTGTGGGGCTGTGTAATTTAACTCATTTATCCTTTCTTGTAACTCATGTGAATTACTACTGATGACAACAATATGGTCTGCGAAGCTTAAATGACTCAGATACACATCATCTATCTTTAGGCCCTTCTTGGTCCAATCTAGTTGTTCAAGTTCTCACATGACCGACTTTATTTACCGTGCAATTTTTGTTTCATATACTTTTTTGACGACCTCATATTGCATTGTCCTTTGTATAATGTATTCATTTAAGAAAAAGTGAAATTATATTCTGTTAATATCAGACACAAACAAGATTTCCAACTTTTTATGCACAGAATAAAAAAAAAAATAGTCGACATTATTTCTTTTTTTAAATTGCCGTAGAAACAAATTTTTCCCTTCGAATAAGTATCTAATACTTTATGTACTACACGTAGCCAATATAGGTAACTTGCTTTAAACATTTTGCTAGCAGTAGCAATTCTTTATGAAACTGAATTAATCGATGTAGGAAACGAAATAGGTCAGCCGTTTCGAAATCATATGTGCTATTGCATGCAACATGTGACTGGATTAAACTATAAGCAGACAGCGAATAATTTGGTGCACATTAGTAATGTTCGATACTGGAAACTGTATCGATATTTTGGATGAATTTGTTTTCAAAAATATTATGACGATGTATATATATATATATATATATATATATATATATATATATATATATATATATATATATATATACATACTAACCGTGCCTGCGGCTCAGCTCGCGTAGACTTGATTCACTAATATCGTCACTGCTTATTCCTTATGTTACCTAACGTAATAAAATATCTGCCATTATTTCCCCTTATCTTCCATTATTTCTTCTTATCTCCCATTATCTCTACATAATTTCCATTATCTAGGCTTATTTCTGCTCATCTCCCAATATTTATCCTTATCTCCAATTATTTCTCCTTATCTCCCATTATTTCTCCTTATCTCCCATTATCTAGGTTTATCTCGACTTATCTCGCAATATTTCTATTTATCTCCCATTATTTCTCCTTATCTCCCATTATCTCACCATAACTCCGATTATCTTATCTCTGCTTATCTCCCATTATATATATATAGATAGAGATATTATTATGACTGTTTTTGTTTTTCTTTCTCACATTTGGTCAATGTGATTCCATGTTTGGCTAACGGGCGCAAACCAAGTCAGCACAAACGCATTACCATTGTGTATTAAGGAATGACCTGACAATGTTACATGTTTTCAAAATCACTGACTTCTGAATGTTTTTGTGTATGTTTGTGTTGAGTCCTAATTGTACTAAGTGTGGTGTGAATGTTGTTGGTGTAAGGCCTGTGGCTGATATAATGAGGGAGACAATGATGACTTTTTCTTGTTTCCATAGCCTTTTTATTTCCGTTCCAAGGTCTGTGTATTTGGAAATTTTTTCTGTGTATTTCGTTTGGATGTTTGTGTCGTTGGGAACAGCTATGTCAATTAGATAGGTGACTTTTTCTTTTTTGCACTGAAAAGTAATATCGGGTCTATTGGCGGAGACTGTTTTATCTGTATGGATACTGATGTCCCAGTAGAGTTTGTAATCTTTATTCTCAAGTACGGATGTTGGTGTGTATTTGTAGTAGGGATCTGTGTTTTCTATGAGCTTGTATGTTGTGGCTAGTGCTTGGTGAACTACTTTTGCCGCTGAGTCATGTCTGGCTGGGTATTCCGTTCCGGCTAATATTTTACATCCGCTTGTTATGTGTTCGATTGTTATTATTATTATTATTATTATATAACCTGGCCAAAGAATATATGTATGAATTTTAAAAAAAAGACACGTAAATCGGATAAATGGTTCTCACCTGATAAACGCACTAATGGACAGACAGACAGACAGACAGAGAGACATTGCATTTTATATATATTATAAATTATAGATTGTAGATATTCTCTGCTACATAATATTGTTCTATATTTAATGGTTTAGACTGTGTTTTTGCAAGGGAATGCGCTAGTGGCAAACTTTTTCCCGACTTCATTTACTATTATCGTCACTGCTCATTCCTTATGCTACCTATCGTAATAAAATATAGCCTATAACCTGGCCAGAGAACATATGTGTGTTTAAAAAAAAAAAAGTAAGTAAATCGGATAAGTGGTTTTCCAGTGATAAGCGCTCTAACGGACAGACAGAGAGACAGACAGACAGAGAGACGTTGCATTCTATATATATATTTATATATATATATATATATATATATATATATATATATATATATATATATATATATATATATGGCATCCTTTTTAATCTCGGACACCTCCTCTGCCCAAAAATAGAAAGGAATTCCAAGGCTCTGGTTTATCGCAAATTTTAGGTTTTTTTTATATCTAATTTTGAATGTCACATGGCCTTTTTACATTGGTTGAGTCATTGTGTCGGGATATATCCGGTAAAAAAGTGCAAAAAACCTCACTTTTTTTAAATCTAGGTTATTTTACTTGCCAATTTTATGTCCGCATTGCTAAAATAATGATAGAATATTGTTAAATGATGCTACCACTGATTGACAGGCACTTTCGTATCATTTTGGACCATACTGGAGATCGCCAGAACCCTTCAGTACCAAAATTTCTCCCATGTAGTTGGAAATATGGAATCACTGATTCCATTACACTTTGTTCAGGACTTGGCTATACAGAAACTCTTAGAAATCGATCCAGATACTTACATAATATAAAATTGGATAATGCTGGTCCATTTTGGACCATTTGTTAACCTCTCCAAAACCTCAATCACCCCTATATCGTAAAAAACATGGGTCTGTTGACACTGACACTGTAGCTGGCCGTGGCTCGATAACGTAGTACTTTGCTACTGTGCAGAAGATCGAGGAGTCAATCCTGCAGGTCGGTGTACTTATTTATTAATTTATTTAAGTATATTTGGCCTGGCCACGTACATAGGTAGTAGTTGTTTGCAGAAATGCAAGTAACGTCCGTGGCAGCACTACCGCGTTGTTTAAAAGGGTCCGTGAAATACAAAAATGTATGTTTGGGCACTTAGACAACGTTGACAGGTGTTATGACATCCTCGCCGATATCCTTGGAATATGGAAAAAGGGTAAAATTCCTATTGAGGCGGGGAGGTTAGTGATAAAAAAAAACTATTTATTTTTAATTAGGACTCACGGTTAAAATGCCTTTTGTAAAATCATCAGAATTTCGGATGGTTGTAGCTTCTACTTGATGGAAATTCATTATAAATATATAATAAAACACTGTTTTTAGTCAATTTCCACTGGTTTATTTATAATTGTGATGACGCGTTTCGCTGTCGATGCAGCTTCTTCAGATCTACATTTTACACTATCAAGTTAAGTTTAATGTTTACAATTTTATATAATTTATTAATTATAATATTATACCTAATTAAATTATAATGATAGTATTGGACAACCCACACAGACATGGAATTAGGAGAGCAAATTCAATAATGGCGAATTGTTTAAATCTACCTGGTCGTTGAGTAAAGTGCCTGTAGTCCTTGATCGATTTATTTGCATTGTCTCTAAAAGGTTTAGTGTTAAACCTTTTTGTTGGGTATGTAAAATTTTGAAATTTTTTAGTAAATGTGTGATTCTCTGTTAAAAGATGATTAGCATAATTAGACTTTCTATGGATGAAACTTTTTTCGTGTTCTATAATTCTTTGTATAAATGTACGTGCAGTTTGTTTTATGTTCGATATTCATTTCTCGACCGATAGCTAAAACACAATAGGCACAATATCTCAGCTTCTATTTATCCGATTGTCATGAAAATTAGATATAATGTCACTGAAAGATGTATTTTTCCAATGCATATTATATCCAGTGTTAGCTATTTTGGAAAACTCCTCTTTACTTAGAGACATATCGCGTGTATATATATAATTATATATATATATATATATATATATATATATATATATATATATAAGCGTCAAAGTTCATAAGTAGACGTTCGTCTTTTCCACTACTTCAGCTACATGATGAAATTAGAATAAGTTTCTTAGAATTTATACTGTTTTTAATTTCCGACCGCACGCTTATTTGATTATCTTTGTATCACCCGATCCAAGAAAGATCTTAGTAGTTGTACTCAGGCATTCAATGGCAAGAGTTGCATTTTCTGAACTTGTTCTGCTTCGAAATGTTCTTACGCTCATTTAGTATGAAGCTTCTAAAAACCGCACCAAGAAAGCATCTGTACCCAACATCAGGAGAGTTATAGTAGGCGTCAAATGGTAGAAAAAAACTCCGTGTCAAATCAAGGCGTACACTACACCGTTCACAGAAAACAAGTGCCATGAACAAACGACCACAGGAAAAGATCTGGTCGGCTTAAAGACACAATAGAAGTCATGGTGATATCTAAACGAAATAGATTATTAACTGCTCATCCAATTACTGTTGCTTTATATAAACTTGTGGGAAACCAGCCCCGACTACCACTATTAAGAGGCGATTAATATCTGCAGGTCCAAGATGATGTGTAACTGCTTACTCTTTTTTTTGCTGAAGGTATTTTATAAAATATGGTGTATTATCGTATTCCTAATATCTAGTTAAACAGTAAAATAGGGTTGATATACTAAAAGATGGGTAGTAGTATATTATATTATACTCTCTCTCTCGCATCATTGTTCGGCTCCAAGCGTCGTGACCTCTGTTGCATTGTTACATAGAATTTATAACAGCCCTCCAAGCTTCTCTATCATCGACACTTCTCATCATCTCCGATAACTCCAAGTGCATTGTAGACATGATCTGATCGATGTATCTGTTGGGAGATCTACCTGTTCTTCTTCTACCTTCGACTTTCCCCTGGATCAGCAACTTTTCCATACCATCCCTCCTATTAAGTGACCAAAAAATGACGCTATTTTTCTTCGACTCGATGGTAACAGCCGGTCACTGATAGTCTATGTTTCGACTCCGTATGTGGCCATAGGAAATAACCTGAATAGCCTTTTTTTATTTATTGTATTTATTCTGTGATCCATACTTTGTTTAGGCTTGTCATTGCAGTTTTAGTCATCGCTATTCTTCTTTTAATTTCTTCTTCGCGCCCCCCCTTGTTAGAAATTCTGGCGCCTAAATATATAGCTGTAGCTAAATAATAGCTGTCTTCAGTGCTGTATCATTGATTTTGTTGAGAGGAAGCAAAATTGTTTGTTTTTCTTGTACTAGCCTTTTAATTTAAAAAAAGAAATAATGTCTATAAGTGGGAGTTATGCTAAGTATCCATTTGAGAGAAAATGTTATCAAGAGTATTTATCTGTGTGAACACACTTCTTAGAGTAACTTTTGGTGAGCGCCTATCTACTGTCAGACAGTATTCAAGTTGAGACAAGCTCGCATGTGGACACACTACAATTGTGTATCCCGAGAGTCACTCCCCAAGTTCCAACCATTTTCGTTTTTTTGAAAGCTGTTTTAAGAGTTGTTGTGTTTTTCAATAAATATGTCTGCGAATCAAAGTGTGAAAAAAAATTGGTCAACTGATGAAACTATTCAATTGAGAGAAATATATGAGGAAAACTCAATTTTATGAAATCATAAAGTAAAGAAAACCGAAATCGGAAAATAAATAAAGGACAATATATTTAAAGAGATATCAAACAAATTTAATTGCACTGCTGATGAAATACAACGAAAATTGTATAATTTACGGAACCAGGTAAGAAAAATATTTTAATTAATTTATAGTTTTAGTACGGATATGTCACTGTAACCTAACCTAACTTAAATCTTATTTATGTCCCACAAGAACTGAAGAAATATAAAAACAAAAAAAGTAGTGATGGCACTGATGAAGTTTTTTGTAAGTAGTTGGCCATATTTCAAAGCCCTACAATTTTGATACCCATATTAACTGCAAGGGAAACAAAAGATTCATTATCAACAAACTTATCTACAGAATCAACAAATGTGGTAAAAAAAAAACTTATTTTTCATAAAAATTTATACTTATTTCAAAACATATAAAAACGTATTTGATTAATTGTTTCTATACTGCCATGCTACTTCACCCAACGGTGTCATAAAGTATTCCTTGAATTCATCTCTAACTTCTTTTTGTGATGAACTATGATTATCTAAATTACCGCGCTGTAAGGGCAACACAATGTATTCACGGGCTCATTTTCTTCCCTCCAACTTCCTGCAGTTATTTCGTGTGTTTCTGGATCTTCCGTGTCAAGCAGCCCTTGATTAAAATAATTTGCTCGTGAATCTTTTGTAGATAAAAAAAATTATGTAGTGCACATATTGAACGAACAATATCTGTCACTATTTTCGGATTTAGATTAATATTTTTCCGCAGAACCCTAAATTTATTTGCAGCAATACCAAACACATTTTCGACTATGCGTCGAGCTGTTGACAATCTGCAATTAAATATCCGGTTTGGTGCAGGTTGGTCCCGATATGGGTAAGGTTTTAAAATATACCTTTTCATTGCAAATACATCGTCAGTGACAAAGACATATGGAACCTCCATATCCCTATTAGGTAAGAGGGCAATAGTAGATAAATTTAAAGTTCCCTTTTCAAGTTGTTCACTTATTGAAGAATTTTCAAAGATTCCCCCATCAGATATCATTGCATCCAACATCAACATATGTAAAGTTACATTTGGCATCGGCGACGGCTAATAAAACAATGCTGTGGATACCCTTCCACAATTTGCTGAAGCTTGAAATACTTCATGTTTGCCATCAATTACCCCTAAACAGTGAGGGAAATTCCAGCGTTCGTTAAATGTCTTAGCCAGCTTCTGCCAATCCTCTGTAGAATTTGGAAATTGAAACAAACATTTTCAATAAATTTTTAATATTGGTCGGTGAATCATAATAATATTTTGATTAATTTCTTCTAGAAAGAAACGCGGAAATGAACAGAAAAGCAAGAACATGTGCAGAGTAATAAAAAAATTACACGAAAACAAAATATAATAAGGATGATAATAATAACATAGTTTTTCAAGAAGCAATGAAAGTCCTTATGGAACAACCAGATGAATATGACAAATTTGGTCAATATGTTGCAATGGAATTAAAAGAATTGCGATCAGAGTTCAACAAAGAGAGATTGAAAACTGAAATTAGGAAGGCCATAGTTCGCATTGTACAGGAGGATGACAATGAATATCATGGATCCTCATCATCGCCATTTGTGTGGTACTCCTGCCTCGTCATGTTCTATTGCGTTACCTGAACTTGAACTATCACTGACGATACAAAAACAGACGTGTGCAGACTTTTATCAAAATTTTCAATACACTACTTTGTAATTTATAATTATTAATTGAAACTTTTTTCGTTTTTTTGTTCAGATCAACTAATTACAGTTTATTATTATATATATATATATATATATATATATATATATACATATATATATATATATATATATATATATATATATATATATATATATATATATATATATATACAGTCCCTGGCCAAATTATTAGACGCACTGTATTTTTTTTTAGTAATTGTATGTTTCTTAAGAGTTTTTATGCAATAATGGTATATTTAAACTACAATATTATTGATTTTTATTTAAAAGAATTGTTGTAGACTACATATTTGCATTTATTTTTAACATATGGCAACACTGTGTTGACAAAGTGATACATGAACGTAAACAAGTACAAACCTGTATCAGTCGCGATCGGAATCGAGTCAGGTACGGACGTGTTTTTCTGTGGCTTTATGGACTGTGATTGTTTGTTTAACAGTTTTTATACTACTCAGTTATTAGTTTATTTTGTATGCAGTGTTTTAAAAAAGTAATTGAACTATTTTCATTATGGGTGGAAAAGGCGATCTTTCACCACGTAAAAAAGCTGAAGTGAAGGCCCTTGTGATTGCGAAAACATTTACAAACCGAGAAATATCACGAAGATTGGAGGTTTCTGAAGCTAGTGTACGACGCATAAAAAAGAAAATTGAGTCAGGGAAGGAATTAAGCCCGAAAAGAAAGAAAAGATGCGGTAGAAAACCAATTTTCACTCCACGGTCAGAGAGATGTTTGAAGAAAATTTGTGTAGAAAACAGATTTTTGCTACCACAAAGGTAATAAAATCACAACTCCAGGATGCTAGCGTAAATGCTTCTGAGCGCACTGTTCGAAGAAAATTGAAAGAATTAGATTTTAAGGCCTGTCGCCCCGCCAGGAAGCCCAAGTTAACAGCTGCAATGAAAGCAAAGCGCCTGAAGTGGGCCAAACAATGGCAAGACAAAGATGTGGACTTCTGGAGATCGGTAAGATACAGTAATTTAATCAATAATTGATACATTATTATCATTTTCAGTTAAATGAAGCAAATAAACATGGAAGTTTATATATTTTTCCTATTTTTGACAGGTCTGCTTCAGTGACGAAAGCACATTCGAAATTTTGCAGAATAAAGCTCAGTATGTGCGTCGTCGTCATGGAGAAAAGTTTCATCCTGATTGTGTCGTCCCGACGGTTTTAAACATCCCAGTGATGATTTGTATTTCGTTTAACTATTAATCGACCCACCAATTCTATTATATGTTGCACCTCGACAGCATTCATTCAAACAAAGTTGTGAAATTGCTGTGCATCCTCTATTTCAAGTTATCTTGTTAACGAAACACATACACCCAGTTCTGATCTCCGCATAATCCATGGTTTTACCAAACAGTTTCTTTTAAACGTTTGTTTCTTCTTTTTCTTCATAATTTTAAAAACAACGATTGCAGCTGCAACTTTTTTCACATCCATAAACAAGCGCTATTAAGAAATAATAATTAAACTGAGCTGCTTGAAATTTAGAACAGGACTTTATAAACTCTTGACAGACAACAATGGACACGGCTCTGTGAGAACTGACTGAGAGAAAGCTCTCCAATAGTTCTATGGTAGCTCTTGGATAACAAAAATATTCTCAAATGCTATCGAGAGTACTCTCAAACTTTTCTTTCAATTGGACACTTACCTTTATGCTAAAAAAATTGTTTTAAAATTAGGTAAATTGGTAACAAAAAATATATATATTTAAAATTATCTTTCCCTAATTAAAGTTTAATATATTTAAACTATGTTTATTATTATTGTCGATAGGAAATCTATCTAAATGTATCGATACATTGTAATATCAGTCAGATACGTATCGAACATCTCTATAGCACATCGTGTTTAAAACATGATCAATAAGAGTAATAAAAATAAGTTTATCGTATGAAAGAACACGGGGCGGATTAAATGGATATGTAGCAATAACTTATTAGTTAAATAATTTTGTGTGGAAAAGTTGTTTTGCAGCTTTATTTGTCATACTATGTCGTTAGCTAAATAGTAAAAAAGAAAAAGGGACTACAAATATTGATATTTTAACTTTTAGAGTTAAATGTACCTTTTCGTTCGATATAGGTCACCAGAGGCATATAAAACATCATAAATTAACCAAACTTACTTTTTAATTTTTTAATATTGTCCCTCTTGACTTTAACACTAATGCAGCGTTTCTCAACCTTTTAGTATTTTGCGACCCAATTTCCAAACATAATTTTCATCGCGCCTCCCCTCTCATACAATAACAATGCATGCAATAAAAATGCATTTTCAGTATTTTGATGCTAAAGCTACACTATGACCTTAATTACAAACCTTACAAACTACCAAGAATAAGTAAATTTCTTCATATTTGACAACACATATTTGCTGCATTGACAAAACTAGAACCCATGCCTCTCTATTGCGGACGGAATTCACAGGGTGCCAAATCGGGCGAATATGGGGGTTGGAGAATTACAGTCACAGAATTCTTTGCCAAAATCTGTCGCGCACAGAACGAACTAAGGCCTTTGTCGTGATGCAGGACGAAACTTTTCTCGCTCCAAAGCTTTGACCATTTGCTAACTGATAGAAACTTCATCAGAGACGCTCAGAATAGTCCGATGATGATGATTGCGATAATTTCAGGTATGGTTGCAGTCGAAAGTCTTCCAGAATGCTGGAAAATTTGCGTACAGTTCGCGAATTCACCTCTAAATGGTTGCCGAAGCACTTCGTACATTTCTGCAGTTCTTTTCCCAAGTTTAAAACAAGATTTTACACACACGTCCACCATATCGGTAGCGGCTTCGCGGGAAGTTCCAAGTTGTCTCGAAAATTCGGAAAGTCTGCCCAAAAGTGTATAAATGCTACACCTCGTTCAATTACAGCCCGTCTCGGTCGAGTTGATCCTTCTACTGCTATCGGATTTATCGTGAATGTGTACGTTGTAATTTACGTGTTAATTGAAATTCAAGGTATTAAATATTTACGGCAGTAAATTTTTAAGTGGGCGGAAGCGAGCATTAGACGATAGTGAAGCATCGACAAGTGCACAGACGAGCGTGGTCCCGAAAATAAAATCAAGGAAATATTCTCAAGAATACTTAAATTTAGGGTTTACCAGTACTGAAGTAAATGAAGGTGAAAGGCCCCTGTGTGTTATTTGCTCAAAAATCTTGGCAGCAGACAGCATGAAACCAAATAAACTTTTGGACATTTGGAAATGCTTCATAGTGAATACCTTAACAAACTCACTTAAGATCATATGTAAAGCAGAAATCACTTTTTAAAAAGCTTTGTCTGTGAATGAAAAAGCTTTACTTGCCTCTTACAAAGTCTCATATAAAATAGCCAAATGTAAAAAGCCTCACACCATTGGTGAATAGCTTGTTTTGCCAGCAGCAATTGAGATTGTAGAAACCATGTTTGGACATAATTTTGTCAAACAATTGCTATCCATACCTATATCAAATGATACTGTTGCCCGTCGAATTGGTAATACAGCTGAAGATGTGCAGCACCAGTTTTTGTTGCGTGACTAATTGTTTTCGCTTCAGCTTGATGAGGTAACAGATAGCAAAAAAAGATGCTCATTTCATTGCCTATGTTCGATTTTGTGATGGTATGTCAGCAGTAAAAGAACTATTTTTCTGCAAACCAATAGAACTCAAAGCAACATCACTCGCATTATTTGCTGTCTTAAATGATCTTATAAACGAAGCAAATATGGAGTGGAAAAATTGCGTCGGAATATGTACCGATGGTGCTCATTCAATGTCTGGAAGATTTCAAAGTGTACAAGCAATTGTAAAACAAAAATCTCCACTGTGTGTGTGGACACATTGTATGATCCACAGAGAAGCTCTGGCTTCCAAAGAAATGAGTCCTGCTCTGAATATTGTGCTCACTACAGTTGTAACCGTAGTAAATTATACTAAGATGAGACCCCTAAAAATCTAGAATTTTTTCTGCACTTTATAAAGACATGGGTGCCGAACATTCACCGTTACTATTTTATTGCGAGGCAAGATGGTTATGAATTAAGAAATGAAATCGCCATTTTTCTAGAAGAGGAGAACCGACCGGAAGCCGAGAAGTTTCGAGAGAGCTTATTTGTGAAGAAATTGAGCTACTTGGTCGATATACTCGAGAAACTAAATACCTTAAATCTTCAACTCCAAGGAACAAATACACATATATTCCATACAAGTGATAAAATTAATGCTTTTTGTAGAAAAATTGGAATTGTGGAGCAGAAATGTAAAGCAAAAAAACCTAGAAATGTTTGCAAATGTGGGTGAATGCGTTAAAACATACAAGGCTGAAGAACAATATGTGAAAGTTGTTTTAGTAACCATTGAAAATCATCTAGCCGTGTTGACAAAGAATTTTAAAAAGTATTTTCTTACTGACGACAACTTGGTAGCAAGTTACGAGTGGGTTAGGGATCCATTTCAAAATACTCCCGAAGGGCTCTCAACTTTCGAAGAAGAAATCTTCATAGACTTCACGGCAAGTGGCGAAATCAAAAGACGATTAATAATAAATTACTCTTTGAATTTTGGGCAGGGGTGAATGATGAGTTTTCTACACCGAAAACAAGAACATTTCATATACTATTACCATTTTCAACATCCTACCTTTGCGAAACCGGATTTTCTGCGGTGGCTATTTTGAAAACAAAATAAAGATCTCAACTAAATATAGAAAAAGAACTCAGAGTTTCTAATATTAAACCATCCTTCGAAAATCTTTGCTCTACAAAACAGGACCAAGGGAGTCACTAATAATTATTAAACTTGTTTTTTAATTTAGTGTTCATATGTTAATTGTTAGGTAAATATATTGTACAGTACTAATACAACTCTATTTATAGGTGTATTATATCAGTGTAAATGTGTATTTTATTTTTTATTATGTCAGAATGTATTTCGTTTTGCTTTCCTTTCAATAAATTATGTTAAATGTTTTTAATGAATGTTTTTAATAATAATTTCTTTTCGATATGCTCGCGCCCCCTCCCCAGTAGTGTAATCACGGCCCCCCTAGTGGGGCGCGCCCCACAGGTTGAGAAACGCTGCACTAATGGGTGGTATCCAGTTATCGAATGTCCTCAGAATGAAAGAACATATCTTAGCTGTTTAGAAACATTACAGCACTTTGTAAATCGACTCCGCTTGTGTAGAAATGTCACCAGATCCTAAAACGAAGGTAGTCATTAAATGGCAGGTTAATCTTTATAAAATCACGTTTCTTAATAGCAAAAAATGTCGCAGTTTACACATCTACTCTTTGACATGTTTCCTTTGAAGATATTTCCATCTGCAATTTATTACCGCCCCCACTAATATTGCCTACCTTAAACTGCTAGCCGAGGAGTAAAGCTACTAGTTACAGGCCCCTCAGCACGCTTTCATCCTTTGGGAAGGTCACGGAAAAGATAATTCTGTAATTCCTAAGAGTCATAACAGAAGAACGGCGTATTCTCTTATAGAATTATATCTTTTAACCTAGACACGAGACCATAAAACACACAATGAGACTGGCAGAACATATAGTAAAGACCTTTAACAAGAACGGACATCTAGGGGTAGTAATGATTGACAAGTCTGAAATATTTGACAAGTTGTGCAATTAAGAACGGATGCTGCTGTTCCTAAAGTACGAATATCCGACAAATATTACCAAACTAGTCCAGTTCTTTATATTGGAAAGAAATTTCCGGGTAAACGTTTACTATGCAACTTAACAGGAAAGACAGTAAAAGCAGGAGTTCAACAAGGATCGCCACTTTCACCTATGTGATTTAACATTCAAAAGGCCTACCTTTCAAATAGATTTGGCAGTATGTACAGAAGATACTGCTATCATGCAACAAAAAAAATATCGCCTATAGACTGGTGAAAACTGGAGAAAATTGAACAGCACAAAAAACTACTATCAGACACGTTTTCAGGACAAAGACAGTAGGGCCAGGTACTTAAGACTGAGTGACTTCCCACAAGAAATTAAGGATACAGGATTTGGGCTACCAACTTCACCAAATGGCGATTTGGCTGTAATTAGTACCAAAGTCAACCAATACAAATGCAGTCTTGTCCAAATAAGTACCATTATTATATGTACTTTATTGAGTAATATGAAGCGGCATTATCACCATGTATAGTATTAACCTGTCGTGGTTTTCTTTAGATTTCCATTAGTGATGAGTTTTATAACGGAACTATACTAGGCAATCTGAGATCAGTTAGCAAACAAAATTCGTTCAAATTTAATAAAGAAAAAAAGTAGTTGAACCCAATGGATATTCTTGTCTTATTTTTGTACATACCCGTTGGAATTTAACATTCCTCCCAAATATTTGTAATAATGTCATGTTTTCTGCTTACAAATTAATACCATGATTTTAATAAAAATGTATACATTGGAAGTTTTTTCTTTTATCCAGTTTGGGACGGTAATGGACAAAGTTTATAAAACACCAACTCCGAAAAAAATTTGCTCCATTATATGAATACTTAATGAAGTAATATGCTTTGAAATTATTTCCTCCTAATAGGTTTTTGTTTTATTTATGACTTCATATTAGCGAATAAATTTTAATAGGTGTATAAGAGGGTTGGGAACATTTAGCTTCCACGTTTTATCCATACTTTCATCCATTAGAAAAGCAGTATGTAAACGATATGGAAACTTTGAGGTTAGTTTGGAGTGAATGGAGCTTTTAAATTAGAAAATATTATGATAATAATTTTTACCTTTTTTAAAGTTGAAGGAAATAATTACTTGTATTTGTTTTAAAATAACCTTTAATAAAACACTGTTTTAAGTAGTAGAAGAAATACGTTACTACTTTAAACGTGGAAAGTAATCTTCTTGTCTCTTCTTCTTATTGGAATGTATAAGGTTCATGAATATATTTTCATTTAATGTAGAAATAACGTAATATTTGAATCTACGAGTATGAAGCATTGGTACCTAACCTGAAGACATACCTAATTAGTTTTGATAGTCCTAGTCTTAATACTCTCCCGATGTTTCACAGCTTATTCCTGACAATTACAACAGACGGACGTTCGGCGTCACCATTACTATTGGCCATATTACGTGGCAAAACTAGAGGCAAATGTAATGAGACATTTCACAAGATAGTAGAAATAGAGTAGTTGAAGATTATATATATATATATATATATATATATATATATATATATATATATATATATATATATATATGTATATATATATATATATATATATATATGTATATATATATATATATATATATATATATATATATATATATATATATATATTTTGGATTGTTGTAGCTTCTACTTGATGGAAATTCATTATAAATATATAATAAAAGACTGTTTTTTAGTCAATTTCCACTGGTTTATTTAAATTGCGATGACGCGTTTCGCTGTCGATGCAGCTTCTTCAGATCTACATTTTACACTGTCAAGTTAGGTTTAATATTCACAGTTTTATATAATTTCTTAATTATAATATTACACCTAATTAAATTACATCGATAGTATTGGAAAAATCCACACAGATTTGGAGTTAAGAGAATAAATTCAATAATGGTGAATTGCTTAAATCTACCTGGTCGTTGAGTAAAGTACCTGTAGTCCTTAATCGATTTATTTGCATAGTCTCTAAAAGGTTTTAGTTTTAAACCTTTTTGTTGGGTGTGTAAAATTTTGAAATTCTTGTTAAATGTGTGATTTTCTGTTAATAGATGATTAGCATATGTTGAATTAGATTTTCTATGGATGAAACTTTTTTCATGTTCTGTAATTCTTTGTCTAAATGTACGTCCAGTTTGTCCGATGTATGTTTTAGGACATGACCCACATGTTAATTGATAAACCCCTGATTTGTTGTCTTTATTGATTGTGGTTTGTAGTTTTTAAGGTGTTTCCCTATAGTATTGTTAGTCTTGTACGCTATGTTGATATTTTTTTGATTTAAGAATTTCCCCAGTTTTTCCGTTGATTTTGCCGAAATAGGTTAAGCATTTAAAAGTGGTATTTCTGTCCTTAAAACGTGGGTATATTTCTGAGATAGCCTTGTTTCTAAGTTTTTTCTTAACGATACTATTGATTAAAGTAACCGAATAACCGTTGTTAACGGCTACTTGTTTTATGTAGTTTAATTCTTTAGTAAAATTTTTTCTTCTGATAAGGGGATATTAGTTAGTCTATGTATAAAACTATGAGAAGCGGCAAGTTTTATGATGGTTAGGGTGATGAGAACTATTGTGAATTCTGGTATCTGTATGACAAGGTTTGTGATATATTGCAAATTCATGTTTTTTCCTGGCTTTACTGATTGTTAAGTCTAGGAAATTGATTTTCCCTTCGACTTCTTCTTCCATTGTAAAACTGATATTTCTATGTAAAGAATTAATATACTGTAAAAAGTGAGTTAATTGTCTGTCCGTACCTGTAAAGCATACAATTATATCGTCTACGTATCGATACCAGTATAGGCAATTACTACTATTGTTGTTATGGTTGTTAAATATCATTGTTTCAATACTGTCCATGAAAATTTCGGCAAGTAATGGACTTAATGGACTCCCCATAATTAACCCTTCCTTACTATTGTAGAATGTATTGTTAAATGAAAAATAATTTTGTCTTAGGCAAGTTCTTAATAAATTAATTATGTCCATTTTTATAACTTCATATATATATACATATATATATATATATATATATATATATATATATATATATATATATATATAGTATATATATATATATATATATATATATATATATATATATATATATATATATATATATAATATATATATATATATATATATACATATATGTATATATATATATATATATATATATATATATATATATATAACATATATATATATATATATATATATATATATATATATATATATATATATATATATATATGTATATATAAGGCTGACCACAAAAAAAAAGTTTTTATATTTGGCGGCGTTACCCGCTAAAAACCTTGTATTAGGTGTAAATAGAGATCTCTGAAATTTTCTTTCAAAAATATTAAGGTTTAGAGAGTGAATTTTATTGGTTAATATTTTACAGGATAAAAACATAATTGTACGTTGAAAACATTACTTTTTTGAGGTTTCAATTGCATAAATATGTAGAACTGACGATTACGTATAAACTTAGATCACGTGCGACCGCGGAAGACCAAGTGAACTCAAGTTCCTCTTCTTCTTCTTTTAAGACTTCGTCCTATTCTTGGTTGATTTCGCCTGTACTTTTATGGTGTTTTTGAGGTCTCGACGTCCAGCTTTCCTTCCATGTTTTAGAAGGTCTGCCAGGTAATCCTTTGTGGTTTAGTGTGTAATTTTTTGCTCATTTAGCAATTCTATCTGGGATAATCCTGTCCACGTGCTCCCTCCATTTCATCTTCTGGTTCTAACCCATCGAACCACGTCTTCCACTTGAAGTTCATTTCTTATGTTGCTGCTGCGTATTTGATCTCTTAGTGTTATCCCTTTTATTGTACGTAGTATTTTCATTTCGGTCGTTCTCATGATACTTTTGGTTTTACTGGTTTCTGCACGGGTTTCCGCTACCTACGTTAAAATCGGTCTCACACAGGTCTTGTATATCCTTTACTTTACTTTTTCTGCATTTATTTTTTCATATAACATCTCCTAGACTATCAGATATTTTTATTGCCTTGATGGAGTTTTCTCTTACCTCCTCTGTTAAATTTCTGCTACTAGATATTTGTGATCCAAGGTAGTTGAATTTCATCACCTATTGATTGTTTTTTCACTAGCTAATTAACTTGCATCGGACGGGATCTTTTGGTATTACCATGCACTTTATTTTTTTCGGTGGATATAATCATGTTAAATTTTTCGGTAGTTGTTTTGAACTTGAATAGAAGGCGCTCTAGATCATTTTCGTTTTCAGTTATTAACGTAACATCGTCTGCGTAACATAATATTTTTAGAGATTTATCCGCCATTTTATAACCTGCATCAACTTTTTTACTTCTTGGATTATTTGATTCATTATTGTATTGAACAGCGTCGAGCTTAGGCTGACTCCCTGCCTTATTCCTGTTTTTTAACATCAATTTCTTCTGTTATGATTCTGTTAGTATTGATATATGTTTTACTGTTGCTATTTAGATCTTTTATTATATTGATAAGTTTGGTATTGACGTTTAGTTGGCGAAATATACTGGTTACATCAGACAGTCCTATTCGGTCGAATGCTTGTTTTAAATCTAATAGACACATAAACATAGGTTTATTGAATTCAATTGCTTTTTCTGATAATTGTTGGATTATGAATATTGCATCTACTGTGGATTTATTCTGGTGAAATCCCTGTTGCTCTTCACACATTCCTGTTATTAGTTATAGTTTTTGTGCTATTATTTTTGTGAATATTTTAAGAGCGGCGCTTAGCAACGTTATCCCTTTGTAATTCTTCGGGTTTTTTTTTTTGTGCCTTTTTTATAAATTGATGTTGTTATGCTCGTTCTTCATTCATCTAGGATTTTTCCTTCTTTCATTATTTTTTTAAATAGCTTCATTAATTCTTCTTCAATGGGACTTTCACCGTATTTGATCATTTCATTACATATATTGTCTATGCCCGGCGCTTTTCTGTTTTTTTTTTAATTTTTCTACTATTGAGGATATGTCATCGATCGTAATTTCTGTATTGTTTGAGGTTTCTTCTATTGTTTCTGGTATGGCGTCTTCTCTTTCGGTTTCTTCCTCCCTGTTATGTTCATATATTTCTTTAAAGTGTGATACCCATTCTTCTGGACTGATTGCGGCAGTTTGAAATTCTTCAGGTGTTGTTCTTTTTTTGTTTCTCAGCATTATCCATACCTTCTTCTGACCGTCGTGTAGGTCGAGTTATGAGCAATTAAAAGACGTTTAAAATGCACAAAGAGGCCAAATTTCGAACTTAATGGTTACTTTACGTTGCACGCTTTATTTTTTTCAAGTATAAATTACATAGGTATTTTGGACTGACAAGTATGAACAAATTTAGACCACGTGCAACCATGGATTACCATGTAAAGTCAAGTTATGGCCAATTAAAAGACGTATAAAATTCAAAAATAAACCAAATTTTGTACTCGATGGTTACTTTTTGTTATGCATCTTATTTTTTTTGACGTATAGATTGCATAGATATTCAGGACTAACAATTTTGAACAATCTCAGACCATATAAGACCAAACTCGACCACGTAAACTTTAGTTATGAGCAGTTTAAAAAACGTATAAAAATGCACAAATAGGCCAAATTTTATATTTATACAACATTCTTAGACCACGTGCAACCATGGGCGACTAAGTAAACTCAAGTTATGAGCAACTAAAGACGTATAAAATGCACAAATGGGTCAAATTTCGTATTTATTGGTTACTTTATGTTGCGCACCTTATTTTTTCATATATAAATTGAATACATATTCAGGCCTGACAATTAGCTTAGAATTAAGATTTAATTAAACTTTGTTTAAAATTAAAACCGGGTGTGAAAATGAGCGCCCAAGTAAACTCAAGTTACGAGCAATTAAAAAACGTATGTTAAGTTTGAAATTTGGCTTATTTGTCCATTTTTAAACCTCTTTAATTGCTCGTAAGTTGGGTATTCTTGGTCGCTCGTGGTCGGATGTGGCCTAAATTTGTACGTAATTGTCAAATCTACATATCTATGAGATTGATATCTCAAAAAAGTAATGTTTTCAACGTACAGTTATGTTTTTATCCTGTAAAATCTACAGTACACTGGTGTTACCAATAAAATCGACTTTAAGACCCTCTAAACCTTAATATTTTTGAAAAAAAAAAAATTTACGTTTTACAATTTATACATAATAGACGGTTTTTGGCTGGTAGCACCAACAAATATAATTTTTTTTTATAGTCAGTCTAATGTACGAGGATGGTTTGAAAAGTTCGCGGCCTCACCAAAAAATAATTATAATATTTTTATTATAATACCCTCAATAAGTTCATACTTTCTTTGGTTGTCATAGTGTAAAATTTTGTTGCTGTAGAATTTGTGGGTTTTCGGTTAGAAGGAGTTTAGTGAGACCAAGTGCAGCGTTTTTGGAAAAATGGAAAAAAATTGAACAACGTGCGGTCATCAAGTACCTGTTTAAAAAAAGAATAACAACCAAAGGAAATCCACGATGATATGAAAACAACACTACGGGAATCTGCTCCGTCATATACCACTGTGAAAAAATGAGTTGCAGAATTTAAACGTGAACGAGAGAGCATCAAAGATGACCCTCGCTCCGGCCAGCCTACGGCCTCTACGACTGAAGAAAATATCGGCAAAGTGTGTGATCTCATATTGAAAGACCGTAGATTAACTATCAGAGAGATTGCAGACACTATAGGCATCTCGTATAAATGAACACAAAATATCATTGCCAGCGAACTCGGATTTTCTAACGTTTCTGCTAGGTGGGTCCCCAAATTGATTTCAGTTGAACAAAAACGAATTCGACTCACGATTTCTCGCGACTGTTTGGAGATGTTTGAGGCTAATCTGCAAGATTTTCTTAACAGGTTTGTGACAATGGACGAAACCTGGGTTCACCACTATAGCCCAGAGTCAAAACAACAATCCAAGCAGTGGAAAAAATCTGGTGAACCTCCCCCAAAGAAAGCGAAGGCAATTCTGTAGACTGGAAAAGTGATGGCGTCAGTTTTTTGGGATGCTAAAGGTACTATTATGGTGGACTACCTTCCGAAAGCTGAAACAATAAACTCGACTGATTATTGCACCCTTTTGCGTCGCTTACGTTAAGAAATTAAAGAGAAACGCCCAGGATTACTGAGAAAGAAAGTTTTGTTCCATCAGGACAACGCTCGCGTTCACACGTCTGTTGAGTCTATGGCTCAAATTCGTAATTGTGGTTTCGAATTGCTGCCCCACCCGGCTTACTCTCCTGATTTGGCATCTTCGGACTTCATCTGTTTTTCAAACCTGAAAAAAACACCCCGGTGACCAGAAATTTTTATCAAATGAAGAAGTCGAAGCTACACTTAACCAGTATTTTGAAGACCTCGATGAATCTTTTTTTCAAATAGGTGTGGAAGCTTTGGAAAGCAGGTGGAAGAAGTGCATAGAGCTAGATGGAGATTACGTCAAAAAATAAAAATATTTTTGTACGTATTTTATTTTGTTTTGTTGACTAGGCCGCGAACTTTTCAATCCATCCTCGTATATATATTATATATATATATATATATAATATATATATATATATATATATATATATATATATATATAGATAGATATCCTTTCTTTCTATTTAAAATAATTTCTAAGCACTACTTTTGAAACTTGGACTATTTTATATAAACCCCAGCTGCATCTTTTTTACTGTCCTTTCGTAATAAATTTGTTTCTTGAATAATTTCTGACACCAGGAAGCCAGGAGGTCAAATCTACATTTAAAAGTATTTTTCTTGTTAGATTTAGAATTACTTTAAACTTGAAACCGACCACCTGTCCCCCGTTATGAATAATGACGAGCTGAATTTCGACGAGAAATAATTTGTACACGCTATTTCTGTAACTGGTAATGAAACCACAAAGAGATAGTATTTTATATGTTGACAGTTGAGTAGATTATTTGT
>CM032454.1:186220366-186257866 GCA_019049505.1 Pachyrhynchus sulphureomaculatus
TTTTTCTGTGACTCGATGGTAACAGCCGGTCCCTGATAGTCCATGTTTCAGCTCCGTATGTGGCTATAGGGAATAACCCGAATAGTCTTTTTTTAGTCGTTTTATTTGTTCTGTGATCTTTCCATACTTTTTTTAGGCTTGTCAGTGCAGTTTTAGTCATCGCTATTCTTCTTTTAATTTCTTCTTCGCGGCCCCCCTTGTTAGAAATTTTGGCGCTAAAATATATTATATTTGTCTTCAATAAAGTCTGTCCCAAAATATAAGTTCCTTATTTTTGCCGTTTTAAGTGGGCAATGTAAAAATTCTGACCTTTTGTTTATGATAGGTTGCAGAGATGGACTTAAGAATTTTATTCATTAATGCAAATAAATAAAATATAAGTGTTTTTTGTAGATGTTTATTTATAGATGCATGTAAAAACAAATGTATAAGAAGTACAAATATACAGTTTGAATGAATGGGGTTTACAAGAGGGGACATATTGTATAAATAAAAATATATTTTTAACTTAAGCCTAATTCGGTTTCACTATCACTGTCATCAGCTGAGGTAATTATCAGTGGTTTTATATTATTTACATAAATATATGAATTTTCAACTTTAACAACGCGCTGAAGGGAATTCTTCCAGCTTTCACAAGGTATATCATATGTAACTTTTTTTTTTACTAATTCAACCAATGACACGCTTAAAGTAGGAGAAAAATTTTGTGCCCTTATTTTTGATTTAACTTGATGCCAAATATTAATAATAAACACACAATAATACGGAGGATGCCGCAAAACAGTGTGTCTCATTTTCTCAGCCATACTATTACAAACATATTTCTTTTTCAATTTATAGTCTTTCAAAACTTTCAAAAGGTCACTTTTTTATAACTAAAGTCAAAATGAACGTCATTTTCTAACATATATTCCTGTATTTTCGATTTGGTGTTGACTGCATTAGGAACCTTATTTAGTAGGCGACTATAGTAACTTGCATTGTCCATAACTATAACACTCTGTTCAGGAACATTTGGCAAAAAGGAATTTTGAAACCAATTTTCAAAAAGTTCTGCGGTCGTGTTTTCGTGATAGTCCAAACTAGAATCTTTTATGTTTTTTGCAGATAACAGTCGACAATTTGAAACCCAGTCCTTTTCAGATCCAGCATGCAAAATGGTTATTCGTTTACCTTTATTTGAAGGTGCGTTAGTCTGACATTCTGTACTGCTATCAACCCATCCTTTTTGAACAGAGTCATGGGTATCGAACCATGTTTCGTCAAGGTAAATTATTGGCCAATTCTCTGATTGATACTTTTTAACTTCTTGTAAATAAATATGTCGCAAAATTCGTAATCGTTGTGACTCCATCGCTACTTGGCTTTTGTTGACTTTTCGGAACGTGAATCTGATTCTTAAGAGAATTCTGTGAAGGTTTGGTCGGTCACAATTTATATTGGTCCCGTCCTGCACCAGTCTTAATTTTATTTTTTCTAGTGTCGGCACCAACAGCTCTTTATACATAGAATATATTTTTCTCCTGATAACATCTTTTTCACAATCGTCTACATGATGCATTTGAAAATCTTTCCGTTTTTTCCTGTTCCTGAGTGATAGTTTTCCTACAATACCCTTAATCGTAGATATTGAGGTTTTTGTTAGTTCACTGGTTTCTTGCAAAGCACTTTGTTTATTCAAATTTCTTTTTACCAAACTGTCGTAAACATTTTTCACTATATGTTTAGCGTCAAGTGATAAATGTTTTCTCTTGGGATAGCCACTATTGCAATTTTCCCACGGACGCCACATAATTAAAATAGAACCGTTACTTTGTAAGTTGTAAGTAAAACTAAAAATAAAAATAATAAAAAGTATTTTTCGAATCTTAATGGGGACCTGGGATCATTAGGCCTACATTATCAAATACTTAAAGGGCTCCAAACCGGGTTGCCAGGTTGTAAATATATAGGTAAAAATAGATCCAATATGATTGCAGATGCAAGTGAGGGCGATATACAAAGCAGATAAAATAAAAATACGTTTGTCCTAACACCTGGCAACTATGCACAAAAACTTAACATTGCCTCATTGAAAAAGCGAAAAGGCAGGGTCTTATATCTTGAGATTTAGCATACTAGCCTTTTAATATAAAAGCAGGAATAATGTCTATAAGTGGCAGTTATGCTAAAAATCGTTTTAAAATTAGGTAAATTGGTAACAAAAAAAAAATATATATTGAAAATTATTTTGCCCTAATTAAAGTTTAATATATTTAGACTATCTTTAGCTATGTTTGTTATCTCTGTCGATATGATATCTATCTGAATGTATATGTGTACGTTGTAATTTACGTGTTAATTGAAATTCAAGGTATTAAGTATTCACGGCAGTAAATTTATACAGAATCATGGATAAATTTTTAAGTGGGCGTAAACGAGCATTAGACGATAGTGAAGCATCGACAAGTACACAGAGGAGCGTGGTCCCGAAAGTAAAATCAAGAAAATATATATATATATATATAGAATACTTAAATTTAGAGTTTACCAGTACTGAAGTAAATGAAGGTGAAAGGCCCCTGTGTGTTATTTGCTCAAAAATCTTGGCAGCAGACAGCATGAAACCAAATAAACTTAAACGACATTTGGAAACACTTCATAGTGAGTACCTTAACAGACCTCAAGAATTGTTCGAATTAAAATTAAGATGATATGTAAAGCAGAAATCATTTAAAAAAAAAAAAACTCTTTCAAAGTCTCATATAAAATAGCCAGATGTAAAAAGCCTCACACCATTGGTGAATAGCTAGTTTTGCCAGCAGCAACTGAGATTGTAGAAACTATGTTTGGAGATAATTTTTCCAAACAATTGCTATCCATACCTATATCAAATGATACTGTTGGTGATATAGCTGAAGATGTACAGCATCACTTTTCGGGAAGTTGCGTGACAAATTGTTTTCAATTCAGCTTGATAAAGCAACAGATAGCAATAAAGATGCTCATTTCATTGCCTATGTTCGATGGTATGTCAGCAGTAAAAGAACTATTTTTCGGCAAACCAATAGAACTCAAAGCACCATCACTCATATTATTTGCTATCTTAAATGATCTTATAAACCAGGCAAATATGGAGTGGAAAAATTGCGTCGGAATATGTACCGATGGTGCTCATTCAATGTCTGGAAGATTTCAAAGTGTACAAGCAATTGTGAAACAAAAATCTCCACTGTATGTGTGGACACATTGTATGTTCCACAGAGAAGCTCTGGCTTCCAAAGAAATGAGTCCTGCTCTAAATATTGTGCTCACTACAGTTGTAACCGTAGTAAATTATATTAAGATGAGACTCCTAAAATCTAGAATTTTTTCTGCACTTTATAAAAACATGGGTGCCGAACATTCAGCTTTACTATTTTATTGCGAGGCAAGACGGTTATCACGTGGGAAATGTTTGCCACGTGTTTATGAATTAAGGAATGAAATCGCCATTTTTCTAGAAAAGAAGAACCAACCGGAAGCCGAGAAGTTTCGAGATAGTTTATTTGTGAAGTAATTGAGCTACTTGGTCGATATATTCGAGAAACTAAATACCTTAAATCTTCAACTCCAAGGAACAAATACACATATATTCCATACAAGTGATAAAATTAATGCTTTTTGTAGAAAATTGGAATTGTGGGGCAGAAATGTAAAGCAAAAAAACCTAGAAATGTTTGCAAATGTGGGTGAATGTGTTAAAACATACAAGGCTGAAGAACAATATGTGAAAGTTGTTTTAGTAACCATTGAAAATCATCTAGCCATGTTGACAACGAATTTTAAAAAGTATTTTCTTACTGACGACAACTTGGTACCAAGTTACGAGTGGGTTAGGGATCCATTTTAAAATACTCCCGAAGGGCTCTCAACTTTCGAAGAAGAAATCTTCATAGACTTCATGGCAAGTGGCGAAATCAAAAGACAATTAATAATAAATTACTCTTTGAATTTTGGGCAGGGGTGAATGATGAGTTTTCTGCACCGAAAACAAGAACATTTCATATACTATTACCATTTTCAACATCCTACCTTTGCGAAACCGGATTTTCTGCAGTGGCTGTTTTGAAAACAAAATATAGATTTCAACTAAATATAGAAAAAGAACTCAGAGTTTCTAATATTAAACCATCCTTCGAAAATCTTTGCTCTACAAAACAGGACCAAGGGAGTCACTAATAATTATTAAACTTGTTTTTAATTTAGTATTGATATGTTAATTATTAGGTAAATATATTGTGCAGTACTAATACAACTCTATTTATAGGTGTATTATATCAGTGTAAATGTGTATTTTATTTTTTATTATGTCAGAATGTATTTCGTTTTGCTTTCCTTTCAATAAATTATTTGAAATGTTTTTAATGAATGTTTTTAATAATAATTTCTTTTCGATATGCTCGCGCCCACTCCCCAGTAGTGTAATCACGCCCCCCCTAGTGGGGCGCGCCCCACAGGTTGAGAAACGCTGCACTAATGGGTGGTATCCAGTTATCGAATGTCCTCAGAATGAAAAAAACATATCTTAGCTGTTTAGAAACATTACAGCTTATTGAGTTGCTCAACTCACTTTGTAAATCGACTCCGCTTGTGTAGAAATGTCACTAAATCCTAAAAAGAAGGTAGTCATTGAATGGTATCTGCAATTTATTACCGCCCCCACTAATATTGCCTACCTTAAACTGCTAGCTGAGGAGAAAAGCTACTAGTTACAGGCCCCTCAGCACGCTTTTCATCCTTTGGGAAGATCACGGCAAAGATAATTCTGTAAATCCTAAGAGTCATAACAGAAGAACAGCGTATTCTCTTATAGAATTATATATTTTAACCTAAACACGAGACCATAAAACACACAACGAGACTGGCAGAATAGATAGTAAAGACCTTTAACAAGAATGGACATCTAGGGGTAGTAATGATTGACAAGTCTGAAATATTTGACAAGTTGTGCAATTAAGAATGGATGCTGCTGTTCATAAAGTACGAATATCCGACAAATATCACCAAACTAGTCCAGTTCTTTATATTGGAAAGAAATTTCCGGGTAAACGTTTACTATGCAACTTAACAGGAAAGGCAGTAAAAGCAGGAGTACAACAGGGATCGCCACTTTCACCTATGTGATTTAACATTCAAAAGGCCTACCTTTCAAATAGATTTGGCAGTGTGTACAGACGATACGGCTATCATGAAACAAAAAAAATATCGCCTGTAGACTGGTGAAAACTGGAGAAAATTGAACAGCACAAAAAACTACTATCAGACACGTTTTCAGGATAAAGACAATAGGGCCAGGTACTTAAGACTGAGTGACTTCCCACAAGAAATTAAGGATTTGGGCTAACAACTTCACCAAATGGCGCTTGGCTGTAATTAGTACTAAAGTCAACCAATATAAATTCAATCTTGTCCAAAAAAAGTAACTTTATTATATATACTTTATTGAGTAAAATGGGGCGGCATTATCACCATGTATAGTATTAACCTGTCGTGGTTTTCTTTAGATCTCCATTAGTGATGAGTTTTATAACGGAACTCTACTAGGCAATCTGAGATCAGTTAGCAAACAAAATTCGTTCAAATTTAATAAAGAAAAAAAGTAGTCGAACCCAATGGATATTCTTGTCTTGTTTTTGTACATACCCGTTGGAATTTAACATTCCTCCCAAATATTTGTAATAATGTCATGTTTTTTGCTTACAAATTAATACCATGATTTTAATAAAAATGTATTCATTGGAAGTTTTTTCTTTTATCCAGTTTGGGACGGTAATGGACAAAGTTTATAAAACACACCAACTCCGAAAAAAATTTGCTCCATTATATGAATACTTAATGAAGTAATATGCTTTGAAATTATTTCCTCCTAATAGGTTTTTGTTTTATTTATGACTTCATATTAGCGAATAAATTTTAATAGGTGTATAAGAGGGTTGGGAACATTTAGCTTCCACGTTTATCCATACTTTCATCCATTAGAAAAGCAGTATGTAAACGATATGGAAACTTTGAGGTTAGTTTGGAGTGAATGGAGCTTTTAAATTAGAAAATATTATGATAATAATTTTACCTTTTTTAAAGTTGAAGGAAATAATTACTTGTATAAGGTTGTTTGTTTTAAAATAATCTTTAATAAAACACTGTTTTAAGTAGTAGAAGAAATACGTTACAACTTTAAACGTGGAAAGTAGTCTTCTTTTCTCTTCTTCTTATTGGAATGTACAAGGTTCATGAATATATGTTCATTTAATATAGAAATAACGTAATATTTGAATCTACGAGTATGAAGCATTGATACCTAACCTGAAGACATACCTAATTAGTTTTGGTAGTCCCTAGTCTTAATACTCTCCCGATGTTTCACAGCTTATTCCTGACAATTACAACAGAACGGACGTTCGGCGTGACCATTACTATTGGCCATATTACGTGACAAACAAGAGGCAAATGTAATGAGACATTTCACAAGATAATAGAAATAGAGTAGTTGAAAATTATATATATATATATATATATATATATATATATATATATATATATATATATATATGTGTGTATATATATATATATATATATATATATATATATATATATATATATATATATATATATGTATATAAGGCTGACCACAAAAAAAAAGTTTTTATATTTGGCGGCGTTACCCGCTAAAAACCTTGTATTAGGTGTAAATAGAGATCTCTGAAATTTTCTTCCAAAAATATTAAGGTTTAGAGAGTCAATTTTATTGGTTAATATTTTACAGGATAAAAACATAATTGTACGTTGAAAACATTACTCTTTTGAGGTTTCAATTGCATAAATATGTAGAACTGACGATTACGTATAAACTTAGATCACGTGCGACCGCGGAAGACCAAGTGAACTCAAGTTCCTCTTCTTCTTCTTTTAAGACTTCGTCCTATTCTTGGTTGATTTCGCCTGTACTTTTATGGTGTTTTTGAGGTCTCGACGTCCAGCTTTCCTTCCTTGTTTTAGAAGGTCTGCCAGGTAATCCTTTGTGGTTTAGTGTGTGATTTTTTGCCCATTTAGCAATCCTATCTGGGATAATCCTGTCCACGTGCTCCCTCCATTTCGTCTTCTGGTTCTAACCCATCGAACCACGTCTTCCACTTGAAGTTCATTTCTTATGTTGCTGCTGCGTATTTGATCTCTTAGTGTTATCCCTTTTATTGTACGTAGTATTTTCATTTCGGTCGTTCTCATGATACTTTTGGTTTTACTGGTTTCTGCACGGGATTCCGCTGCCTACGTTAAAATCGGTCTCACACAGGTCTTGTATATCCTTACTTTACTTTCTGCATTTAATTTTTCATATAACATCTCTTAGACTATCAGATATTTTTATTGCCTTGATGGAGTTTTCTCTCACCTCCTCTGTTAAATTTCTGCTACTAGATATTTGTGATCCAAGGTAGTTGAATTTCATCACCTATTGATTGTTTTTTCACTAGCTATTAACTTGCATCGGAGGGGATCTTTTGGTATTACCATGCACTTTATTTTTTCGGTGGATATAATCATGTTAAATTTTTCAGCAGTTGTTTTGAACTTGAATAGAAGGCGCTCTAGATCGTTTTCGTTTTCAGTTATTAACGTAACATCGTCTGCGT
Organism: Pachyrhynchus sulphureomaculatus; assembly: GCA_019049505.1. Classification (NCBI taxonomy): domain Eukaryota; kingdom Metazoa; phylum Arthropoda; class Insecta; order Coleoptera; family Curculionidae; genus Pachyrhynchus; species Pachyrhynchus sulphureomaculatus. The sequence continues at coordinate 186,228,022 of CM032454.1, forward strand.
AACATAATATTTTTAGAGATTTATCCGCCATTTTATAACCTGCATCAACTTTTTTACTTCTTGGATTATTTGATTCATTATTGTATTGAACAGCGTCGAGCTTAGGCTGACTCCCTGCCTGATTCCTGTTTTAACATCAATTTCTTCTGTTATGATTCTGTTAGTATTGATGTATGTTTTACTGTTGCTATTTAAATCTTTTATTATATTGATAAGTTTGGTATTGACGTTTAGTTGGCGAAATATACTGGTTACATCAGACAGTCGTATTCGGTCGAATGCTTGTTTTAAATCTAATAGACACATAAACATAGGTTTATTGAATTCAATTGCTTTTTCTGATAATTATTGGATTATGAATATTGCATCTATCGTGAATTTATTCTGGTGAAATCCCTGTTGCTCTTCACATATTCCTGTTATTAGTTATAGTTTTTGTGCTATTATTTTTGTGAATATTTTAAGAGCAGCGCTTAGCAGCAATATCCCTTTGTAATTCTTCGGGTTTTTTTTTGTGCCTTTTTTATAAATTGATGTTGTTATGCTCGTTCTTCATTCATCTGGGATTTTTCCTTCTTTCATTATTTTTTTAAATAGCTTCATTAATTCTTCTTCAATGGGACTTTCACCGTATTTGATCATTTCATTACATATATTGTCTATGGCCGGCGCTTTCCTGTTTTTTTAATTTTTCTACTATTGAGGATATGTCATCGATCTTAATTTCTGTTTTGTTTGAGGTTTCTTCTATTGTTTCTGGTATGGCGTCTTCTCTTTCGGTTTCTTCCTCCCTGTTATGTTCATATATTTCTTTAAAGTGTGATACCCATTCTTCTGGACTGATTGCGGCAGTTTGAAATTCTTCATGTGTTGTTCTTTTTTTGTTTCTCAGCATTATCCATACCTTCTTCTGACCGCCGTGTAGGTCGAGTTATAAGCAATTAAAAGACGATTAAAATGCACAAAAAGGCCAAATTTCGAACTTAATGGTTACTTTACGTTGCACGCTTTATTTTTTTCAGGTATAAATTACATAGGTATTTTGGACTGACAAGTATGAACAAATTTAGACCACGTGCAACCATGGATTACCATGTAAAGTCAAGTTATGGCCAATTAAAAGACGTATAAAATTCAAAAATAAGCCAAATTTTGTATTTGATGGTTACTTTTTGTTATGCATCTTATTTTTTTGACGTATAAATTGCATAGATATTCAGGACTAACAATTTTGAACAATCTCAGACCATATAAGACCATACTCGACCAAGTAAACTTTAGTTATGAGCAGTTTTAAAAACGTAAAAAATGCACAAATAGGCCAAATTTTATATTTATACAACATTCCTAGACCACGTGCAACCATGGGCGATTAAGTAAACTCAAGTTATGAGCAACTAAAGACGTATAAAATGCACAAATGGGTCAAATTTCGTATTTATTGGTTACTTTGTGTTGCACACCTTTTTTTATATATAAATTGAATACATATTCAGGTCTGACAATTAGCTTAGAATTAAGGTTTGATTAAACTTTGCTTAAAATTAAAACCGGGTGCGAAAATGAGCGCCCAAGTAAACTCAAGTTACGAGCAATTAAAAAACGTATGTTAAGTTTGAAATTTGGCTTATTTGTCCATTTTAAACGTCTTTAATTGCTCGTAAATTGGGTATTCTTGGTCGCTCGTGGTCGGATGTGGCCTAAATTTGTACGTAATTATCAAATCTACATATCTATGGGATTGAAATCTCAAAAAAGTAATGTTTTCAACGTACAGTTATGTTTTTATCCTGTAAAATCTACAGTACACTGGTGTTACCAAAAAAATCGACTTTAACACCCTCTAAACCTTAATATTTTTGAAAAAAAATTTTAGAGATCTCTATTTATACATAATAGATGGTTTTTGGCTGATAGCACCAACAAATATTTTTTTTTTAGTCAGTCTAATGTACGAGGATGCCTAGAAAAGTTCGCGGCCTCACCAAAAAATAATTATAATATTTTTTATTATAATACCCTCAATAAGTTCATACTTTCTTTGGTTGTCATAGTGTACAATTTTGTTGCTGTAGAATTTGTGGTTTATCGGTTAGAAGGAGTTTAGTGAGACCAAGTGCAGCGTTTTTGGAAAAATGGAAAAAATTGAACAACGTGCGGTCATCAAGTAACTGTTTAAAAAAAGAATAACAGTAAAGGAAATCCACGATGATATGAAAACAACACTAGGGGAATCTGCTCCGTCATATACCACTGTGAAAAAATGAGTTGCAGAATTTAAACGTAAACGAGAGAGCATCGAAGATGACCCTCGCTCCGGCCAGCCTACGGCCTCTACGACTGAAGAAAATATCGGCAAAGTGTGTGATCTCATATTGAAAGACCGTAGATTAACTATCACGGAGATTGCAGACACTATAGGCATCTCGTATGAACGAACACAAAATATCATTGCCAGCGAACTCGGATTTTCTAACGTTTCTGCTAGGTGGGTCCCCAAATTGATTTTAGTTGAACAAAAACGAATTCGACTCACGATTTCTCGCGACTGTTTGGAGATGTTTGAGGCTAATCTGCAAGATTTTCTTAACAGGTTTGTGACAATGGACGAAACCTGGGTTCACCACTATAGCCCAGAGTCAAAACAACAATCCAAGCAGTGGAAAAAATCTGGTGAACCTCCCCCAAAGAAAGCGAAGGCAATTCTGTCGGCTGGAAAAGTGATGGCGTCAGTTTTTTGGGATGCTAAAGGTACTATTATGGTGGACTACCTTCCGAAAGCTGAAACAATAAACTCGACTTATTATGGCACCCTTTTGCGTCGTTTACGTTAAGAAATTAAAGAGAAACGCCCAGGATTACTGAGAAAGAAAGTTTTGTTCCATCAGGACAACGCTCGCGTTCACACGTCTGTTGAGTCTATGGCTCAAATTCGTAATTGTGGTTTCGAATTGCTGCCCCACCCGGCTTACTCTCCTGATTTGGCATCTTCGGACTTTCATCTGTTTTCAAACCTAAAAAAACACCCCGGTGGCCAGAAATTTTTAACAAATGAAGAAGTCGAAACTGCAGTTAACCAGTATTTTGAAGACCTCGAGGAATCTTTTTTTCAAATAGGTGTGGAAGCTTTGGAAAGCAGGTGGAAGAAGTGTATAGAGCTAGATGGAGATCACGTCAAAAAATAAAAATATTTTTGTAAGTATTTTATTTTGTTTTGTTGACTAGGCCGCGAACTTTTCAATCCATCCTCGTATATATATATATATATATATATATATATATATATATATATATATATATATATATATATATATATATCCTTTTTTTCTATTTGAAATAATTTCTAAGCACTGCTTTTGAAACTTGGACTATTTTATATAAACTCCAGCTGCATCTTTTTACTGTCCTTTCGTAATAAATTTGTTTCTTGAATAATTTCTGACACCAGGAAGCCAGGAGGTCAAATCTACATTTAAAAGTATTTTTCTTGTTAGATTTAGAATTACTTTAAACTTGAAACCGACCACCTGTCCCCCGTTATGAATAATGACGAGCTGAATTTCGACGAGAAATAATTTGTACACGCTATTTCTGTAACTGGTAATGAAACCACAAAGAGATAGTATTTTATATGTTGGCAGTTGAGTAGATTATTTGTCCTTTCTGATCGGTGTATAGAGGAATATCCAAGGTAAATAATGTTCAGTGAGAGTATTTGACAAGGAGATACAGCACTAAATTAAAAAGCTAAGAATGGGTTAGTGGCTGGATTGGGTTGCATCTACTTTAAGCAAAGGGCTAATTTCTCATTAGCCGACTTGTGTGGAGACCCCGGGTCACAATTTCCCCCTTATGTTTGGATTCGACCTGAAGGCTTTACGAATTTTTAGATTGGCATGACATAACATGCTGATTTATATCTGACCGTAGCCTTGGTCTGATGGTCATCTTGTAAACAGTCATGTTGTTTCGTAGCAGCAGAAACGGTTCAAAACTGGATAAAGTCTCGAACGCTGGTTTTAGCTATTGTAGCTGATGTTTGGTCTTTCCAGATCACTTTCTTGACATAAAGTAGACCTAGATATTTGACTATGTTTCGCCATGCAGACATGACGCCGTCAACTAAGAGAAATCCGGGAGAGTTATTCTAGACTTGGAGAAGAAAAAGGTTCGAGTCTTTGTCGGTTTTACCTTGATTCGCCAGTGATCTAATGAAACCTACAATATGTACAGGTGAATCTACAGCCTACTGATTAATGTATCCCGCCTTTTTGATACTGTGGTAATGGTAGTATCGTCAGCGTAAAGTACGATGACAGAATCGTATTTAACTTTGTTTTGTCATGCAAACATGGTGCCGTCAACTAACAGAAATCCCGGAGGAGTTATTCTTGACTTGGAGAAGAAAATGGCTCAAATCTCTATCGGTTTTACCTTCATCTGCCAGTGATCCAAACAAACCCACAATATGTGCAAGTGAATCTACAGCCTGCTGATTAATGGATCACGACTTTTTGATGCTATGATAATGGCAGTATCGTCAGCCTAAAAGACGATGATAGAATCATATTTGATTTTGTTTTGCAATGCAAAGATGATGCTTTTAACTAGAAGAAATCCGTAAGGAGTTATTCTAGACTTGGTGAAAAAAATGGTTCGAGTCTCTATCGGTTTTACCTTGATCCGCCGGTGATCCAATCAAACCTACAAGATATTCAGGTGAATCTACACCCTGTTGATTAATGCATCACGTGTTATTGATGCTATGGTAATGGCAGTATCGTCAATGTAAAGTACGATGACAGAATCGTTTATAGTTGAGTTTTAATAAAATGGGGTTGGTCGGCTTGCTTTTTCGTCGCCTTTACCTCCGTCCATGAATAAAAACATGTTTCGTAGAAGTAACGAAACAATTTGTACCCACTTAAATTGAAAATAAATTAATTCAACGTCGCGTTGACACCTTTAAGATTTTGATTAATTCCATGAATTTCGGTGTTAGACTTTGAGTTATGAAGTGGTAGTGTTTTATGTGTAAAGGAAAATAAATTTTATTTTAGGTGTTTTAGATTCAAAAAAGGATTGTTAAAGATGCAGATTTTTCACCATTAATAGATCTTTTTATGGTGAATATTCCTCGAAGAAACATTGCATGTCATCAGTACCATCAAAATTAAGAGAATCAACATCATCATCAATCATATAAATAACTCTCCTGTCCATTAAGTAAGACTTGAATTAGTGCAAAACAACATTATCCCCACAAACCTCGCCTCATTTTGTTAACAAAGAATTATCGATTTTATCAGAATTCTTGCTAAAGTTGATGTAGATGGAAGGTCCCTTCCGTTCCATTATGTTGAATTTTGAATACCAGACAAGGTGTCTCTGTTCTCGGTGGTCATAACTTATTTTTAAATAGAACCTAGTACTTTTGAATTGGCCGATACTGGGATCATTTGGTGGATATACAGATTTAGATAAGAGATCCACATTGTTTTCCATTCACAAACAATGATGAGCTACTATGTTTTTGTAAAAAGAGCAACAGACTTATTTACGCACTTTGCTCTGTACATCTCGCCGCTAATTATACACATACGAAAAAGCCGTTTTGTATCCGGTCTGAACATAAATTTCGTCGTCCAAAACCATTTTCTACCCACTCAGCTGGTATAATTTTCTAGATCGTTTTCTAATAATTTCTTGCAGTACAACTGAAACTTTAGCCATTCTTTGTTTTCAATATACGAGTATTTATGAATCAGCAATTTCTTTGGACTTTGCCGCACACACGGGTTGGTTCTCACCTTCATCTCAATATCACGAACTGATATCGCTCGATTGCGGGTAATGTAATACAATCTTCTAACGAAACTTCGATTCAGGAGGACCACTTTTTGCAGCTGTGCGGCTTTTCAGGGTACTTACTAAAGCTTGTAGACAGCGATTAATAATGAATTCCACCATACCACTACTCACACAGCCAGATAATTCTATTGCAACGACACCTGTCGAGAAAGCGAACTTGTTGGCTGAACTCTTTGCTTCACATTCTACTGTCGATTTCCAAGGAAAAACACCACCTACTATTCTCATAGTGCAGTCAAGGATGCCCGATATTGTCTTCAGACAGCGTATCATAAAACGTATTTTGATGAAGCTAGACACCAAAAAGGCTTCTGGTGCTGACGGAATACCTGCCAGAGTTCTCAAAAACTGTGCGAGGGAACTAACACCAGTTTTCTGTAGAGTTTTCAACCTACCATACAGAAAGGGAATATTTCCTTCCTGCTGGAAATGTGCCACAATTCAGCCGATAACTAAAAAAGGCAAGAAGACCGACAAATCGCACTGCTTATATTGAAAGTCATGAAAAACGATATCAATCAACATCTTCTAAAATATCTTGAAGGATTCAACATTATTAGCGATCACCAATATGGCTCTCGTAAAAATAGATCAATAGGAGATCTTTTGACTTATGTAATATATGTTTGGAACAACGCAATTGAACACTTTGTAGAATCTCGAGTGGTTGCTCTTAACATATCCAAGGCATTCGACCGTGTTTGGCATGATGGGCTGTTGGCTAAGCTACGTTCTTATGGTATGTTCTGTGTGTGGCTCTCATGTTTCCTCAGAGAGCGTTTTTTACGAGTGGCAGTCGACGGATTTCTTTCTAACACCTTCACTATCAACGCCGGTGTACCCCAAGGCTCCATACTGTCTCCTACTCTCTTTCTCATTTATATTAACGATCTGCTGGAAAAGATCGAGAATCCAATCTACAGCTTTGCAGATGACAGTACACTTATCTCTTCATTCTCGGATATCGGCTACTCAGACGAATATCCGCAGACAGCAGGAAGTCATTCAACTTAATAAGGACCTGGAAGAAATTCTATCTTGGGGTGACAGTAACCAAGTGGAATTTATCGCTACAAAAACCCAGGCGGCAGTTTTTTTTAAAAAAGTTAACGTTGCTGAACCCGACATAGTTATGTCGGGGCACTCCATTCTTCTAACATCGTCACTCAATTGGTTGGGCGTTAATTTGGGAGCAAATATGTCCTGGCATGAACATGTTGCAGGTATAGCAAGGAGAGCTTCTCAAAAGTTGGGAATGTTATTTCGAACCAGAAAGCTTTACGCTCCACAACAACTGTTAATTCTTTACAAAGCTCAAATTCGATCAACTATGTAATACTGCTCCCATGTTTGAAACTCCGCTCCCAAACAAACACTGCATTTGTTGGATTCTATTCAGAGAAGAGCTGTTCGTCTGAATGGAGACCCGGAACTGACCGGCCGAATTAATTCCCTGGAACATCGCAGACCGGTTGGGGACTTGAGCCTATTCTACAAGTATTTTCATGGAAAGTGTTCGAAGGATGTGGCCCGCTTAATTCCTCCCAGAGCGGTGCATGTTAGAAATACACGTCGCGCTAATACTTCACATCCGTATGAGGTGCAGCTTGTTACTCCTCGTACGCTTTTCAAGCAGTCTTTTGTATGGAGAACATCATCCCTTTGGAATAATTTGCCCAGGACTGTGTTTCCCACCGAGTACAATTTACAGCGATTCAAGAACAACGTGAATCGCTTTCTCCGCACACGTGTCGCTCCTGTAGCGCTTTAGGGACTTCCCTGTAGCACGTGTACTAGACCCATAAAAAACAAAAGAATTCGACAGTAGATATGGAAATTTTTAGCATCTTTGGAACAAAATACTTTGATATATTTGGATTTATGGTTAATTAACAATTTTCTTCATGTGTTCTCTTCAGTTATTATTAAGTGCAACTAATGAATTATTTTGGTAATCGATGATAAAAATCAGAGTTTCCAGAAATTCTCGTTTCTAAATAATGTTGATTTTTTTCATTTAATACTATATGGGGTGAGAATTACCGATACTTTTAAACAAAAAACAATGTTTTTGCCAAAAAATCGATTTTATTCTTCAATATAGCTATCTTCCAACATTTGGATAATTTTTATGTAGTACGATTTGTCGAGCTCTCTAAAATAATACTCAGTTTCTTATTTGACTTCTTCATTTGAGCTAAATTTCTTTCCCTGGAGTCAACTTTCTGGTAATTTTTCATCCCTTCTCAAGATAATCGATCGGTATTATTCGATGCGCAAGCCAAAACCTTTCCAGCTGAAGTTTGTGTTTTTAGACACTTCGGTCGGTCTTCATGCGGTTCCAGCCGAGTAGCTGCAGGCTTGTTGACGTGTAGTAGTAGATCCATGTTTCGTCCACTGTCCTGAATAGACGCAAGAACTCCTTTGAATTACACCGAAACAGTGCTAAACAGCGTTCTGGGACACATTGATGTTTTTGATCAATCGTGAGAGTACGCAGCAACCATCGGACATATAGCTTGTTCATAAACTAATATTCGTGGAAATTATGCCTCATGTTCACTTTTACTTTGCGGTCATTCAGAACAATATGGTTGATTTTTTTTGTATTTTTTCCTACATTTAAATTTATTGAACCATTGGCATATTGTTGCTTTAACCGTAGCAGATGTGCCATAACACTTCTTAAGCCATTCTTGGGTTCTGGCTGTGTTTTCCCATCAAAAAGCAATGTTTAGTCGACACACGAAATTCTGTTTGTTCCATCGTTTTGCAAAACTCAAAAGTATCGTCATTCAAACAGTTGTAACTCACAAACTAATAGACAAAATGTCATAAAAATTTTACACGAATCTTCTGAGAGTTGACACTAGTTGAAAATCATATGGTTTTTTTTGTTTGTCCTGCCATCTCTCGAAAAGTCTCGGGACTTTTCACCTAATGTAAGTATGTTTTAAATATTGTCCTAGTTTTACATTGAATTTAAAGTATACTGAAATCATAGCAAATCTTCTTGTTTATAGAAAATTTATTACATACTGTTATTATCCACTTAGTGTCCTAATTATTTCATAACAATATATCTACTATCACGCACTATAAATAAAAGAATGTTTAAAATAAAACCGCAGTAATCATTAATACTTTTCAAGATAAACTTAGTGTGAATTTAAATAGGCACTTGAGTCGTTTTGAAACTAAACAGATATCTGTCTTGTATTTCGGTTAACACTTAAGAAAAGCAATAAATTTTAGGGATATTGGATGAAACGTGATAAGGTGCGAAACACAGACCCACTTAAAGCTCTTTCGCAAGTGATGGTGTTTTAAAGTTTAAGTAATAATGAAAGAAACACTGTGTCAAGAAAACTGTTTGTTTTTCCGAATTCAATGTAGAAAAAAATATGTTAGAGTAAATAACAAGAAAAACAAGCAAAAATATATACTTCATCAAAGTGTTCAATTACGTTGTGCCAAACATGTCTTGTCCAAGTTAGAATATCTCTTGTTGATTTTTGCTTAAGGGGTTATGCCACTCTAGATATTTGAAAAAGCATTTTTTTTTACTTAAATGATGCTTTAGGGACTTTGAAATAAGGTACAAAGGTTTTTGTGAGGGTAAGAAGGTTATAAGTGTGCGTAATTGTCTCGCAGCGCGCTCTCCAAACTCTTCGAGTCTTATTCCTTCGCGCTGCTTAAATTCCTGTATCTTTCTAAATATTGAAGAAATCTATCTATCTAGAGAATTTAAGTTCATCTATATGGCTCAGTCATCGCATATTAGAGCAAACCTATATAACTTTAAAACACTTTTTTCTCAAAATTACATTTTTCAAACTGGCCGGAAACATGACTTCTTCAAATTATTACCGATTTATTTCAAATTTTAACTGTACCTTTAAAATTGTTTTGAACTTTTTTTTATAAACGATTTTTTATGTGATTTTTTTTTACCGCAAAAATGAAACATGTAGAATTCACTACTCAGTATATATCGCCACAACAACAAACACTTTATTTTTGCGCTCGACGCGCGTTTCGCTAACCATGTTACATGGTTAGCGAAACGCGCGTCGAGTGTCATTGTGCCAAAGATTCCACATTCCCAACTTAGATGTACAATTCAAAAAAAAATCAATATTTTAAAATTTTTCCATGTACTTCCCGAGAAAATCTAACGTAGAATTCAAAAAATTTTGCATTGTTCCGGGTAAAAGATTGGAGGAGAAATCTTTCTGGCCGTAAAGTACTATTTATAGGAGCATCTTTCTTTCCGATTGTTTAAAAATTTGTAAATGTATTTTAAAGTAAGTATAATAAAAACATTTGAGAAAATTTTGGATTGCGTTCATTATATATCAAACCGAGCAGCGACAGTCAGACTCGGCACTTTTGGTCTCAAGGGGTTCGTGTTTGTAATGATCACATGACCTGTCGCCATACTGCTGGTATGATACTCGCGAGTTGTTGAAATATTCATATTCCTTCTTTCAAGAAAAATCCTATTCTGTAGAATAGAATGAATTTTGGTTGAAAGGAAGAAAAAAAACAAGAAAAGTTTTTTTTAGAAACATTTTTTTATCAAGTTCTTATTAAAACAGATATAAAAAAAAGGGAAAAAGGCAAAAAATACATTTGGCTTCAACGCTTTTTATACATTAAAGGGTAATGCCACTCTAGAGCTAAGAAAAAAAGCATGATTTTAACATTTTTTTTTGAAATATGTTGAACGCAATCCAAAATTTACTCAAATAATTTTATTATACATACTTTAAAGTGCATTCAAAATTTTTAAAACATTTTTTTTACAAGATGGTGGCACCAGTACTCAGTAAAGGAAGATGCATCTTATAAATAGTATTTTACGGCCGGAAAGATTTCGTCATCAATTTTTTACCTGGAACAAAGTGAAAAGTTTTTTGAATTCTACACAAGATTTTCTCGAAAAGTACAAAAACTAAAAAATATTGATTTTTATTATGAATGGTACATGTTTGAAGAAAGTATTTAATTTTTCGGTAAAAAATCACGTAAAAAATCGTTTTATAAAAAAAAGTTCAAAACAAATTGAAAATCCGTATGTACTTAACTAGATAATGTCATTTTGAAGATACCGTTAAAATTTCAAATAAATCTTTGTTATTTTGAAGAATTTATGTTCCGGTCAGTTTGAAAAATGTAGTTTTGAGAAAAAGTTTTAAAATTATATAAATTTTCTAGATACCTCTAATCCGCGATGCTTGCGCTACATAATTAGCCTTTTAAATTGATGTTTTGGTGATAGATTCTAGATGAACTTAAATTCTGTAGATAAATATTCAGAAACAGTTATTTAAGCAGTGCGAAGAGTTTAGAGAGCGTTGCGTGACAATTACGCGCACTTGATAAAGTACACACTTATAACCTTCTTAACCTCATAAAATCCTTTGTAACTTATTTCTAAGTCCCTAAAGCATCATTTAAGCCAATAAAAAATGTTGATTTTTTCCAAATTTCTTGAGTGGCATTACCCCTTAAATAACTCATTGTTGAATTTATATTTCTCAACTATTAGAAATATTGTCCGGGGGGGGGGGGGGATGTTCATTTTGAGAATATATGCGTATAATGTTGATAATCATGCTCCTTATATTTCAACGAATCCCAGTAATCTGGAGCGATCGTCTTTCCTCTGAACTTAAAAATGAAGTGAACACATTTTTTGCTCCATTTTATCATTAGTTAAATTTAATATAATAATTTTCATACAACTAAAGACTTTTCGTGCCTACGTACTACTTATATAAAAAAATTAAATCTATGCACTAATTTATTCAAACTCCTTTTTCTGAACAATTACTACTTTTGCATTCCCAGATTGAGTTTTGAAAGTTTGGTTGGCGAAATTTAGCAGATAATATAACTCTATCAAACAATTTTACTATGAAAGATTTCGGAAAGTTAGGGTAAGATTCCTTTTCATCAGCTTCATGTGTATCTTGCAGGAGTCTGCGAAGAGGATTTGGTGTGTTCGAAACCTCAACAACTGCTTCATCGTTGGGATCTAGAGACATACTTTCATTATCTTCAGATTGGATCATGTAAAATAGTCATTGCGATCTATGGATATACTTACTTTCATCTTTTAATGGGATTAGCACAATTTTGCATTCGATTCTTGAGGTCATTGAGAAACACTGAATTTGTGAAATGTAGGCTACATTGTCTATATGCGTTATATAGTTTTTCAAAATCCAAATTGACACCTGGTCGGCACATGCTGATAACCATAATTCTGCCCTGAATTCAGAAAGAAAAGTGTAAGTGGAATAACATAAAGCAATACTTAACATTAATAAAACGTCAGCTGTTTTACAAATAAAATGTATTTAGTTGGGAATGTGGAATCTTTGGCACAATGATACTACTCAGTATATATCACCACTACACCAAACACTTTATTTCTGCACTCGACGCGCGTTTCGCTAACCATGTTAGCTTCATCAGGAGCGATGATGACGTCAATCATCGCTCCTGATGAAGCTAACATGGTTAGCGAAACGCGCGTCGAGTTCAAAAATAAAGTGTTTGGTGTCGTGGTGATATATACTGAGTAGTAAATAAAATGTATGTCTAATATGGAAACATAATTAGCATAATTTTTATGTAATATATAGCATAAGAGAAATAATCTTTAGGAAATCTAAAGAAACTAACTCCTAACCACATATATTTTTACAAGCACTAACTACACAACAAAAATTTCCTCTTGACATCTTTTTAGTGTTCTGTGCGGAATACTTATAAGATGACTTCGGTGTCCATCTGTCCGTCTGTCTGTCTGTCACACCCGATTTTCTCCGAAACTATTGGTCATAGAAAGTTGAAATTTGGTATTAATATAGGAATTGATGGCCTCATCAGAGCCATGTAGTTTTAAAAGTTAAATTTTGACTTAAGGGGTTAGTTTTAGGGGATGAAATCGGAAGTGAAAAAAATTTTTACTAGGTCATCGAGAGTGTCAAATGAAAGCTTGTGAAAACACGAGTAAAAATATATGTATAATGTAATACTTGCTCGCACTTTTCTATGTATTATTTAAAAAAAATCGCGAAAAATCGCTGTCCCCCCGCCTTATCTCGAAAAGTACTTATCAAAAAATTTTGAAAAAATTCTGGAATATTCTCCACGGGGTGTAGATTAAACGAAAATTATCAAGAGTGCATTTCCTTTAATAATTTATCTGGTATATATAAAAAAAAAATCAGTTTTCAGTAAAGATTGGAAACAGACTTTGTTAAAAACTCATTTGGGATGTGTTTTGTGAAGTCACTGATCATTTTATACCTCCGTAACAAAATTTTTTATTTTAAAAGCAATCAACGTACGCAACACTAATTGGGCAAGTTCAACTTGCACTTGACCGGTTATTTGTAATTATTTTTAATTATAACGTCACTTACTTAAATATATTATTTATTATTATTAATAATGAATTTCGGAACACGTTATAAAAATATTCTCCTTGAAATCCAGATGTAAACACAACCCGCGATCGCGCTGGCAGCTATGTTATTGGTATGATAGGGGACGCATGCGTGATAAAAAAACAGGACCTAAAAATTTTCCTAAGCGTCGCTACTGTGTTTTATGTTTACTGTGATACCGACCTTTAACTTAACTTTCGATATTATTAAAACAGTGCGGCTGGTCGGTATTTATTTGACAAGATCTTCTTGCTTTTTTTGGGTATCATCAGCAGGACGGAAATATCCTTTGTGTAGGATATGTTAAAAAGTCTACAGGAAACTGGAGTTAGTTTGCTTGAGCATATTATGAGTACTATGGCAGTGCCAGACGCTTCATTAAAATACGTTTTATCATACGCTATCCGAAGACAATATCGGGCATCCTTGACTGCACCACGGGAATAGTTGGTAGTTAAAAATGGGCCTACGTTCCTGCTAGGAGAATCTCCAATGGAGAGCTCTCCATATTCACACTGAAAAAAAAAAGTGTTATTTAATAAGATTCTTGCACTGGAAACGAAGATTTTAAATTTATTTATTTATTTTTTTAATCAAAATGAATTTACTGTGCATTCTGTAGATAGTTTTATAGATATTATACGAGAAATCAATTACTAATAAATTATTCCCCTTAATAGAAAGTTTTACAGCTTATTATATTCATAATAAACACAGTTATTTTTGCAAAGTCATCCACCTGTTTTATTATTAACGGGTAATAGTTATCTAGCAATTATCGGAGTAAAAATTTCATTGTGTTTTTCTCTTCTAACAACAAAAAGCGACCGCTTCGAATCTAGTTTAGTTCTAGTTCTAGTGAACGGCATCAGTTTAATTTGTTAACGCTCCACGACACCCCCGATTACAAAGTCTTGAATTAATAACGGCACCTCATGCTGCGTCTTAGTGTATACATCAATTTGCATCTCTAACTACTATCTGGACTCTGAATAGTATTTGCGTAAATTACAGGGGTGCGGTGAATTGTAATCTATTCTCTCTAGTTAGTAGTCTTTTTCTTTGACCTTATTTATTTCTCATTAATTAAATTAGTTGTTTTAAAAATACAGAAAAAGAAGATCTACAGCAAAGAATTATTCATATCTAGAATCTCCCACTTCATTTATTCCCATTGTGCTCATTTAAGTATTGGTTTAAAGTCTACGACAATAGATGGCGTCACTTTCTTCACCGAAGTGCATAACTGAACTCATTTTTTGGGGTCAATCCATATTTAAGGGGTAATGCTACTCTAGAGCTAAGAAAAAAAGGCCGGTTTTTGACAATTTTTTTGTTGAAATATAGTGAACGCAATCCAAAATTTACATTTACAAATATTTGAACAGTTACAGCACCAGTACTCAGTAAAGGAAGATGCATCTTATGAATAGTACTTTGTGACCGGAAAGATTTCTCCTCCAATTTTTTACCTGGAACAAAGTGAAAAGTTTTTTGAGTTCTACATAAGATTTTCACGGGAAGTACAGAGAAAAATTAAAAAATAATAATTTTTGGTATATGTTTGAAGAAAGTGTTTCATTTTTTGGTAAAAAGTCACGTAAAAAATCGCTTATAAAAATTCAAACGCACTTTGCTAGATAATGTAATTTTGAAGGTACAGTTACAATTTGTTCCCGGGCAGTTTGAAAAATATATTTTTGAAAAAAACGTGTTTTTTAATATATATATATATATATATATATATATATATATATATATATATATATATATATATATATATATATATATACATATAATTGTCCAAATTGATGTTTTTTTTGACAGATTCTAGATGAACTTAAATTCTGTAGATAAATAGATTTCTCCAATATTCAGAAAGGTACAGTCATTTAAGCAGCACGAAGCATAAAGAATCTCGGAGAGTTTGGAGAACACAATTATGCGCACTTGATAACTTATAACCTTCTTACCCTCATAAAATCCTTTGTACATTATTTCTAACTCCCTAAAGCATCATTTAAGCCAAAAAAAAAAATGTGTTTTTTTTTTCAAATTTCTAGAGTGGCATTACCCCTTAAGCACGCTTAACGCGGATAAATAAAAAAATCATGTATTTATCGTACAGTTTACTCATAAAAAGATTATTCTACATTATAGATGGCGTCATATAGAAGAGAGGTACAGCTTTTAAGCAGATGGAAAATCAAGGTTAATTTGGATCTATGGCTACGTTTACAGAAAATATAGCTAACGCTATAGAAAGACAAACACGTAGAACAGTCGCTGCAAAACGAAGCCGGCGGACTACCGGATTTGTGGTGCGGTCTTGTCAAATTTGTTAGAGATGCCGCTCAAGTAGAAGTTGCCAAATATATTATACGTGACAATATTAAGGAAAAATAAGCCTCTGTAGTTATAGGAAAATAGATAATATAAAAAAAAACGGCGAAGTGCTAGTCGGACTTGAGCAATTAGTATTCTGTACGGTAAGTGCTATTAAAATAAAAAAATGTTGTTTTCAATAAAATATATTTCTGATCTTTGTTGAAAACTGTTGACCTTAAAATTTTTGCTGGTTTCCGGTCTTTGTTTATATATACCAGATAAATTATCGAAGGTAAAGCCCTCGTGATAATTTTTCGTTCAATCTACACCTTGTGGAGAATATTCCAGTACTTTTTGAGATAATGGGGGAACAGCGATTTTTGGTAATTTTTTAAAAATAATACAAAGAAAAGTGTGTGCAAGTATTACATCATATATATATATATATATATATATATATATATATATATATATATATATATATATATATACATATATACATATATACATATATTTATATATACATATATATATATATATATATATATATATATATATATATATATATATATATATATATATATATATACATATATACATATATACATATATTTATATATATATATATATATATATATATATATATATATATATATATATATATATATATACATATTCACTTCCAATTTCACACCCCAACACTAACCCCTTAAGTCAAAATTTAACTTTTAAAACTACATGGCTCTAATGGACCTCTATTAGTGCCAAATTTCAACTTTCTATGTCAAATAGTTTCGGAGACAATCGGGTGCGACAGACGGACAGAGGGGCAGACACCGAAGTGATCTTATAAGTATTCCGCACGGAACACTCACAATTCATTAACGACATCGTAAAATATTGCTGCCGGTAGCCAGCCAGCTTCATTTTGACATTTTGTTTCACACATTCACCTTTCTGTAGCGATAGCTATATTTTCTGTGCTATAGTGATTTATACTCTATTGACTTTAATGTTACAGCTACCATTTTAAGAACTGCAAATTGCATAAACTAAATTAGAGACAAAAAGAAGCAACATACTATTAGACCCTGGAATAGTTTGAGCGTGTTAATACCGAATTCCCAACACGTATATTATTTATACACTGGTGAGCAAAAAAATCGACTGAAACGATTTTGCTTCATTTAATACATCATTAGAATGCTGATTTTTTACTCGTCTGCAGTAATACCGAAAACATTTGGATTTTCAAACAGTTTTACTAATTAAAACGGTTTTACTCAATAGAATCGTTTTTGCTCGCTCAATAACGTACTCGTTGCGCGCTATTCATCCCTATAAAAACACCTGCAGTTGCATTTTCCTATCATTCCTTTATCGAAACTTGAACCGCCAACATCTCTGCTATATCTGCTCACTAATTACGTCATCGGAAAATGGATACCACCCCGGAAGAAACGGCACAAGTCATTGCCCTATTGCAAGAAGGGCATAGCCAAAGTGTAGTCGCTGCGCAATCGCACCTGAGCCAGTCAACTGTCTCCACTCTACAGACGTTACCAAAAGACTGACAGCTTTACACGGAGACCAGGATCAGGAAGAAGAAGGTGTACCTCGGAAAGAGACGACCGTTTCATTGTCAACATAACTCTAAGAAATCATCACTTGACCGGCGTTAAGGTCCAGCAGGAGCTCTAACAAGTTCGTGGTTGAGCTGTCAGTCATTAGACAGTCAGAAAAAGATCTAAAGAAGCTAATCTAACTCCAAAGAGACCACCTAATGGACCAAAATTGACAGCAGCCCATGACAACAATGGAAAAAGACGAGTCTATAGGAGGCCTCGGGAGCGCTCACACGCTCTATGAAAAACCGGCTGGAAGTAGTAATAAGGACTAGGAGATAATACAAAATATTGATTTTGGTTTTTATCAATAAATTTAAATGTTGAACTGAAAATTTGTTTTAATTTTTCCTTTCTTTTACCCCTATTTAAAATCCTTGTTCTCTTTATTTCCCCTTTCAATCATTTTAATCAGTAAAAAGCATAAGGTATGCTATAGAATTTGGTATCATTAGAAAGAGAATAGAATGGGCCTTCAAATGATACTAAAATCCGTAAAAATATACGAACTCTAAATTCTAGGAACTGTATTGAATAAAGCCACATAGAGTCAATTTTTTTGCTCACCAGTTTATATTATTTAATCCCGTTTTTCTGTAACATAAGACTCTGTTGTTTTTTAACAGCTACATGACATACGAACCTTTCATGAGATTAAGAGGATTTTTTAAATGTAAAGTACTTCCTATACAACCCAAATTTATTGATGGGCCACACGTGCTTAAAGGACCTACACTTTAGTTTGATATGGTTTCCAGATGGCGGTGAGGATTTCAGAACATTAACCATTTATTAAAAACAAACATGGCTTTTGCATTAAAGAAAATATATATTTTCTTATTAGTAAGCAGTAGTAAAATAAAATTTAGATATGCGATAAGTTAGTTAAAGATTGCTTTTATCTAGGTTAGCAATTTAAGACGGATTGCCGAAAAAGAATAAAAGAGAAAATCTTTTAACGTAACCCAGGTAAAACCTTAACGTAACACCTCCACTTTAATTTACTAATTTAAATAATTAAAAAGTTTTGTCTCAAGATGAGATTTACTTTAAGAAACTCGAGAGAATCTACTTTTACGAGCTACAACGTCACTAAGTTTACAGCACCCTAGCCATGCTCTTGTAATATGCTTATGCTACATTATATTAGATTTTACATAGCGTGTCCTAATTTTTTAATAACAAGTTTGTAGGAAATTCACCCTTTGTTTTGGTTTACCTATTTTTTTATATGCAGACTGAAATTTATATATATATATATATATATATATATATATATATATATATATATATATATATATATATATATATATATATATATATATACCCCGGATTAGCTTAAGTGAATCTGAATTAATATTAAGTTTAATTTTGAGAGTATATGTTTAATTTCACATTCTTTATCAATTATACAAGTAGAGGTAAATAGCCTCAAAACATAAACTTCTTTTCTCTTTTTAGCTCAGTCGCCAAGGGCTTTGAACTCTCATTAAATTTTAACAGGCTATATTTTGGCATACAGGTAGTTTTTTGGACGTAGAATACAATAAAAAAAAGTTTACTAAAAACTGATGTACTCTAAGCCCATAAAATCGAAAAATCAAAAATTCAATTTTTCGGTAATATCTCGAAAAATAAAAAAGATATCGAAAAACTAAGAACACCACGTTAAAGAGAGGGAAATTTTACAAAAAAAGTAGCATATAGACTTTTCTTATTAGCGCGAAAATTTATTAAAAATTCGGATAGGTGATTCAAAAAGTGTAGCGTACAGGTTAATTTGAAAGTCTACGCTCAGCCCTCAGAGGTTAATCGATATTATTTGTTTTCAATGTGCAAAAACAAATTAAAAGATAGCTTTTTGAAGAGGCGGTTTTCAGCTTACCGATGATACTGATAGTTTTTATTATTGTTACTTTATAATTTGTAACACGAAATTTTTGTTTGCATGTTTTTAACGGGCATACAGTAAATTACAAATATTTAATAAAATATAGTATTGAAAAGAAAATCCCAGATGATATGTATGTATATATATATATATATATATATATATATATATATATATATATATATATATATATATATATATCATTATACCTTAAGTTTCAATACAAGAATAATTAAAAATAGCCACAGCTTATGTGTTATTTAAAAATTGAGTTTTTTAAAATATGAAAATTTGCCTGCTGTAGTGCGCCGGCGGCAGTTTTACGTTCAAAGCAGTACAAAATGGTCAAAAAAAGTCACACAATTTTTTTTTTAGTTACAGTTAAAAGTATACTTGATATCAGAAAATCATTAAAAATAAAAAAAACTTTCTCTTTTTCGGTAATTTTGCTCTTAAACAAGTGTTCATAATAACGTATTTTTTGCGTACATACAATTTAAACTAATAATAAATATATATTTAAAGGTGGAAAATCAAAGATAAAAGTCCAAGCTTTAAGAATAAAGTATTTTTATTTCATTTAAACATCCAAGTACAAAAAAAACAGTTATTAAAAACACAAAGACTCTAAAATACTCGACGAAATTCAGTGATTTACGTACTCTCTGGCCCTCATATTGGATCAGCCGTTTTGAATTTTTCAAATCTGTCATCGGATTTTTAATCAGTATGTTTAACGGTATACAGAAAAGTTAATTTAATCATAAATGAGGTTGGAGGCATGATCCCACTACAACTGACGAACCAGCTATTTTATTTTAAATATTTATTTTTAAATTACGGTAAAACTAAAAAAAAAATAGAATCTATGTAATGTTTTTTGGTAAAATTTCCCGTTCTTTCACGTGGTGGTATTAGTTTTTCGATATATTTTTTATTTTTAGAGATATTTGCGAATTTTTCATTTTATTTTCGATTTTGTTGACTTGGCGCATACCTTAAAGCAGCAAACTTTTTGTCGTATTCTACGTCCAAAAAACTACATGTATATTAAAATCTTTTAATGAGAGCTTTTCGTCAACATTTGCCTCTGACGACTGGGCTATTTCCCTTTTTAGTACGGCTAGATATTTTTAAAAAACATTGTTTCGGGGCGAGTAAACCTATTTTTATTCAAATTTCATTAAAGGAAACTGCTTTTTAGTAAATGTTGTGTTCATGAAATATTTATTTTAGTTTATATTTTCAACAACTTTTAATTTGTAGGTAATATGAATATAAAAATAAAATTTGATAAATCCTAATCCAAGGCGAAACGCCGTTAAACTCTGTGTTCTTATAACATCAAAATAATTTACACCCAAGACTAAACAATAAAATATAATATATATATATATATATATATATATATATATATATATATATATATATATATATATATATATATATGTATATTTTATATATATATATATATATATATATATATATATATATATATATATATATATATATATATATATATATATATATATGATTTTTAGGCTGAGTGAGGAGTGATCATGCAGCTCCAGACGTAGAATTGTGCAATTTCAGAATGCGTTTATTAACTACAAAAACTATTGACAATTTAAACTCTAATTGCACAATTAAATTAGTTTTTAAATTAAACTCTTCTCTGAAAGGGGTACCTAATCACTTTCTTAAACTGATATATAGAGATTTTAAACCAAAATACTCATCTGATTACATGTTCTAGCCTGGAGGGGCAAAGTTGCCTGGAGATCCCCGGTAAAATCGTAAGCGATATTCAAGTCTAACTTGATATGATATATTATGATATACTATTATATTCATTATTCGACAGAAAAATATCGTATTAGAGCGTACTAATATTTAAATTACTTTAAGTAACATAATTCATAATAAAAAATTATTAAACTTTTTAAAGGAGTTTCATTTTTAATTGACAAAAAAATCCCTCCAGGGAATTACTAATATGCAATCAACCCCACAAATTGAACTTTCACCCTCTTAAACCAAAAAACCCCGCACATTCTGTGTCGAAAAGGGGTGCACCGTCTGTATTTACTCACCCCCCAAAATTACGAAACTAAAACAAATTAGTGACACACTTCATTAGAACACCCAAAACTTATAACTTTAGTTTTATATTCGAAATTAAAAACATCCCCTTGACACATATGTGTTTAATTTTGAGTCATTCATAATATTTGTATGGAATATATCGTGGTACAGAGTGGCTAAAATGAAATTAACTACCTCCTTAATTGAAAAGTATATTTTTGTTTATTCATTATTATCTGCAATCTCGGGTCTTCTAGTACTTTCTATTCCATATAACTGACCACTTATGTCTTGTACTATTTGATTTTAATTTATTTTGATCAAACTTATATCCACTATCTTTTCCTTCTACAATTATTTGTACAGAAGTAACCTGTTGTGACGTCAATACAAGTTTTCGCACAAGTATCGCACAATTTTGATAGTACCAGTAAAAAACAAATACTAAAAAAAATCTATAACTAATGAAGGATAACTAGCAGCCTGGAAAAGCTTGAACTGTCAGGAAATTGGCCTGGAAAACTTAAAACTGGCGTATTTGAATCTGGGTAAGCTTTAATACTGATCAGGCCAACGTTTTTTTTTCTGAAAAGAGCGTTATTTCAGCTTAACGCAACTGGTTTCTCAGGTTCATCGCAGTGCGTGCGAAGCGCCATCTAGCGCCACTACAACACATACACTTTGTTTCATTCGTAGTCGTTAGGTGGTGGTGAAACTGTGATATACGTTTATTTGAAGGTTTATAAGAAAAGACAAAAACATATTTTGGATACCCTCTACAAATAAAACTGACAACATAACATTTTAATCCGTGACTAAATCGAAACAACACATAAATTAGTAAAAACTGTTGCCTTTAATAGGCAACAAATGTGAGAACATATTTTTGAGGGATGTCACATTGAGAGGATGTTGGATATCCGATTCATTCATTCACACAGCGGCGTAGCAAGAAAAAACTAATTTTCCTCACAATTATTTTAAAGATATTCTAAACTGTGTGGGTGTGGGTGTGTGTGCGTGTCTTTTTTTAACTATCTGAGTGCTTCCTAATCAAAAAAGAAAAGGAAGTAAAACAAAAACATTTCTATAATATTTAAGCTCTCAAAAATTTATTTTTGTGGTTCGATGCATATTGAAAAATTGTTCGATATTAATATTTCCATCTTGCCTTTTTACTATTTTTTGTAACATTCTCTAAAGGTCTTTTTTTTTACACGATTCGGTACCTCTTTATTTTTGACCCTGCATTCCGTCGATCCATCATTATTATTTTTTAAATTTGAGATATACAAAGGAAATATAGAAAACTAAATATATACGAGAGCTACCTTTTAATTTGTATTGTTTCTCAAAACACTCGCCTTTAAGATTTATAGACTTTTGCATGCATTCAAACCAATTTTCGAAATATTTTTTCCACTCCGAAGTTGGTACATCAAAAATATGGTTTTGGAAGGATTCAACAGCTTCTTGAGGCGATGAATAACGCTGTCCACGCATTTTTTTGACGTTCGAGAACTAAAAGAAGTCGTTGGGTCATAAATCAGGTGAATACGGGAATGAGATATTAATTCGATGTTTTTCTCTGTCAAATAATCAATTGCTTGACGTGCTGTGTAAGAGCCGGTACTGTCATGGTGAAGAATGATGTGACGTTTTCCGTTATTTTTCCTGATTTCATCGATGACTTTTGACAAACAAATTGTTGTATACTATTTAGCATTAACTGTTCTTCGATCCTCTAAAGCAATAGTTGCCACATGTCCAGTATAACCAAAGGAACGAGTTATTTATTAGTTTCTTGGAAGTTCTTCGCGAACGAACCATTTTTGGTGGATTCAGTTCATCTTGAAACACTCAAACAGTTGATTGTTACTTAGTTTCCGGCTCGTACTAATATATCCAAGTTTTATCTTCTGCTATGATGTTGTATACGGATTTTGTATGTTCTCTGTTGAATTTTTTGAACATTTCCTAACACCAATTGACACGAGCCTGTTTTTGAGTGTCAGTCAAATTATCCGGAATCCATCGGGAACAGATCTTTTTCAGAGCTAAATGTTCATGCAAAATCGAATGTACTACAGTTTTTGGCATGCCTAAGGATGCCTCTATCTCATGGTAAGTCATATGCCGCTCCTTTTCAATCATGTTACGCACAGCATCGATGTTTTTTGGAACAACAAGCGATTTTGGTCGACCTTCACGAAATTCATCGCTGACGGAAGAACCGTGACGAAATTCTGCAAACCAATTATAAACATTCTTTTCTGATTGTAATTCATTACCAAAAGTTGAACCAAGCGATTCTAGGCATTGTTATTGAGTTGGGCCTTTACTAAAATCGCAAAAATCATCCAATGAAAACCTTCACGTGAAATTTTCATTTATTCACAAAATTGTTTTTTTTTAAACGCTCACTGCAAACAAACTACCGGGTCAATTTCTGAGCTGCCACTGTCTTAACAATAACAAATATCAAATTTTACAATGGTAATGTCACATCTCAATAGCGCCATCTAGTGGTCGTTTGTAAAAACTTGAAAGGCTGCCCTCGTATACACTAAAGATCTACATAAAGTTGGTACCAATTGACTTCAAGCAATTATTAAAACTGTTAAAATGAATTGAAGTAATCTAAAATTGTGTGTTATTTCAAAAAGATTTGGTGTTATCTTATTGTTGACACAGGTTGATTCAGCTAAAATAATACTAGTTCTTATGTAGCCTTCTAATAATACAAATTTGTGTTATACATTTTTAATATTGTACTATTGGGGTTTAAAGGCTCGAATAGAAACGATAACCGCCAACCATAATACCTTGTAGTATTAATGGGCATTCCATTGCCGTTTGCTTGTCCGAATTTCTGTATTTTCGTTTAAAATATTCCCCATATGTCTACGTTCTTGAATGCAGCTGGCGTTCCTTGATAAACACACTTTTGAAAAATAAATTTTAATTTTTGACACGGTGACAAATTGGAATTTACTAAAATTAATTTTCATTACAACTGTAGCTAGAGATCCTCACTAAAATTCCAGTATTAGATTATTTTTGTTATGTTAATTTACGTTGGAATGTTAAGGTTTGAAATTTTAAATATCCGGAAAAAATCCAGAAAATAGGGAGTATTTGCTCAGATAAACTTTCGAAAAGCCAATAGACAATAAATCTGGAACAAGTCTATGTTGAACTATGTCTTTTTATCTGTATCTGTATCTATAATCTTTTCTTTTCAAGATTGCAACACTTCAGGTATTCCTTGTAGAGACGAAAACAAGATTTTAAATGTAGTTTGTTTCTGGTATAACGTGAGTTAAAAGGTGCTTGAAAATCTGGTATAACCAAAGTTTCAAGCACAACAGTTATTTTATTGTCTATACTCAAGTCAATTATTTTTGTGTTTTTCGATTTTCTGCAACCAGTAGCGTATGTGAATGATATTATCACTAGCTCTAGAGGGTTACCATTTGATACAGTGATATGCTGGTTAAAATATTCAAAACAATTTTCTGAACACGCCGTGTCTCCCACTATATATATATATATATATATATATATATATATATATATATATATATATATATATATATATATATATATATTTATATATATATATATATATATATATATATATATATATATATATATATATATATATATATATATGGGTCTTTAAAAACCGGTCTTCCACCTTCTCCAAAATTAGAAATGACATCTTAAGTTGCGGATGGTGGGAGTCCGGCTGAGAAAGAATGACCCATATATATATATATATATATATACATATATATATATATATATATATATATATATATATATATATATATATATATATATATATATATTTATATATGCAAAGTGTGTGCAAAGTCCGAAAGATGGCACCACCGGCGCGTATCGAGGTCATGTTTAGTTAGTAGCATCTCTTGAATGAACGCACACCAAGTTTCAGCCATATTGGTCTATTTCTTTGTGTTTGGCATTCGTGTGAATCAAGGAAGTCGAGTGATTTTCAAGAAATGGACGAAAAAGAATTTCGTGTGGTGATTAAACATTACTTTATGAAAGGCAAAACGCCTCAGGAGACTAAAGAGGAGCTTGATAAACATTATGGTGACTCTGCACCTTCGATTAGAACAGTTTATAAGTGGTTTAAAGATTTTCGGACTGGCCATATGGGCACAAGTGACGCTGAACGTTCTGGACGGCCTGTGGAGGTTACGACTCCAGAAATCATTGATCAAATCTATGATATGGTGATGGATGACAGAAGAGTTAAGGTGCGTGAAATTGCTAGTGCTGTGGGCATCTCGACTGAACGGGTACATAATATTTTGCATAAACATTTGGACATGAGAAAGCTATCTGCAAGATGGGTGCCGCGATTGCTCACGCTTGACAAAAAACGGAATCGTGTGAAGCGTTGCAAGGATGGTTTGCAGCTGTTCCAGAAGAATCCGGAGGACTTTAAGCGTCGTTTCGTCACTGTGGATGAAACATGGATACATTACTATACTCCTGAGACCAAACAACAATCTAAACAATGGGTTACCAAGGGGGAATCTGCACCAAAAAAGGCGAATACCGTTCCTTCGGCCGGAAATGTTATGGCGACTGGCTTTTGGGATTCGCAAGGGATAACCCGCATCGACTATCTGGAAAAGGGTAAAACTATTATGGGTGAATATTATTCATCGTTATTGGACCGTTTGAAAACCGAGCTGCAAGAAAAACGCCCGCGATTGGCCCACAAGAAAGTCCTTTTCCATCACGACAACGCACCAGCACACACATCAGCAGTTGTGGTCGCAAAATTAATGGAAATAGGATTCCAACTCGTTTTACATCCCCCCTATTCTCCAGACTTGGCTCCCTCGGACTACTATTTGTTCCCCCAATTTGAAGAAATGGCTGGCGGGACAAAGATTTTATTCAAACGAGGAGGTGATTGCAGACACTAATGGATATTTTGCAGACTTGGACAAATCCTATTATTCGGAAGGGATCAACAAACTAGAACATCGTTGGACGAAGTGTATAAGCCTAAAAGGACACTATGTCGAAAAATAAAAAAGGTTTACCCCAAACACATAAGTAGTTTTTATTTTTGCACGGACTTTTCAAACCAGCCTCTCGTATATATATATATATATATATATATATATATATATATATATATATATATATATATATATACGTATATACATATATATATATATATATATATATATATATATATATATATATACATATATATATATATATATATATATATATATATATATATATATATATATATATATATATATATATATATATATATATATATATATATATATATATATATATATATATATATATATATATACGTATATATATATATATATATATATATATATATATATATATATATATATATATATATATATATATATATATATATACATATACGTATGATTATCGGGAATCGGTCTGGACTGTAAATGAAACTCTTTTTTTCTTTAAAACTCAATATTTCGTTATCGTTTGATCACTTCTTCAGGAGTAACTACAAAATTAATGCACCTATATTAAAACACTATTCTTTTTCGTCAAGATACTAAAATATTGAAATATAAAACAAACAATTATGAAACAAAGGAACAATCAATTAAAACACGTACGAAAATGCGAGTTTGTCCTCGAAACCAATACTCATCATCTCGATTTACTACAACAAACTCAGAGTAAACAGCCTCGGTACATATGCACTGCCGTGAATTCCAAACGAACGGAAAAACAGCAACAGAAAAACGTATTTAATTTACTTTATACTAAGAGGTGGCAAATCTTTAATTGTTATTAATGCTGTAATTGTAAATGATTAATGCCTATTGATTATGTTGCTATAAATAATACTAAGTTGATTAGTGTCTAATTTATAGTTAATTGACTTTAGGTCCCTGTTGATATGGTACATTTCTTCAAAAAGTCTCCCTTTATAGTTGTTTTCATGAGCTAAGATTTTAACGTTGTTATAGTCGAAATTATGACCTGTTTTCAAATGATGTTGCACTACAGCACACGAATTCTTTCCCAATCGGCAGTCACTCCTGTGCTGTGTGAGTCTCTGTTTCAACCACTGAGATGTCTGCCCAAAATCTTATGTACATATATATATATATATATATATATATATATATATATATATATATATATATATATATATATATACATACAAAAAATTAACAGAAAATTCAAGATCAAAAATTACTACTTATCCCTTTACCAAATTGTTAAAAAATTGTATTGCAATACGTGAGGTAACATAAAGAATAAGCAGTGACGATAATAATGAATCAAGACCACGCGAGCCGAGCCGCGGGTACGTCTAGTTAAGTATAAAGTATGTATATTTCATTTAAACATCTAGGTACAAAGAAAATAGTTTCTGAAAACACAAAATTCTAAATTTTGATAATGGTGATCAGAGAAGACACGCGCGCGCAGCTCCATCAGCCCGATCTGTTTTCTGTCATCTGTGTGACGCTCACGTAGTTTGTATACGGTATAATGTGAAATAAACTTTTAAATGAAAAATAATTAACTTTAAGTGTAAATCAAGTGTTGCTGCTGTTTTGTATTTATACAATTATTATTAAATATATTTTTATATAAATGAATATATTTTCATTTTTTTTTGCTTTTTATTTACACTGGCTGTGGAACGCTAAAACAAAGGCACGAATCACAGGCAAATGAGAGAGAGTCGCCTACGTCCGTATCGGATATGGCACTTCGAGAGAGAGATACTTTTTATTACTATCTACTACAACAGAGAATACAATGTTGCAAGTAATCAACAAGATATAAACACACACAAGATTAGTAGTACAAAGTTTCCTATCTATTCTTTAGATTACAAAATGATAAAACTTGTAACAGTTTTATCCGCAGAGAGTACCTATTGGGGCATAGACTGGACTCGCTACCTATGTCGTGTGACGCTCAATGTCCGAATTTGAAAGAGTAAGGCTGAAGATGCTATGTGCAGTCGCAGGTGAAACGTTGGCGATTTACTACAAATTGACACGATCTAGTCTCAAAAACCATGATTTCTCATCCAACCGTGAAAAGTCCCGTTCCATATTTGTTTGTGTGTTTGTATGTTACTGTTTGGTTGAGCTTTATTTTTTATTTAAATTTCCACTCCTTCCACCTATAAGATGACTTCGGTGTCTGTCCGTCTGTCTGTCACACCCGATTTTCCCCGAAACTATTTGTCGTAGAAAGTTGAAATTTGGTAATAATATAGGAATTGATGGCCTCATCAGAGCCATGTAGTTTTGAAAGTTAAATTTTGACTTAAGGGTTTAGTTTTGGGGGTGCAATCGAAAATGAAAAAAAAAAATTTTTACTAGGTCATCGAGTGTGATGTCAAATGAAAGCTTGTGAAAACACGAGTAATATATATATATATATATATATATATATATATATATATATATATATATGTAATATAAGTATTTTTCTACTATCCAATAACAGAGCAAGAGGTGGAAACAGTCATTCAATCTTTAAAAAATAGTGAGTCAAACACTGGTGACGGAATTTCGAATAATGTCTTAAAAAGTTTTAGTAATTATTTAACTCAACCATTGCAGCATTTAATTAACAAGATTTTTGCAACGGGAATATTCCCTGACACACTAAAGAACTCTATTGTAATCCCGCTTCACAAAGCGGGATCTACGGACCAGCCTCGGAGCTACAGGCCCATTGCTCTCATTAATAATGTTTCAAAGGTTGTGGAGGGGTGCATTAGAATGAGGCTGGTTAGCTTCTTGACAGTGAATAACCTTTTGGCGGCCAATCAGTATGGCTTTAGGCGGGGTTTCAGTACTGAGGATGCTCTCATTAGGGTGACAGATCGCATTGTCAATAGCTTTAATACGCGAAAAAAATGTCTAACAATATTTTTAGACTTGGCAAAGACTTTTGACACTGTGTCGCACCATATCTTGCTGGATCGCCTAGAGGAAAAAGGAATCAGAGGTTTACCGAAACAACTTTTTCAGTCTTACTTGGAAAACCGTTCACAGCAAATTAAGATTGGCGAAACACTCAGTGGAGCCCGGCCAGTGAGGTGTGGTGTGCCACAGGGTACGGTGCTTGGGCCAATACTTTTTATTATTTATATAGATGGAATATTTTCAGTCTTACCTAGAGACAGTGTGATCTGTTACGCTGATGACACAGCTATTACCATATCACGAGATACCTGGAAGGAAGTCACTGTTGAGGCCGAGAAAATTATGAGTACTGCCAAAATTTGGTTTGACAAGAGCTTATTGTCATTAAATATCGAGAAGTCTCATTTTATTTGCTATTCTATGACGAGGGCGGGGATGGCTGATGTGGAGGCCATCAAAGTGCATGATAATGATTGTAAGAATTATAGTAACTGTGATTGCCAACTAAAAATAAGTTCTGTGGAAAAAGTGAAGTATCTTGGTGTTTATTTTTACAGACATTTGAAGTGGGACTTTCACATAGATTATGTTTGTAATAAAATTAGAAAGTTAATGTAT
>CM032454.1:186260366-186313716 GCA_019049505.1 Pachyrhynchus sulphureomaculatus
CCATAAAATTGTTTCCCGCAAAATCATTCATGATCCGTAAGATCTTTGTCTTTATATACCAGATAAATTACCAAAAGTAATGCATTCGTGATAATTTTCATTTCAATCTACACCTTATGAGGAATATTCCAGAATTTGTCTGAAATTTATACTCTTAGAGATGGGGTGGAGGGACAGCCATTTTTGGCAATTTTTATAAATAATATAAAGAAAAGTTTGTGCGAGTATTAGATCACTTATATTTTTGCACTAGTATTTTCACAAACTTTTATTTGACACCCCACTCGATGACCTCGATGAAATTTTTATTTTCACTTCCGTTTTCACTCCCCAAAACTAAACCATAAATTCCAAATTTAACTTTCAAACTACACATTATTAATAATTTTCCAATAAGTAAATCACTCGTTTGACGTTATAATTGAAAATAATTACAAAAACCAAGTGCAAGTTGAACTTGCGCAATTAGGGTTCCGTACGTTGATTCCTTTTAAAATAAAAAACTTTGTTACAAAGTTTGTTTTCAATCTTTACTACAAACTGATAACCTTGAAATTTTTGTTTTTTTTATATACCAGATATATTATTAAAAGTAATGCACTCGTGATAATTTTCGTTAAATCTACATCCCGTGGAGAATATTCCAGAATTTTTTCAAAATTTTTTGATCACTATTTTTCGAGATAAGGAGGCGGACAGCAATTTTTTAAAAATAATACAAGGAAAAGTGTGCACAAGTATTACATTACATATATATATATATATATATATATATATATATATATATATATATATATATATATATATATATATATATATATATATATATATGTATATATATATATATATATATATATATATATATATATATATATATATTACTCGTGTTTTTACAAGCTTTTATTTGATACCACACTCGATAACCTAGTAAAAAAATTTTTTGTCACTTCCGATTTCACCCCTAAAATTAACCCCCTAAGTCAAAATTTAACTTTCAAAACTACATGATTCTAATGGGGCCACCAATTCCTATATTAGTGCCAAATTTCAACAACGACAGACGGACGGACCGACACCAAAGTGATCTTATAAATGTTCCGTACGGAACACGAAAAAAATGTCAAAAGGAAGTTTTTGTTGTACGGTTATACAGATACAGCTGTGATTAGGCCCTCAATTTCTGTATTTGTGACAAATTTCAACGTTCTATGTCAAATAGTTTCGGAGAAAATCGGCTGTGATAGACACCTAAGTAATTCCATTAGTGTTTCATATTTCAGTTTTTATGCGGAATACTAAAGATACTAACCAACCGACTGTTCCCTGAAAGCCACTAAATCAAAAGAGTTTTTTTCAAAATTAACCGTCCATAATATTAAATGCCTTCGGTCGGTGGACAGTATATCTTAATTTATCATTAATATTACTAATAATAGTCGTGAATGGAAGAAGATTAGTAACTTGCAGCGCAGCTAAAAACCTAAATAATCGTATCTGCTAGTAAAACCGGCTGTGGATACTTAACGGTGTTGTCACTTATATTTGTTAATTTTAATAGCAAGTTATATGTGGTGATATATAATTTATGAAAGTACAGATTTAGAAATATTAAACTGTTTCTTATAAATATAATGCTATTTACTTTCCTCTCTATTAGCTAAAATTATGCACGGTAATTTTACTTCGTTAGAATAAACTTTTAACAATATAGCGAAAGTCTTTGAACCATTTTAAATTTTAGAAATTTGACAACACTTACATTAAACGAAATCGTAATTCAGCGTTTTCAGTCGCCCTCTTGGATCGTGTTTAGATGTAAAAAAGCGGTCCTGGCATATGACTTTAAACGAGTTTTTGTATTTTATTTAGAAAGTTTTAGGGTTTACATAAATATTTTATGAATATTTAGAATTTATGGTAATGTTTTTTTTTTTTCGAAAAAAGAAATAAGGGGCAAGTTAATAATTAATAAATGGCTTCAACTGAACACAAAATTTTCCAGCGTTTTATTTGTCCAACGGAATTCATTTATAGAACAAAATAAAATAAATAGTAATGGAGAAAACGAACAGTGTAACTATCGTGTTACTATATACTACTTTAGCAATGCAAAGTAGTTGTTTTACATTTATATCACACAAAAGGGTTATGATATTAAAGTTCCAACTCATGATATAAATTGATTAGGGCTAGCCGCTTTTAAACGACCATATACTATTAAATCATCCGCGAAGAAAAATGATCCACATATAATGACCTGAAAGAAGTCATTGAAAAAAGCAGTTACAAATTGGATCCTGATTCCTGAAGGAACAATATATACTTCAGAATTAAAACCCTATAACCAACCGCTGTTCCCTAAAAGCCACTAAATCAAAAGAGTTTTTTTCAAAATTAACCGTCTATAATATTAAATGCCTTCGCTCGGTGGACAATATATCTTAAGTTATCAATAAATTACTAATAATAGTCGTGAATTGAAGAAGATTAGTAACTTGGTCGTTATGCAAAAAACCATTTTACGAGGGTAGATTGAAAAGTCTTTTAAAAAGCAAAGTAGATAACATTTTATTTTGCAAAAACAAAAATTTAATTCTCAACATAATCTCCAATGAACTCAATACATCTGGTCCAGTAAGATTTCAATTTTTTTATTCCTACAGAACTGTGCTCTTTCACCTTCGCTAACCTACTGTTAACTGCTATTTTGTTTCCGAAGTAGAACGGTGTATCCATGTTGCGTCCACAAACACAAAGCACGCTAAGGCGTGGCGACCCATGGCTCCGTGGCGTAGTAGTTGCTTGCGGTACAAAAGGTCTCGCGTTCAATCCCGGCAGGTCAGTATGCCTTTATTTTAAGTACATATAGCCTGGCCACGTATTAGTTGTTTGCAGAAATGCAATAACGTTAGTGGCAGCTATTCTGCGTTGTCTAAAAGGTGCCGTTTCAATTCATTTATCCAGTAATAATTGGTCTTGAGTGCTGATCCAGAGTCCCCCAGGAACTGCCTTCAGTTCAGTTTCTATCTTGGTCGCAATCCACTTTTGTAAATAAAAATATTTTATCATGCGCGATACTCGGCTTTATCCATTTCTACCAAACGTGTAACACGAATCACTTACGATATATGCCAGCAAACTTGAACGCAACCGTTACAAGAATCACGCTTGCTAATATTCATGCTTATATATATATATATATATATATATATATATATATATATATATACATATATATATATATATATATATATATATATATATATATATATATATATATATATATATATATATATATATATATATATATATATATATATATATATATATATATATAGTGGCGAACAAAAGTAACAATTAAAATATTTATTTATTAATCGTGTACATGCTAACAAATATTTTGAATACTAAAACAGTTATTGTTTATTAGAAATGTGCTTAGATTTTAACGTAACAAAATTATGCACAAACGAAAGTATGGAAACATTTTTGTTATAAAATAAAAATTCAACTAAGACGATTAAGATTTCGAAAATATTTAATATTTAATGGGATATCCTTTTGCGTCAATCACGGCTTGACATCTTCTGCCCATAGAGTCAATAAGCCCAGCACAAAAATCGAGTGGTATTGATGGCAGTATTGGTATAACAACTAAAAAAGGAAAGAATTGTATTTTTAGAAGTTACCAAAATGTTCTTCGAATTTGCTGAACCATCCCAAGACGCGTTTCGCCGTATCACGGCTCATCAGCTGGGTTAGGTTGATACGGCAAAACGCGTCTTGGGATGGTTCAGCAAATACGAAGAACACTTTGGTAACTTCTAAAAATACGATTCTTTCCTTTTTTAGTTGTTATACCAATACTACCATCTATGCCTTCGAGCAGTAAGCTCAAGAAAGATGTGTTTCAGCAATAAGTGCCAGCCGTGCTGTGCCGCTCTGCTTGAATAGACTTAGTAAGTCGCCCACAGAGTGCAGTATAAGCATCTATTTGTTATAGTTTTCCGTTAGTTACTTGAATAGAGGACTAAAGATGTGTTCTCGTATTTGCTGAACCTAGCCCAGCTGATGAGCCATGATACGGCGAAACGCGTCTTGGGATGGTTCAGCAAATACGAAGAACACTTTGGTAACTTCTAAAAATACGATTCTTCCCTTTTTTAGTTGTTATACCAATACTGCCATTTATGCCTTCGAGCAGTAAGCTCAAGAAAGATGCGTTTCTGCAATAAGTGCAAGCCGTGCTGTGCCGCTCTATTGACTTAGTAAGTCACCGACAGAGTGCAGTATAAGCATCTATTTGTTATAGTTTCCGTTAGTTACTTGGATAAAGGACTAAAGATTTGTTCTCGTATTTGCTGAACCTATCCCAGCTGATGAGCCATATACGGCGAAACGCGTCTTGGGATGGTTCAGCAAATACGAAGAACACTTTGGTAACTTCTAAAAATACGATTCTTCCCTCTTTTAGTTGTTATACCAATACTGCCATCTATGCCTTCGAGCAGTAAGCTCAAGAAAGATGCGTTTCTGCAATAAGTGCCAGCCGTGGTGTGCCGCTCTGCTTGACTAGACTTAGTAAGTCGCCGACAGAGTGAAGTATAAGCATCTATTTGTTATAGTTTTCCGAGTGGTATTTTTTCCCATTCTTGTTTTAATGCGATCCAAAGCTCGTCCCGGTTTTTTATATTTCTTTTCCTAATTTGTTTATCCAGATAGTGCCAAAGTTTCTCTATCGAGTTCAAATCAAGTGATCGTGAAGGCCACCAATTCTTGGCCAAGCGAGATGGGTGTTTCGGATCATTGTCTTGTTAAAAAATCCATGACAGTGGCAAATCTTCTTCATAAGGAATCAAATTATTTTTCAATATCTCAAGATACATTTGAGCATCCATTCTGCCATTTAGCTTTGCCAATGGCCCCGTACCAGACCGTCGAAAACAACTCCATACCATGATATTTCCACCGCCATGTTTGACAGTAGGTACAAGGTAGTTTGGGTCATATCTTAGACCAACTGGTCTTCTTACATAACCAGTAGAATCACTTCCAAAGAGATTGAACCTACATTCGTCACTAAAGATTACTAGAGACCACTGATTTTGAGTCCAGTCTTTATGTTCCTTAGCAAATTTCAATTTCTTTTCTGTGACGCTTTGTAAGGAATGGCTTTTTAACAGCACGCCTACCATGAAGATTTTCAGATAACGGACGACGCCTAATAGTCATGTCTGACACCAATATACTCTGATATTCCTGCCTTAGTTAACAGCAGTTTTCTTGACAAGATAATGACCCAAACACACATCTCGCTTGGCCAAGAAATGGTTTTCTTAACCAAGGATTCGGGTGATGCGCTGGCCTTCACAATCACCTGATTTGAACCCGATAGAGAATCTTTGGCACTATCTGGATAAACAAATTAGGAAAAGACACATAAAAAACCGGGACGAACTTTGGATGTTATTAAAACAAAAATGTGAAAAATTGCCACCCGATTTTTGTGCTAGACTTATTTACTTTATAGGCAGAAGATGTCAAGCAGTGATTGACGCAAAAGGATATCCCACTAAATATTAAATATTTTCGACATCTTAGTCGTCTTAACGGAATTTTTATTTTATAACAAAAATGTTTCTATACTTTTGTTTGCGCATAATTTTGTTACGTTAAAGCCAAACCCCATTTCTAATAAACAATAACTGTTTTAGTCTTCAAAATGTTTGTTAGCATGTACACGATTAATAAATAAATATTTTAATTGTAAACCGTTTGAATGTTAAGACTAGAGATGAGAATTTAAATGTTTCTATACTTTTGTTCGCCACTATATATATATATATATATATATATATATATATATATATATATATATATATATATATATATATATATATATATATGTGTATATATATATATATATATATATATATATATATATATATATATATATATATATATAATATATAGGGGTAAGGAAAGAAACGCAGGTATCACAACACAGTAACATAGCTTTTTGCTTAGTCAACCGACAAGGTGGAGGCGAAGCTCTTTGAAGGAAAAAAAAACAGTAATACTCTAAATACTTAAGCTCTTAGCAACATAGCAAATTAAATATTCAAAACAAGGGTAGTCATTTTTCGCAAAAAAATCTTTGTGTACAGTGGAATTTTAGGAACTTACATTCAATTTAAAAATCTGTGACCAAGAGGAAGGGAAATTTTCACAAAACCCTTTTCTCCGAGGAGGCTTTAAAAACTTACACCCAATTTAAAATCGATGTCAGAGTGGTAAAAATTTTTCTAAAGGAAGAACCCGATGAAGAAGCCCTTCTATCTAAGGAATGTTTATTTCTACATCTATAGAGGCATACAGACAAAAGACATCCTAGACCACACTAGATCCTAATAAGAGGCCATCTTGCTTTTACCTTTGCAAGGTTATATATATATATATATATATATATATATATATATATATATATATATATATATATATATATATATATATATATATAAATGAGGTAATCAATAAGAATGTTCTGTTTAAATATTGAACTTTTCGACATATTGGTAGATTAAAATGGACCAATTTCTTGACCACAGAAATTTCGGGCGGCGTGTTTGACGGGAACATTCGAG
This sequence comes from Pachyrhynchus sulphureomaculatus, assembly GCA_019049505.1. Classification (NCBI taxonomy): domain Eukaryota; kingdom Metazoa; phylum Arthropoda; class Insecta; order Coleoptera; family Curculionidae; genus Pachyrhynchus; species Pachyrhynchus sulphureomaculatus. The sequence continues at coordinate 186,267,011 of CM032454.1, forward strand.
ACTTCGTTCGCGCCGATATAAATGTTGCGCCTGCAGGAATAGGAGTCAGTCTGAATTGTAACTTGAAGGCGATACATCGATACAAAGTTTATTATTAAATAGTCCAAAATGAGTGCGGCGAAGAAAAGTAAAACTTATCATTTTAATAACGATTGGGAGGAAGAATTTTTCTTTTGTATGGTAAAGGATAAGTGCATTTGTCTCATTTGCCGTGCGTCAGTTGCAATACCTAAGCGTGGGAACTTAGAGAGGCATCATAAAACGGTTCATAAAAACTATGAGAAGGATTTTCCGTCACAGAGTGAATTAAGAAAACGAAAAGTACGTGATTTGATAACTTGTTTGAAAAAAGAACTAACCTTGTTCACAAGACCAGCCAAACAATCAAAAGCTGCAACTATCGCGTCATTTAACATATCTCATATATTGGCGAAACACAAGAAACCATTTGATGATGGATTGTTTGTGAAGGAAGCATTTATTGAAGCGGGTGAGACTTTATTTCGAGATTTTAAAAATAAAACAGAGATTAGAGAACTTCAGTTATCTCGTGCGACTGTCACAAGGCGTGTTTAAGTCATGAGTCAGGACATGGCAGATAAACTAAAACATGATATCATGGAATGTACATACTTTTCTTTACAGTTCGACGAATCCACCGATATGACGGACACTGCCCAGCTGTGTATTTTTATTCGAATGGTATTTAATGACATGTCGGCTAAGGAAGAGTTTTTGACAATGATTCATCTGAAAGGAAAGACCCGTGGCGAAGCTATATATGACGTTTTCTTCAATTTTGTAACAAACTACAAGCTACCAATATATAAACTAGTGTGCATTACAACCGATGGAGCACCAGCAATGACTGGAAACGAAAACGGTTTTGTGGCATTGTGTCGAGCTAATGATGATTTCCCTTCATTTTTCTCCTTCCATTGCATTATACATCAACAAGTTTTGTGTTCAGAAGTTCTAAACTTGGAGGAGATTATGGGCATTGCAATAAAAATTGTGAATTCTATCCGTGCACGTAGCTTGCAACGACGGCTCTTTAAATTGCAGTTGGAAGAGAGTGAGTCAGCTGAACGTACTGATTTAGTTCTTCACACGGACGTCAGGTGGTTGAGTCGCGGAAAATTCCTAGAAAGGTTTCAGGAATTATTGCCCGGAATAACAGCTTTTCTGGACGAAAGAGGTGATGACATTCAGATGCTGAAAAACGGAAAATGGCTGACTGATTTGGCATTCTTGACAGACATCAAAATGCATTTAAACATCATTAATTTGGAGCTTCAAGGTAAAGGAAAAACTATTATTGAGATGATTAGCGCAATAAACGCATTCAAAAGTAAATTGCAACTTATGATAGATCAACTGAAAAGAAAGGATATGAAAAATTTTCCGTCTTTGATCGCAAGGATTCCTCAGTTGAATTATGATATTTATGAGGCAGAATTATCAAATATTTTGGGCCAGTTCGAAATACGTTTTTATGATTTCAGTAAATTGGCAAATATCGCATCATTTATGAGTTATCCTTTTTCGTGTAAAAACATTGAGGAATTAGCTACTAAAATAGCAAGTCAGTTTAACATGGACTCATGTTCTGTTGAAAATGAGTTAGTGCAGATTATATCAGATAGACATCTCAAAGCCACAGCATCTGATACAAAATTCTGGTGTTTTATATCTGAAGATAAATATCCGAATGTAAGGCAAATCGCCCTTCAACTGACGGCAATGTTTGGGTCAACTTACTTGTGCGAGTCTGCATTTTCTGAAATGCAGATAATTAAGTCAAAATATCGCAATCGACTAACTGACGAACATATGTCATCATGCTTGCGATTAGCACTCGGTAATTACGTACCATCTTATGAAAAGTATGCTGAGGACATGCAGTGCCACGCTTCAACATCCAAAGTCACTCTTTAGTTAAATTTAGACACTAGAACTTGTTTGTTTTGTAAGAACCGATAAACTCGAAATTTTGAATAATTATGAGTTTTTTCACTGACATTTTAGAGCAGACTTACCTTGACTAAAAAAATGCATATTGTACGGAAAACTAATCTCTGTGCCACGATACACCCTACCTAGACGACAATCCTGCATCACACTTACTTGCAGCCTCTCAGAGTCGATCGATCGTAGTCTAACAATATTGAAGTAGATCGCCAGCAGTTCAAGTTTGAGCACCCCTGGTTTAAAGTTTCTTTAAAAGCAGTATTCGTTGATGAATTGGGTTTAAAATCATGTTGAGATTGAGTCATCCAACTATTTCACCAATTTTTTTTTATAGACGTCTTTCAACAAAATATTTTTTTGTACAAAATTCCATCAAGATTTTTACGATTTAGTTTATTTATATAGGTGTATGTGCGATTTTAATTAGCGATTATAATTTATTCTCCAGAAACACGTATGCAAATATTTTATGGGTGAATTTTTTTATTGGTAAATACGTTTCGCAATTTTCCCCTGTCACTTGGAAAAATGTAAATTACACAACAGTATATTAGGTATTCAATTTGAACAGTATTTTCCACTACGGCTGATTGAATTTTGTTTTGTTCGCTATAAAATTACTTTGCCCAAAGCTAAAGTGTGAGTATTTTTCTAACAATCGCATATGTTTACTACGCAAACGTTATTCCAATGTGGTGTAATGAAAATATCTAACGGACATTTTATGGTAAATTTACGTACGTATATGATTTAGGAAAACGTTGCAATCATACTATTTTAATAAAGTGCTCCACAGATTATCCGCATCGGAGAGAAACTTCACTAACTTCTAGTAGTTATTTCTCGCTTAAGTAAACAGTAATTTAAATTTTATGTTCAGCACTCTGACGGATGGTTTTTCCACTATAAGTTCGTTTAAAAATACGGTTTAAGGTTGTTTCGGGGTAAATAGTATAGAGAAGAGTAAAAGCTGTAGAAAATGACCAAAATTTGCACGAGAATAGTAGGTGCGTCACAACCAAAACATTTTATATGTAGACTACATATTTCTTTGATGATCGGATTTCAAACCTGTTCTTTGCGAAATGTTATCTTTACCTTACTTTATACTAAATACTAACACTACTCCGTATATATCACCACTACATCAAACACTTTATTTTTGTACGCGACGCGCGTTTCGCTAATCATGTTAGCTTCATCAGGAGCGATGACTGACTCGCTCCTGATGAAGCTAGAAAAATAGTGATATATACTGAGTAGTGTCATTGTGTCAAAGATTCCACATTCCCAACATAGCTAAATACTAAAGTAACCGTAAAAAAAACTAAATAACCACTTCCTCTCCGGCTTAGACCTCTGCTCTTTACCAACTTACCAACCAAGCCACAGTATCAAAGTACCTTAGCCTCCGCACTCATGCCGCTCCTGGAGCGCTTTAGGGACTTCCCTGCAGCACGTGTGCTTGACCCATAAAAAAAAAACCTTAGCCTGCAAGTAGGAGATCTGTTTCGTCACTTTCTCCCCGCTTAGTTCGAATCCTACAGGCACCGAGAATCTTTTTTAATTCTCTTATGGTTGTATCTTTACCTTGACTTGTTTTTCTGATTGTACATGGTTTCGGTACCCTAAATTGACTTCACTTTATATATATATATATATATATATATATATATATATATATATATATATATATATATATATATATATACGAGGCTGGTTTGAAAAGTCCGTGCAAAGTCCGAGAGATGGCACCACCGGCGCGTATCGAGGTCATATTTAGCTAGTAGCATCTCTTGAATGAACGCACACCAAGTTTCAGCCATATTGGTCTATTTCTTTGTGTTTGGCATTCGTGTGAATCAAGGAAATCGAGTGATTTTCAAGAAATAGACGAAAAAGAATTTCGTGTGGTGATTAAACATTATTTTATGAAAGGCAAAACGCCTCAGGAGACTAAAGAGAAGCTTGATAAACATTATGGTGACTCTGCACCTTCGATTAGAACAGTTTATAAGTGGTTTCAAAATTTTCGGACTGGCCATATGGGCACAAGTGACGCTGAACGTTCTGGACGGCCTGTGGAGGTTACGACTCCAGAAATCATTGATCAAATCCATGATATGGTAATGGATGACAGAAGAGTTAAGGTGCGTGAGATTGCTAGTGCTGTGGGCATCTCGACTGAACGGGTACATAATATTGTGCATAAACATTTGGACATGAGAAAGCCATCGGCAAAATGGGTGCCGCGATTGCTCACGCTTGACCAAAAACGGAATCGTGTGAAGTGTTGCAAGGATGGTTTGCAGCTGTTCCAGAAGAATCCGAAGGACTGTAAGCGTCGTTTCGTCACTGTGGATCAACATGGATACATTACTATACTCCTGAGATCAAACAACAATCTAAACAATGGGTTACCAAGGGGGAATCTGCACCAAAAAAGGCGAAGACCGTTCCTTCGGCCGGAAAGGTTATGGCGACTGTCTTTTGGGATTCGCAAGGGATAATCCTCATCGACTATCTGGAAAAGGATAAAACTATTACAGTTGAATATTATTCATCGTTATTGGACCGTTTGAAAACCGAGCTGTACGAAAAAACGCCCGCGATTGGCCCACAAGAAAGTCCTTTTCCATCACGACAACGCACCAGCACACACCTCAGCAGTTGTGGTCGCAAAATTAATGGAAATAGGATTCCAACTCGTTTCACATCCCGCCTATTCTCCAGACTTGGCTCCCTCGGACTACTATTTGTTCCCCAATTTGACTTGGACAAATCCTATTATTCGGAAGGGATCAACAAACATCGTTGGACGAAGTGTATAAGCCTAAAAGGAGACTATGTTGAAAAATAAAAAAGGTTTACCCCAAACACATACGTAGTTTTTATTTTTGCACGGACTTTTCAAACCAGCCTCGTATATATATATATATATATATATATATATATATATATATATATATATATATATATATATATGGTGTTATACAAACGGTCTAATATATATTGAAATGGATGACTCGTGAAGTCAGTTTAAGGCACGCCCAATACTTACATTATATACTCCTCCTCCTCAGTCCTGTTACTCTAGCAAGAGTTGAATGGTGTTATGTTTCGATTGCAAGGATCGTGCCTTTCCATGAAGCGCGGTCCTCTGTTGCATGAATGTCCTATGAGCACTTGGTCTGCTCATCGATTAGGAGATCTTCCTTTTGGGAGTTTCCCATTTATTTTTCCCTCCACCATAAGGTTTTCTAGATCGTTTCTTGAGGAGATATGCCCAAAGTATAGCAAGTACGGTCGGTTTATTTTGGTGGATATAGGATTCTTGATATTTAGTTGATTCAGGATAGAGGCATTAGTTAGGCGCTGTGTCCAGAGTATCCTCAACGTTCTTTTGTATTTTTGTTTTTCTTCCAAGTAGACCATTTATATTCCAAGTTTTCGAGGTGTAAGTAGCTGTGGGACATATTAGTGCATTAATAAGTTATAACTTGTAATTTTGAGATATTGCAGGGTCTTTCCAAATCTTGGTCAGTCTAGTTACATTACATACTATAATTAGTAAGTTTGTACATAGTTGAAAATTCAGAAAATCACTGGATTATGTAAATCAAAAATTCATCGTGCCGCACAGTAGCACGAAGTCCAACTGTGCAACTCAAAAATCCAGCTACCTTTTTGTAAATTTTTTTTCGGTAAATTTGGCTGAAAAATGAAGAGGGGCTCTTTTTTTAAGTCATACTCTTTTGGGTGATGAACTTTTTATTGTTTATATTGAAATCTCGATAATTTCGCTATTTTAGCAAAAATTTTGAAGATTTTAAGTTATTGACCAATTTTTGTTAGTTTCTGCTGTTTTTTATAGTTTTTTTCAGCCGATAAGGAAAGAACGGTAAATTTCTGGTTTAACGATAACATTTTAAGGTACTTAATATTGGATACTATAATAATTTTGGCAAAAATTAATCTAGTTTTCAATAAATGGCCGATTTTCAATGTATTTAAAAATTTTATTTCTTTGTTTTCAATTGAAATTTATCAAGTGGGAATTATTTGAAGGTAATAATCTACTTCAATGAGGTACATATATAAAAATGAATAATATTATTTTGTCCGAAATAAGTTTTGTTTATAATAATTGACCATTTTTGGACCATTTTGTTTCTTTTTTTTATAAATTTTTATTAATATGCTTCGTCCCACCGTGCGCTGCCTTTGTCAGAATCAAGATCATTAAGAAAGAGAGAGAGCAGAGTTTTTTACTGCAGATTGGGAAATCTCACACCGCTGTCAGTAAATTTAACCTTCGAACCTCTTATTCATTTTATGAAAATTATTTTTTTTGTCGTAAAATATTGCAAATTGTTAAGGCAAGAATTATTTTAAGTATTTGATGGATGTTGGCAAGTGGAGTGATGATTGGCTTTTATGACATTTTGCTTAATTAAACATAATTATTGGTATTTTCGATCATGTGTATTCCTAACCATTATCTGATATATTTAGTGCATTTCTTACTAGGAAAGAGTATCCGCAAAATTAAACCGTTTTTGCAACCTCCATAACTTTGAGACAGAAAAACCAAATTTAACGTAAAAGAGGTAACTACACCCTATTTTAAGGGTTAAAAGGGTGAAAATAAATAAGTTTTTAACAAAAAATAAAAGGGGGGAACTACCGCCTGAGATTGATGGATCTTAGAAGTTCTAGCATCTGAGAAAAAAAATACAGGCTTTCGTAGTCTCAGGCAAGCTGAACAAATACAGCCTGTATTTTTTTTCTCAGATGCTAGAACTTCTAAGATCCGTCAATCCCAGGGGCTGGTTCTCCGTCCTCCTAGGGATGATTTTCGATCTTATTAAGAAGATGATCTAGTTGTCTTGAATGTTTGGCATGATGAGATAAAAGTACTTAATCCTTTCTGAATTTCAGTAATATCCATGTGCATCATTAGAGCGTAGGGGTAGTTTCTACTACCCTTTAAGGGTAGCTTATAGTCATATATCGGTGGTTCTAGCGAATTTACACCATATTTGTTTACCCTGCCTAAAACTACAAAAGCCTGAACTTTTTTCGTCGTTATTGAATTTTATGAGATACCTCCGTAGGTGAGGGTGGTTTTTACACCCTATAGGGGTGAGTCTCAGTAATTTAAGAATAATGTCTGATTGTCACCAGATTGAAATATTTTGTTTTAAGAGCTACAAGAATTTATTCTTTGTACATGTCATTTAAACTCACGTGCGTTATTTGTGTTTTAGGGGTTTTCTCACCCCTTTAAGGGTGGATTTTGGTTTAATTAACCGAAATACCTTGTTGTAGTTTGAATGCATATTCTCTTCTCTAGACTATAAAATATCTATCATTTTTCACACTTCATTAAGGGTCATTACATTATTACTACAGTTTTATCCCATTTCAAGGGCTGTTTTTGACTACGAATTCGAATTCAGTGTCGAAAAATACACTAGATCCATGTATTTTGGTTTGTGGTAATAAACTTTTTTTGGTGTGGCTGTATATCATTTTTTCGTCTTTGCCCGACAGGATCATTTCACCCACTTGCCCATATTCTTAGCAGCCGCTGTAGGCGTCAATTTTGGACCTTTTGGATGATTACATAGAAACACCGACCATAAGTTATAGGCGACATATTCTAACTTGACAGACTCTAAATTAAATCTGTCATTTTTTGCGGTCTTATTCATTAAAGAAAATGCCTATAAAAACACATGGAAGTTAAATGTAGAGGCGTTGCATATTCCAGATACTTTAAACGCTCAGTTTATTATGATATATATGCATAAGCATATGTGTAATTTGTTATAATATGTTTTGGCCAATTATAAATTGCGTTGGCTACCACGTATTTATAATTTATGAGCTGTATATATGCGCCACAGTTCCGCTAGGATAATTTTAGTCTAGTTCAGTTTAACTTTCTTGATAAGACAAGCAATATTTATTGTTATATGTTACGTATGGTGTAACATGTTAAACATTATTTATACGTATACGATATTCGTATGAGGTTATTACTAGGAGGTTTTGTTTTTGTGTTCTGGAAGCCTGCAGCAAGTCAAGTTAATTTGTACTTCATAAATCATCTGACCGCTAATACGTTGAAAATTAAACGTGAACTGCTGGATAAAGTTTAAGAAGATTAGCAGAACTTAAACGTTTGTAAGAAAATAATACAATGATTAAAATTAGCAGAAGATAGATAAATCTTCTAGAAATCGAAGAAATTTGCTAAATTTTTGGTATCCGGTATAAACTACCGCCATTACTTTTTTCCAAAATGACAGACTCTATAAAAGGCGAAAGAAATATAGGACGATCTGGCAGAGCATCAACATACTAAATGGCACACCATTAAAGCAAGTGAAACCAGAGTTGCTTCCGTATCCGATTTTGTGAACAAAAACCGGCCAAGTGCAAGTCGAACTTGCGCACTTAATATTCCGTATTGCGATTTCTTTTAAGAGGTAAAGCTACTCCAGCTCCCAGGGAAAAATCAAATATCGAGATTTTTTTTCAAGAGTATATATAATAAAAGCAGTAGAAAATTTATTTATAGTACTTTATTAAACGATTATTTAAGTGTACAAAAATATTCTTTTTTATCTTTTTAATTCAAAATGGCCCGTCAGAGTCCAAGATAAGACACCTTTTATGCGAAGCCTGAAACTGGCGAAATGTTTGCTTCTATGTTATCCAAATGTATTTTAATGAAGCTAGACACCAAAAAAGCTTCTGGCGCTAACGGAATACCTGCCATAGTTCTCAAAAACTGTGCGAGGAAACTCACACCAGTTTTCTGTAGACTTTACAACCTATCTTACAGAATACAGAATATTTCCTTCCTGCTGGGAATGTGCCACAGTTCAGTCGATATCTAAAAAAGGCAAGAAGACCTTGCCAAAGAACTACCGACCCATTGCACTGCTTTCAATAATCAGCATCTTCTAAAATATCTTGAAGGATTCAACATTATTAGCGATCACCAATATGGCTTTCGTAAAAATAGATCAACAGGAGATCTTCTGACTTATGTAACACATGTTTGGAACAACATAATTGAACACTTTGGAGAATCTCGAGCGGTTGCTCTTGACATATCCAAGGCATTCGACCGTGTTTGGCACGACGAACTATTGGCTAAGCTACGCTCTTATGGTATGTCTGAAAAGTTCTCTTTGTGACTCTCATATTTCCTCAGAGAGCGTTCTTTACGAGTGGCAGTAGACAGATTTCTTTCTAAAACCTTCACTATCAACGTCGGTGTGCCCCAAGGCTCCAAACTGTCTCCTACTCTCTTTCTCATTTACATTAACGAACTGCTGGAAAAGACCGGAAACCCAATCTACAGCTTTGCAGATGACAGTACGCTTGTCTCTTAATTCACTTTGAACGCTCGGACATCGGTTACTCAGGCGAATATCCGCAGACAGCGGGAGGTTGTTTAACTTAACAAGGACCTCGAAGAATCTTGGGGCGACAGTAACCAAGTGGCATTTAACGCTAAAAATACTCAGGCGGCAGTTTTTTTCTAAAAAAGTATACGTTGCTGAATTCGACATAGTTATGGCGGGGCACTCCATTCCTATAACATCGTCACTCAATTTGTTGGGCGTTAATTTGGGAGCAAATATGTCCTGGCATGACCATGTCGCAGGCATAGCAAGGAGAGCTTCTAAGAAGTTGGGAATATTATTTCGAACCAGAAAGCTTTACATTACGCAACAACTGTTAATTCTTTACAAAGCTCAAATTCTACCAACTATGGAATACTGCTCCCATGTTTGGGGCTCCGCTCCCAAACATACACTGCATTTGTTGGATTCTATTCAGAGAAGAGCTGTTCGTCTGACTGGAGACCCGGAACTGACCGGCGGCCTTGATTCGCTGGAACATCGAAGAACGGTTGACGACTTGAGCCTATTTTACAAGTATTTTCATGGAAAGTGTTCGAAGGATGTGGCCCGCTTAATTCCTTCCAGAGCGGTGCATGTTAGAAGTACACGTCGCGCTAATACTTCATCCGTATGAGCTTATTTCTCCTCATACAACGCTTTTGAAGCAGTCTTTTATATGGAGAACATCATCCCTTTGGAATAATTTGCCCAGGACTGTGTTTCCCACTGAGTACAATTTACAGCAACGTGAATCGCTTTCTCCGCACGCGTGTCGCTCCTGTAGCGCTTTAGGGACTTCCCTGCAGCACGTGTGCTATACCCATAAAAAAAAAATAGATTTTAACCTAGAACAAAAAAACCGGTCAAGTGCAAGTTGAACTTGCACAATTAGTGTTCCGTACGCTGATTGTTTTTAAAATAAAAATTTTTGTTAGGGTGGTATTAAATGATCAGTGACTTCACAAAACACACCCCAAATGAGTTTTCAACAAAGTTTGTTTCTAATCTTTACTGAAAACTGGTGACCTTGAAATTTTGTTTTTTTTTGTATACCAAATAAATTATTAAAGGTAATGCACTCGTGATAATTTTCGTTCAATCTATACCCCGTGGAGAATATTCCAGAATTTTTTCCAAATTTTTTGATCAATACTTTTCGAGATAAGGTAGGGGATAGCGATTTTTTAAAAGTAATACGAAGAAAAGTGTGCGCAAGTATTACATTATATATATATATATATATATATATATATATATATATATATATATATATATATATATATATATATATATATATTACTCGTGTTTTCACAAACTTTCATTTGACACCACACTCGATGACCTAGTAAAAAAAAATTTTTTTCACTTCCGATTTCACTCCTCAAAACGAACCCCTTAAGTCAAAATTTATGTTACGGTGGTATAAAATGATTAGTGACTTCACAAAACACACCCCAAATGAGTTTTCAACAAAGTTTCTTTCCAATCTTTACTGAAATCTGATGACCTTGAAATTTTTGTTTTTTTTTATATACCATATAAATTATTAAAGGTAATGCACTCGTGATAATTTTCGTTCAATCTACACCCCGTGGAGAATATTCCAGAATTTTTTCGAAATTTTTTGATAAGTACTTTTCGAGATAAGGCCCGGGACAGCGATTTTTCGCGAATTTTTAAAAATAATACAAAGATAAGTGCTCGGAAGTATAATATTATATATATATTTTTTACTCGTGTTTTCACAAGCTTTCATTTGACACCACACTCGATGACCTAGTAAAAAAAATTTTTTTTCACTTCTGACTTCACCCCCCAAAACTAACCCCTTAAGTCAAAATTTAATTCTCAAAACTACATGGCTACATGAGGCCGTCAATTCCTATATTATTACCAAATTTCACGTTTCTATGTCAAATAGTTTCGGAGAAAATCGGGTGTGACAGACAGACAGACAGACAGACAGACAGACAGACAGAGACAGACAGACAGACAGACAGACAGACAGACAGACAGACAGACAGACAGACAGACAGACAGACACCGAAGTGATCTTATAAGTGTTCCGTACGGAACACTAAAAACAAAAAAAATTTCATTAATATATGTCAAAAAAATAATGGATAACGTACGGAAATTTGAAAATATCGTTTTTTTCGAAAAATGTTGTACATTTGAAAAAAAATGTTAATTTTTCACGCAAAAATTTCACGAAAAATTATTCACAAAAAAGAAGTTTATAACTTATCGCAACGTTTTTCCTTAGATAATGTGCCTGATAAGTTACTCTCAAAATTTCAAGCGAATCGATAAAGATTTGTGGTAGCTGTCATTTCGCCGGATTGGAGTCTGAAGCGGCCATTGCAAAACCTATTGTCTACCAAGGTTCTATCTCTGGTAGAACTAGTATCTTTTATCATTATTATAATACCCAATGAAGTTCAAATAGGAGGGAAAGACTATTATTAACACATTCCAATATATTTATTAATACTCAGTATATATCACCCCTACACCAGACACCTTATTTATGCATTTGACGCACGTTTGGTAACCACGTCAGCTTCATCAGGAGCGATGACTGACTGAAGTTAAACTACAAATCTACCTTATTTATACTTAACCTAACATCTGAATTACTCAAGCGGAATTAATTACATGGGCGAAACCATCAGTTCTGGTCAAGTACCCACTAGAGGAGGCTATAAGGAATAGGCCCTTTGTCTTTATTTAAACTACTTTTACATTTTATAATTTCCATATTTTCATATATATTCAACAGCCTCTTATCAGATACGTATTTAATTAATCGTAGATTATCTACTGTTAGATTATGATCAGCTTCAAGGGCATGTTCGACAATGCTAGACTCTTCTGTTCTACCGTATTTTAAATGAGCTAACTGTTCTTTAAATCGTGTTTTAATTGACCTTTTAGTTTGCTCAGCGTACTTTTTGTCGCAATCATTACAACTAATTTCATAAATGCCACTTTTCTCAGAATTGGGAATCTCGTCTTTAGGATTTCCTCAGATATTCCTCAAATTGTCTGATTACTTATAGACTAAGGTGAGGCTTGCCTTATTAAATACCTTATTGAATCCCCTGTTCGGATTATATGGTAAGGAGACATACTTGGTTTTATTTGCTTCACGTGTAAAAAAGGTGGAATTCTGAATATTTAACCTGAACTTATGTCTATTTATTAACTTGTTTATTAATCATCGTCAGAACTATTAACTTTTATTATTATATTTCTAATACGATTCCTTTCATTATTGAAGATTACTCCACTAAGAGGAAAAGTGACCAAACGATGAACTAAAAAATGTAATAACCATTTGGATATCAAATAGTGATCCGACCGATGAAACAATGGGTTCCAGGTTTGTGAATTTTGGGCAAGCAATACAACTTTGGTATGACCGGATTACTCATATTTAATTTAAATTTTAGCGAATCAGAGATAAGGTTCCTAAATTCCTTCAAAGAATTTTTTCTGTTATCATTCTTGGTAATGGATTTCTTATTATCTTTCTATTATAAGGGCCAGATTCGATAAAATTATTTACACGTTTAAAGTATTCTTTCCTATACGATATAAAAAACTTATTGTCTTTTTAGTGTTCCGTACGGAACACTTATAAGATCACTTCGGTGTCTGTCTGTCTGTCTGTCTGTCACACCCGATTTTCTCCGAAACTATTTGACATAGAAAGGTGAAATTTGGTAATAATGTAGAAATTGATGGCCTCATCAGAGCCATGTAGTTTTGAGAATTAAATTTTGACTTAAGGGGTTAGTTTTGGGGGGTGAAGTCGGAAGTGAAAAAAAAAATTTTTTACTAAGTCATCGAGTGTGGTGTCAAATGAAAGCTTGTGAAAACACGAATAAAAATAATATATAATATTATACTTGCACGCACTTTTCTTTGTATTATTTTTAAAAATTCGCGAAAAATCGCTCTCCCGGGCCTTATCTCGAAAAGTACTTATCAAAAAATTTCGAAAAAATTCTGGAATATTCTCCACGGGGTGTAGATTGAACGAAAATTATCACGAGTGCATTACCTTTAATAATTTATATGGTATATAAAAAAAAACAAAAATTTCAAGGTCATCAGATTTCAGTAAAGATTGGAAACAAACTTTGTTGAAAACTCATTTAGGGTGTATTTTGTGAAGTCACTGATCATTTTTATAACTCTGTAACAAAATTTTTTTAATTTTAAAAGCAATCAACGTACGGAACACTAATTGCGCAAGTTTAACTTGCACTTGATCGGTTTTTTTTTTTTTACTTTTAAATAGAAGACATCTTTCTTTCTCAATCCTTTAACTAAAAAAGCACAACTATCCCACAACGTAGCTAAAAGTTGCCTTCAGATCAAGAGAAAACTTAGTGGATCTACAATGCGTATAAGCGCCGATATGACCTTGTCTCAGCGTAATCACATAAAAAAGCTTTATACGGAACTTGACCAAAGAAAAGTAAATGGCGAAACAGATCTTATAATTAAATATTTTCAAGGATTTCCAAGAATAATAAAGAACAGACATCCTTCAAAAAAACGACATCTAATTAGTTGCTACTTGCAGAATGCTGGAGGCATATCTTCAAAGTTCAATATCCTGCGCAGAAATATTTGCCTTAGTAGCTATGATGTGATTGTTATTGTTGAAACATGGCTTGGGTGTGGTCACTCATCGGACGAGGTTAGTATTCCTGGCTTTGATGTTTATCGCACTGGCAGAAATGTGAATACAAGCACGACAACTAGAGGTGGTAGAGTATTGGTGGCGGTAAGGAGCCAGTTCAGATCAAACCTTTTAAACAACTCTGTGGCTTCCATAGAACAGATCTTCTGCTCTTTTTCTTGTGGGCATAAAAAATTCGTTGTTGGAGCAGTATATATTCCACCAAAATCATCGTTTGATATCTATAGTGAACACTGCTTGGCTGTATCTGAATTTTTGAAATCGAGGCCCGACCACTGTCTTCTTCTCTTTGGAGATTACAACTTGCCGGATGCCACTTGGGATAATAGTGAAAATGGTGTTAGTGCGGTGTGCCCATCGGCTTCGGCAGCAAATATTGTGAGTAACTGTTTTGGTTTCCTTAATCTGTTTTAAACCATATACATTCCAAACAACAATAACGTGTTTCTAGATTTATGTTTTTCTCATTGCCACGATGTAAATGTTCATACCACTTTTGATCCACTGCTGGATAATAATAATCACCATATTGCTTATACCTGTGCTGTACCTCTTCGCACTGTGAACGATCCTCTAAGGTTTGATGTTGAATACCTTGATTTTAGGACTGCTAATTTTTTGTCTATGAATTAATTTTTTGCCTCAATTGATTGGGAGACTCTTCTCGATAATAAAGATATAAATGCGGCAATTAATCAATTTTTGTTTTATATCAAGGTATGTTGATGTTTGTGCCTATCAAGGTGTTTAAAAGTTCGAATTTTCCAGTATGGAAAGTACTGTTAAAAACAAAATAGCCCATAGGCATTACAAGCAGACTATGCTATTTGCCGATTATGAGTTATTCTCACAACTCAGGGGTGTAAAACTCTTGAGCGCTCATGTTATCAGGATTACATAAATAGAATGGGATTCAATCTCAACAGAAATCCGTCAGAATTTTGGAAACATGTAAATAACTGCAAAAGATCGAATGCATTTAGGGGGTAGGACGAGCGGTAGTGGTAATCTTACGGTCAATTTGTTTGCTGAATATTTCTCGAGTGTGTTTGAGGATGCCCTTTTGGAAATACCGGACTACTACTCGAGCCTTACAGAATTGTCAACATTAAATAACGTGATTATTAGTTTGATTGATGTTTTTAATGAACTCAGGACTAAAACCTCAAATGGGCCTGATGGTGTCCCGCTTCTATTATTAAAGAAATGTGTGTGCATCTTAAGCAGACCACTTCACTTCCTGTTCAATCTCTCATTGGATTTGGAAGTATTTCCTGATTATTGGAAAACTTTCTATATAACCCCAATTTTTAAATCTGGTGATCGTAGCGATGTGACTAATTATAGGAGCATCTGCATACAGTCGACCATACCAAAGCTTTTGGACTCACTGGTCACTTCTTGTCTTTCTTGGCACTGTAGGCGGGTGATCATGGATGAACAGTATGGCTTTCAGCGTTCTCGTTCCTGTGTATCTAATCTTCTGACATATGAAGATTATCTGTTGGGCGCATTTGAGAGGGGCTGTCAGGTTGATACCATGTATACTGACTTCTCCAAGGCGTTCGACAAAGTGAACCATCGGTTATTGTTGAGCAAACTTGGGTCGCTTGGGTTCGGCATTCACATTCTTCGTTGGCTAGAGAGTTTTTTAATGGGCCGTCAGCAAAGTGTATGAATAAATAATTATATCTCTAACATAAGTATAGTGCCCTCGGGCGTTCCCCAGGGCTCTCACTGCGGCCCCCTATTGTTTCTCTTATTTGTAAATGACCTGAGGGATTTCCTGACCAATACTTCTTTTCTCATGTTTGCCGATGATCTGAAATTATTCAAAATTATTTCTAGTTCTGTGGACAGTCTTGTTTTGCAAGCGGATGTTGACATATTTTTCCACTGGGCAACTTTAAACGGCTTAAGTCTGAATACTGATAAATGCTCCTGTATATCATTTTCCAGATTAGAGTCCTATGCAGTTCGACTATAGTATAAATACAACCATTTTAAAACGGGTACGTGAGATTAGGGATCTTGGTGTGATGTTTGATTGTTCTTTATTTTTCATCGGCTATCAAATGAGTATGGTGCAGCGAGCCGATAAGTGTTTGGGTTTTATTGATAGATTTAGTGCCGATTTTTCTTGTAATGTGTTTAAATTATTGTATTGCTCGTATGTTCAACCGATTTTGGAGTATGCAAGCCCGTATCTGTTCTTTTAAACTGAAAATTCCTTTAACTGAGGGACATACCAACTATGACCTGGTACAAAAATTTTTAAATATGTGCAGTCTTCAGGACAGCTTAAGGTATTAAATGGGTATATTGACTGTGAGTACTTACTTAGTAAAATTATCTTTTCATACCGTAAATCGTACCCGCGCCAGGTCGTTATTTTACCCAGCTAATATCACCAGAAAAACTATGGCTTGCATAGTCCAATCTTTAGAATGCAGCGTAATTTTGATAAATACAATTTGCCAATTAATGGCCCAGTACACCAATTCAAAAATATGGTCAAGCAACTGACCTCGCCATAGAGTTACTTTAATTTTCGGGTAGTTTCCCATTGGTATTATATGTCAAGTACTGTTTACCTTTAAAGTGATTAATTTAGATTGTAATACCCTGCATTCTGATTATTAGTTTTAGTTTTAGATTTAGCTTTAATTATATTGTTCATTCACATTGTTCTTTTCTCTTGCATATTGTCGATGTTTTTTGTAAAAATGGTGTTCCCGTTGATAATAAATAAATAAATAAATAAATAAACTACCATTTATAAATATTTTAATTATTAAAAATAATAATAAGTTAAAATTTCATATCTATAGAAAAGACACAGTAACAGATATATTCCTAATGATTCATTTCATTGCAAATAACATAAATCAGCCGCATTACATTTCTTAGTTCACCGTTTGGTCACTTTTCCTCTTAATAGAGTAACTTAAACAATATGATACAGGATAGTAACTTTTCGACATAGCACCGTTATTCACTTAGGCCTAAAAATAATTAAACAGTCGGTCATTCATCTTCTTATCTACTACACATGTAGCAACTTGCTCGTAAAATTAACTAAATAAAAACTATTAAAAAGTTTTCCTAAATGGCAAGATCCAGCTTCCTTTAAAACATTTTTATGGTTATCGGCCAATAAACAACTTTTTACCACCTCAGTTAAAGTAGAAACTTTTAATTCCGTATAATCTAACTTTATATTTAATCTCGTCATGTATGACTCCGAGTTTTACAACTTCAAAACTTATCGAAAATGCCAATAAAATTTAAAGGAACTTGCAGCGATTTATCACTTATCAATAAAACTGGGTTTTTGGAGTTACTAGTTTGTGGTCATAAATTAAATGGAGAAAATGGACTTAAAAACAATTCTTTTTACTATAGCTTTATGGAGATATCGTCAAGGGTGTTATCATTCTTCTGACGTTGTGCAATCGAACCGGTAAACATCCGATCCTGTCGTGGTGTGACATCCTGACTTAAGAATATTTCTTCTTTGTTAGCAGAAAGTTTCAGTGCAAATTTTGAATCCGTATTATTCAAAAACTGAAATTAATTAAAATAATCATGTTGTTTATTGGATTCGTTATGTTGACAATGTTTTGTGTATTTCGAACAGCACGGAAAGAAATCTAAATAAATTCTTATTATTTTATTTTTTTTTTTATGGGTCTAGCACACGTGCTACAAGGAAGTGCCTAAAGCACTCCAAGAGCGGCATGTGTGCGGAAAAAGCGATTTACGTTGTTCTTGAATCATTGTAAATTGTACTCGGTGGGAAACACAGCCCTGGGCAAATTATTCCAAAGGAATGATGTTCTTCATATAAAAGACTGTTTGAAAAGCGTTGTACGCGGAGTAACAAGCTGAACTTCATACGGATGTGAAGTATTAGCTCGACGTGTATTTCTTACATGCACCGCTCTGGAAGGAATTAAGCGGGCTACATCCTTTGAACACTTTCCATGAAAATACTTGTAGAACAGACTCAAGTCGCCATGTTCGATGTTCCAGCGAATCAATGCCGCCGGTCAGTTCCAGGTCTCCAATCAGACGAACAGCTCTTCTCTGAACAAAATCCAGCAAATGCAGTGTATGTTTGGAGCGGAGCCCCAAGCATGGGAGCATTTATTCCATAGTTGGTCGAATTTGAGCTTTATAAAGAATTAACAGTTGTTGTGGAGTGTAAAGCTTTCTGGTTCGAAATAACATTCTCAACTTTTGAGAAGCTCTCCTTGCTATGCCTGCAACAAGTTACTGCCAGGACATATTTGCTCCCACATTTACGCCCAACAAATTGAGTGACGAAACTAGGGGAATGTCGGGTTCAGCAACGTTAAATTTTTAGAAAAAACTGCCGCCTGGGTTTTTGTAACATTAAATTCCACTTGGTTACTGTCACCCCAAGATAGAATTTCTTCCAGGTCTTTGTTAAGTTGAACGACCTTCTGCTGTCTGCGAATATTCACCTGAGTAGCCGATGTCCGAGCGTTCAAAGTGAATGAAGAGAGAGAATGAGAGAATGAAGAGCATTTAAATTCAATAGACAAAAATACCCAGTTTACAATGGAAATAGAGAAGAAAACATACAGATAAACTTTCTAGACATCAAAGTTAAAAGTTCCAACGACCACCTTAAATCTAACATGTATCGAAAACCCACAAACACTGATTCTATCATACATAAGAACTCTAACCAATCTTGGAAAATCAAAATGTCACTTTTCTGTAGTAGAGAACTTCCTTCTTGAAGTGCCCTATCCGATACAGACGTAGGCGACCCTCTCGCCTTCGCCTATGATTGGTGCCTTTTTAAGTATTTCCACAGACATAAGGGACCTACAGTTTAATGCCGGTTCCGAACGGCCAAAGTGAAAGCGCTTTACTAAGCATAATATTATGGGTGGTTTGCCATTGCCTTCTTGAGAGAGGCTACCGTCACCTTGTAAATTTTTTATTATATTTTTATTATTTATTTATCTTTTCTTTATTATTATTTCCCGAGCCGACATATGAACTCGGGTCGCTGCCGTAGAAAGCAGACATCTTGACCATTACGTTATGTTTGCCTCTAATGTAGGACTAAGAACAATAATGGTCAATTAGTTCACAACAGACAACTTGATTATAAGAAAAAAACGCAAAATGATCTGGAAGACTTACCGAAAATTCATTAGAAATTTGTGAATTACGTACCTGATATCAAAAAATGAAATTGCCCAAAAATTTCATATCTCAGGGTATCAATACCGGAGTTTGTAAAAAACCTAATTTAGGTAAAATGTTAACAAATTCCGGAAATTAGCGGATTCCGAAAAGGCATAAGTACATGGAAAGCTTTATTCTCATTAAATGCGTCCAGCGTTATAATAGATATGAATGTAGATATATATGCATGTTTTATAGATTACAATAAAGCTTTCGACTGTGTGATGCACGAGAAATTAATAAAAATTCTAGAAACAATAAATATAGACAAAAGAGGTCTAAATACTATTAAAAATCTGTACTGGAATCAATCAATGGAAGTTAAAATTGGGCTGGAAAAGTCCGAAAGCAAAAAAATAACCCAAGGTGTAAGACAGGGATGCATTCTCTCACCACTTTGGTTCAATTTTTATTCTGATGCTATTTATTTATTTAATAAGGCCATCTATGAATCCGTTGAAGGAATAGCAGTTCATGGGAGTACACCGAACGACATACGGTATGCCGATGATACTGTTCTTTTCCTTCAGCCGCTCTCTACCCACTGTCGGGTATAGGCCTCTCTTAAATCTTTCCATTTTTCTCTATGTTGATACCAGTTAAGCCCTCCGATTCTCTTCAGATCGTCGCTCCATCTCTGTTGGGGTCTTCCTATGCTTCGCTTTTCACCCCATGGTCTCCACCTAGTGATCTTGCCACTCCACTTATACGTCACTCTCGCTACATGGCCGGCCCAGCTCCATTTCAGAGATGTTATCCGTTTGGTGATATCATCCACCTTTGTTTGTTGTCTAATCCATTTATTAGTTTTCTTGTCCTTCAAAGTAACACTCAACATCTTCCTTTCCATTGCTCGTTGGTGAACTTGTAGTTTTTTCTATTGTTCTTTTAGTGAAAACCCACGTCTCGGCTCCATACGTTGTAGCTGGTAAGATACATTGATTATAAATTTGGGTTTTTGATCTTTGAGGAATGTTCATATTCAGTACATATTTCAATTTTCCATATGCTGCTCACCCATACGTATCCTTCTTTCTATTTCAAGCTGCTGGTTTTCCTTTCCTATCGTTATTATTTGGCCCAAATAGATGTATGTGTTTACTTTTCCTATTGTTGAATGTCCAATCACTATATTTTCATCATTGGTGTCTTCGTTACTCATGTACTTTGTCTTGGAGAAATTTATGTCAAGTCCCACTTTTCTTGCTTGATGGTGGAGATCTGTGATCATCTGGATCATTTCATTCTTGTTCCCAATTCAGTTCTTTGAATACATCTTCTAAGATCATTGTAAATAACTTAGGCGATATTACATCGCCCTGCCTTACTCCTCTGTTCACTGGGACCTTGTTTGTCAGTTCTTGGTTTACCATAACTTTGAGTGTTGCTCGTTCATATATTCTGGCTATCAGCTCGCTGTATCTGTGGTCTATACGAGCATTTCTAAGACCTCTTATAAGCGCCCATTTTTCCATTCCGAAAGCCTTGCGAAAATCTACAAATGTGAGCCACATTGGTATATTATATTCGGTGGCCTTCTCGATTAGTATTCTCAATGTGTGCAAGTGCTCAATCGTACTGAAGCCTGATCTGAATCCAGCCTGTTCTATTGGTTGGTATAATTCCATTTTGTGTTCCAGTCTGTTTATTATGAGTCGTGAGAACAGCTTGTAGACTTGGGAAAGTAAACTAATTGGCCGGTAGTTTTCTAGGTTTTCGAGGTCACCTTTTTTGTATATTAAGATGACCAGTCTTCTGGTATATTTCCACATTTGAGGCATTCATTAAAAAGATCTTTTAATTCATTCATTAGGGCTTCACCTCCGCATTTTAGCATTTCAGGTATAATATCATCCTCTCCAGCCGCTCTTCCACTTTTCATCTGTTGTAAGGCCTTCCTAACTTCATCCATTTCTATGTCAGGAATTTCTTCTGAGTTGACATTAATTACTCTTTTGTCTGTTGATGAATTGTCCTTTTCAACTACGACATTTTGGACTTTTGAACTGTAGAGGTCTTGATAGAAAGTTGTAATTCTGTTCTGGATATTTTTCTTGTCATTGATTATGTTCTTGGTCCTCCAATACTGTTCTATTAGCAAATAATATCAAAGATCTTCAGTAACTGATCAATCGAATCGTAACAGCCAGCGAAAGTTTTGGATTAACTATTAATGTAAAAAAAAACAAGTGGATGGTAATAACAAAGCAAAATCTACCACCAGAATCCCTCGAAATCAGGGACAATACCGTAGAACAGGTCTACACATTTAATTATTTGGGAACTAATATATATAACAAGTCGGAGCCAAGAAAGGAAATATATTCCCGAAGAGACCAGAGTAACACACATGAATATGAATAAATTTTTTCATCGCACAAGTCTCAGTCTCGAATTCCGAATGAGAATGGTGAGAGCATATGTATTCTCCGTGCTATTGTATGGATTTGAGTGCTAGGCCCTTGACCCTGGCTTAGAGAAATGACTGAAACCTTTTGAAATGTACGTTTATAGATGCTTTCTTCGTATCTTCTGGATATAGAAAATAAAAAACACAGTATTGGAAAGAATAACCAAAATGAAGGAATTACAACCATACAATAAGAAAAACTAAATACTTCGGACATATAATGAGGGGCCTAAGTATGATTTGCTATTTGCTAATTATTAAAGGCAAAGGCAAGGGCAAACGATCGATCGGAAGACGACAGAATTCTTGGCTGAAGAACATGAGAAGGTGGTTGCCTCGAGTGATATTTTTTGAGCGTTCGTTTAGCTACATGGATCACCAACCTTCGTGAGAAGACGGCGTCGTAAGAAGAAGTTAGCAAATAATAAGGACAAGCAACCGATTCTACAAAAATCTGGTGTATATGGAATTAAGTGTCAGGATTGTAAAGCTTTTTATATTGAAAAAACCGGTAGAAATTTAAAAACTAGGCTAAAGGAACAATGTCACTAAGTATAAAATACTATTAAGAATACGGGTTTATCTACTCCTTGAATAGGCGCAGGTTACGTCCTATTATTACATAGTGAAAAGAAAAGCCGACGGTTACGCCTTTTAGAACCCTTGGAAATGAAGAAATCTTTGTAAAACTAATAAAATCCCAAACGATCAGGAAAATTTCCAAAATATAGCTATGTTCCACTATAGTCTTCTCAAAAAATTCTCTTTTAACAGCTTTATGACCCTGGAAAAAAATAAGACAAAATATTAGTGCGTTTTAGTATATAAACAAAAGCATTGTAATTTAAATGTATCATTTTCTTAAAAAGATCTACCAGGTGTACAAGTATGAAATGCGGATTTTTTTTCTAAAAAAACATGTTAAATTCGGAAGAATGATAAAAAGTGCTTTATTCAAAGTATGCTCCATCGCTTGTTATACATTTTTCCCATCTTTCGGGCAATTTGTGAATACCACGCCAGTAAAAATCGTCCCCTTTTGCTGCGAACCCTTCATCGAGCCATTTTTTCACATCTTCGTACGAACCAAAGCGCTGCTCAGCAAGTGCGTGACCCATCGATGCAAACAAGTGGCAATCGGAAGGAGCCAAGTCTGGTGAGTAAGCCGCATGGAGTAGAACTTCCCAGCTGAGTGCTTCCAACGTGTCGCGAACTGGTTTTGCCGTATGTGATGGAGCATTGTCATGAAGAAAAATGACCTCTTAAGGTATTCTGGCCTTTTTTCAAGCAGCGATCAGTTCAAATCGGTCAATTGTTGTTGGTAACGTTTAGTATTAACCGTTTCCCCAGGTTTTAACAGCTCATAATAGACCACGCCCCTCTGGTCCCACCAAACACAGAGCATTGTCTTTCTGCCCAAGCGATTCGGTCTTGCGGTCGATGTGGATGGTGCGCTTGGGTCTACCCACGATTTTTTGCGTTGGGGATTCTCAAAATAAATCTACTTTTCTACCCCTGTAACTACACGATGCAAAAATGACATCCTTTTGTACCAAGCGAGCAAAATGTCACACGTGTTTTTGCGGTTTTCCATTTGCCTGTCATTCAACTCATGTGGTACCCATCTACCGGTCTTCTGAATCTTTCCCATCTCTCGTAGTCGATTGGAAACAGCTTGTTGACTAACACCCAATTGCTCGGCGAATCATTTTCGTCCAACAATGCTTGCAATTCCACATCTTCGTATTTTTTTGGCGGTTTTCCACGTTCCTTGTCTGCAACATCAAAGTCACCACTTTTGAAACGCCGAAACCATCGTTCACACGTATCTTGCGATGGAGCATGTTCACCATAAGCTTCTCGAAGTAATCGGTATGATTCAACAGCAGTTTTCTTCAAATGAAAACAAAAAATTAATACTGTCCGCGAATACTCTTTGTTCCGTATAAATTTCGACATATTGAACACAACAACACAACACTATGCACACACTTTTCCAATTTATCACTCGTGCGCGTCTGACACTTGTTGATGACACAACAAAATAGCGCAGTGTCAAATCTTTATAGCACAAACTGCATTGGTGCACCATCTGTTGTCTGAAATCCGCATTTCATACTTGTACACCTGGTAATAATCCTCTAGAAAACTTGAAATATTTAAACGCCAAATAACAAGATTTTGAGGGAGGGTGAGACATAGTAATTTCCAATATAATATATTATATGTCTTTTTCATAGTTCGTGGAGTCGAGGATTATAAAAATCATTATTTTTACATTATTTTCGATATTCACGGAAATGCTCAATGGATGATACGATGATAAGAGGGAATATTTATTGTATAAATTTGTATTTTTGAGGGAAGTGGTGGGTAAATAACCTTCTTATCAATTTTTGCCCCTTATTTCCACCTTAAAAGGTCCTTTTACTGTACTTCTTAAATAGGTGAACAAAAATTAATAATTAATTAAGTTTTTGCTTGTTCTTAGTGTTAATTTCTACATTTATATGGTGTAAATTGTCTTTTAGGCTTGGCAAACCCTCTTAGAAGCTAGCGAGTGTAATCAAAGGCAGCATGTAAAATCTATTTATCCAACAAAAAAATAGTCTAAATATAAATTATTAATTTAATTGCCACACCACGTAACATATTTTCATGAAAATAGGTCGAACAAAACTTAAAAGAAAACTAAACAAATTAAAAGAAATATAAAAATACCATTTATACAGCTTTCATCATTAAAATTGATACCAATATTTTGACAGCTGAAAATCACTTTAAAACAATCATTGAATACCATCCAAAGTTAACCATATGTATGTTTTAATGCGAAAATTCTCTAAGAACTACGTGTATTTATAGACACCGAACCAAAAGAAGACCGTCAGATTTATTATTAAAACTCTTTGATCTAAGCGTCAACTAATTTCTTCCGCCACCTTTTAGGCGTTTTAATGTTTATTTTTGTCTTAAATCTTAAATATGTTGCGCAAAAACGATGCGTGTAATCGCTAAGGTATTAGACAAGACTCGTCACTCGTCACGACGCACACTGGGAAAAATAGGACATTTTTTGGTACCAAAGATTCCATATTCCCAACTTATGTTTTGGACAAAAAAACGGCTTACGTTTTGACCAATATCAATAATTTTTTTTTTAAATACTCGTGAAACCCTTCTAGTTTACGCTGAATTTTAAATAAATGGACTTATTATGATTATATCTGATCATATATCGGTTTTATGAAAAATATATATTGATCCCATATTAGGAATAGTACTAAATTCGACTAAATTTGACATTTTAACGTATATGCTTAGAACTTTCTCAATTCGAATTCGAAGATAATTTTAAAAAAAATGTGATACTCTAACCTCAAAAAATAGCTTCCAGTTGCAAACCTTCTTAATCGTAAAAACGGAACAGTTCTTTATTGCACTAATCTATCTGAATATGGTACCTTTATGCATTTTGGTCCAGCTGATAAAGGACTGATATCAAAATTGTCCTTGTAAAATTTGTGGAATATACCTTCCTGCCCTCTTATGTTAGGTTTAAAGCTTCTGGTGTATACTTTTCTGCTGTCTTATGTCTCTAACCATAAGGTTATGTTAGGTTTAAATTTCGTTATATATGCCTATCTGCTCGCTTATGACTTGATGCAATAGGTTATGTTAGGTTCAAGGCTTGTAGTATATGACTCTCTGCTCACTTATGACTTGATGCATTAGGTTATGTTAGGGTTAAAGCTTGTAATATATGCCTTTCTGCTCGTTCATGACTCGAGCTATTTGGTTATGTTAACATACGTATCTTTTCGTTTGCCTATCAGTCAATCTACATATAAAAAGCTATTATATTTTAGATACTTTTATGAACTATATAAAAGTAATGCCCTACTTATAACCAAGAATACTGATAATTTTAAGCTTTTTTGAGGTTAGAAAGTTATTTCCCCTTATTATCTGGATCAAAATGTACAAAGTTATCATATTCAGTTAGAATTGTGCATTAAAGAACTGTTCCATTCTTACAATTAAGAATGTTTGTAACTGGAAGTTTTTTTTTGAGGTTACAGTTACACATTTTTTTTTTTAATTATCTTCGAATTCGAATTGAGAAGGTTAATGTAAGTAAAAATGTCAAATTACAAAATTTAGTCGAATTTTGTACTATTTCTAATATGGGGTAAATATGTATTTTTCATATAACCGATATATGATGTAACATTCATTTTTTCCTACATTTTAAGATCATGTTACAACACCGTTTTTCTTTTTATAATTCCTGTAATAATTGATAATTTAAGTTAAGCAGAGAGTTTAAATTTTATTTCAGTTTTTTATATTTGATTGAGCAGTGTAATTTAAACCAGCAGTGTGTAACGCGTGTTGTCGACTTATTTAGTTCGAATTGAATGCGTATGATTTAGAAAAGAAAGCGAACATCACCGGTCCTTGTCTATCAAGTCGCGGTTTTAGCACTCCGGTCTGATTTTGCGTTCCGGAAGTGAATCAAGAAGTTGGGAGAAGATATATGAACGGCCATTTGGAATTATTCATGGCTTTTTTCCTCCGCAATGGAGTAACGGCTTAGTCCTTCGTTAAGCCGTAGTAGGCTTTTTTCTTCCGTCATGCCGTAGTGCAGTAACGGCCCTTTTTTATCACCAAGTGGGTGTTGTTTATAGATTTTAAGTTTGAGGCCTTTTTCCGTTCTGAAAAATATTCTGCTCATCCCAAGGCATTTCGGGTCAAAAAGTGATTAGCTAACAAAATGAGAATAGGAGAGTAGTGACTGAGACAATATTTTGATGGGAATCTCACCAGGAGAGGCCAAGCAGCTTATGGAAAACCCACGAGGAGAAGCCAAGCAGGAAGTCTATAATACACCAGTTTAAATATCTCACTGCCTGTCTACAATGTGTGTTTCCAACGACTACTCAACACGTGTAATCCGCAAAGTCGATTTTACAAACTTTTATATCGTGTCTTTTAAAGCCATTTGCTAAGAACCTAATAATTCTAATCTAGAGACTCTCAGAAAAAGTGAACACTCGCATAATATAAAAGGTAATTTATTAAGTCTATGTAATTTTAAGAGTGTAATAAGAGGAAGAATTTTTATTTTGTTAATATACCCTTCTTTATTTAAATGTAGCGTTTCACTAAACCACCCGCTTTATCTTTCAGGACGCAACGGTTGTACCCAATTCAATTTTATTTCAACAACTAGATAACTCTTCAGTATTTTTTTATTTTTAGAGCTGAACTTAGAATCTATTTATTCTAAAATGAACAATGAAACAACTATAGAGACGTACAAAAATTATTTCTTATCCATGTTCTCTCCAAACTAAACTGGCTAGCTCTGTCCTCTCTCAGTATTAATATCCACCCAATCCATTCTCAAAATTAAGATATACATAGGGGGCAAATTACGGCTTCTATTTAATAAATAAAATATTTATTAAAAATAAAGAAATTTGAGGCTATACAAAATAGCCGCAACAAAAGGCTATAAAATAGCACACAGCAAACGAGAAGCTATAATGATCAGATATAATCATAATAAGTCAATTTATTTAAAATTCTGCAGTTGGAGAGTAAACTAGAAGTGTTCACGAGTATTTTAAAAAAAAAAGTATTCAAATTGGTCAAAACCTAAGCCACATCCCGATTTTTGTCAAAAAAATGCCTTATTTTTCCTGATGTGCGACGTTTGGCAATGTTGTTTGTCAATCATTACTTACAGCTCCACTTCATTTTTTGGTGGGCACGGCATACGTACTGCACAGAAATTAAAGAAGGGCTACAGGAGCGACGCGTGCACAGAAAAAGCAATTTACGTTGGTTTTGAATCGTTGCAAATTGTACTCGGTCGGAACAAAATTCCGGGCACTTTATTCTACAGGGTTGAGGTCTCTATAGAATAAACTGAAGTCACCAACCGTTCTTCGATATTCCAAAGACTCAAATTTGTTGATGAGTTGCGGATCTTCAGTTAGACGAATAGCCCTTTTCTGACTAGAACCTAACAAATGCAGCATATGTTTGGAAGCAGAGCCGTAAACCTGGGACCCGTATTCCATCGTAAAGAAGATAGAAGGCACATCGGCGTTAATAGTCAAGGTATTAGCAAGAAAGCCGTCGACTGTCACTCCTAAAGAACGCCCTTTGAAGAAATACGAAAGTCATAAACAAAATCTTTCAATCGTATCATCAGAGCGTAGCTTAGTCAGCAATCAGTCAATATCAAGTGCCACCGGTCAAGATTCTTCAGAATTATTTTTGACTAAGCCGGACCGATTGGAGCAGTGGGTAAGGCGCTAGCCTTGCCTGCTGTTGTCCGAGAGGTCAGCGGTTCGATTCCGTGTGACGGCTGGGTGTTTGTGATTTGTTCCTTGTACATATTGTGTGTTTAGGTTAAGTAGGTTTAAGGTACTGGACTACCCAATAAAATAAATTAAAAATTCAGGGCCAAATGAGTCTTGGCTCACAGCCAAAAAAACAAACAAAAAAAATATATATTTTTGACTAAGGCCTTAGAAAATAAAGCTATGTTGAAACTACTTATTTCGTGCCAAAGTATATACTTCTTGAGGTACTGTTTCTACTTAATATTGGTCATTACTCAAGATAAGACGCTTTCTCAGTTATATATAAAGACTTAGTCTGAGTCATTCTACGTTAACGTAAACAACATATGTTCAACACATATCTATTCTTAAAACAAACTGTGCATAAATGGTGCAGATAATTATCAAAGAGAAGTAATTTCTTTTAGGAGTTTAAACATTAAAGTTGCATTTTGTAAACAAAAACGAAATGATGTTTCGAATACGTAATTAAAGAAAGTGATTTACGACTCAATATATCAGTACGTAGAGTCTGTCAAGTAAGAAGGTGTCCGCGATAACTCATTTTTGGTAGATGCAGTCCTAGCGATTCAATAAAAAATCGGTAGAGGGAACCTTTGTGTGCATTTTAGAAAAAGTATCAGTCGATTTCGATCTTTTGTCGAAATCATGTAAAATCCAAAATGAGTCACTTGTTTGCGCGTCGATTCGAGGCAGTTTTTCTTTGTTTCCATCCAAAAGAGCCTAAAATAACACATTTCCCGGCCGCAAAATGTATCAAAAAGTCGATATCATTTGTGAAGAAGTGAAATTTTAACGAGACGAAAAATGTCGACGATTTGTCAAAACGTGGCTCGGTAGGCAAAGTCACTACGAAAGTCGAATCGTGTTTTTGTCTTCAGAAGACCTGAAATTGACGCTGCGTCGAAGAGTGACGCTGCGTCGAGGAGTGAAAAAATTTAAAAAATCTGGCTTGAATGTAACCCATGAGACCGTTCGACAACATCTTCGTGTCCATGATGTCAAATTCCGAAGCTCGTTGAAAAAAATTTTGCTGAGGGAAAATCGCATCGCGAAGCGGCTCGTTTGGACCCATGATCAGATACTAGAGTAGCCCTCACAATCGCCGGATGCTAACCCTATTGAAAATGTTTGGTTTTTTGTAAAGAGGAAGCTCAGAGAAAAGATTCTTTAAATCAGTTGTCTCGCAAGATTCGAAAAATTTGCCGAGTATGCAGAAAATCTCGTCGACAGCATGCCTCGAAGATGCTAGACGCTTATTGACGATTGGATAATTTACTAAGGGAATTGCGCCGTTGTTAGCACACCAAAGAATACACTGATGGCAAAAAATGTTCTCGAAACACATTTTTTCAAGAACGCGACCGGTTCTTGCTTGACAAACTGTACATAAAAATCTTTTAAATTTGAAAATAACCCAATCAAAACATGTTGTCATATATATAAATCTGATGGTACAGCTTAAGTCTGCAAGTAACCATTAAATGCGATAAAACAGCAAAAGGGAAAATACAATGCTTATCAGCATAGCAATATCCTGTTTACTAAGCAACATTTATTTAGAGAACTCTTTCCTTTGAGTTAAACAATAGTGGTTCGATAGGAATTTGTGATCGCTCACCGGCAAAATATTATCTATCTCTTGTACCCTAAAACACATATGCACAAAATGCATAGTTTGAGAGTTTGTTAAAAATATTCAATATCTCATTATCTAATGGCAGTAATTAACTCTCTAAAAGTGCAAAGATCTGTATGAGATGTTATAAGTATCGGAAGAGGGATCGTAACTAATTTAAACCACTCATCTCCTTTTCCTCTCCTGGAAAGAAATAAGAACAAATCCAGAAAGATTATCGCAACTGGGTAAAGAAAATGGTACAAGATGTACCTACAGAGTTTTTTGAAAGGTGGTCCAGTAAAAAAAAGGTCAAAATAATGATAGACATAGTTTAGATACAGGAATATTATGATTTTAACCTCTCTGAAATTTTGGTACAAAAATATTGAACCCAGTGGGCACAATTAAATTTATTACTTAAAATTTGAGTTGCCCGCCATTTAATGCCATTTGGTCCAAAATGGATCTATTTTTTTCAGAATTTAGGTCTCAACTCCAGCTTTCCGATGCCAATAAAAAAAATGTCTTTGAATTATTTTAACTGTTTTCTTTACATTTGTTTATTAGTCAAATGTGCTTTTCCGATCATTTAAAAAAAAAAAATTAACGAAAATGATTTTTTTTTCTTTTTTTTAAGTTCTTGCGATTCTTTACAGGATGTAGTAAAAATTTCTCATTTTTTTTTAAATGGCCGAAAACTTGTCGTTATTTGATTAATCAACAAATGTAA
This sequence comes from Pachyrhynchus sulphureomaculatus, assembly GCA_019049505.1. NCBI lineage: Eukaryota > Metazoa > Arthropoda > Insecta > Coleoptera > Curculionidae > Pachyrhynchus > Pachyrhynchus sulphureomaculatus. Next base: position 186,297,496 of record CM032454.1, read on the forward strand.
AAATAACCTGTGAAGTGCAAGTTGAACTTGCACAATTAGTGTTCCGTACGTGGATTGCTTTTAAAATAAAAGATTTTGTTACTGTGGTATAAAATGATCAATGACTTTACAAAACACACCCTAAATGAGTTTTCAACAAAGTTTGTTTCCAATCTTTACCGAAAACTGATGACCTTGAAATTCTTGTTTTTTTATATACCAGATAAGTTATATTAAATTCAATCTACACACCGTGAAAAATATTTCAGAATTTTTTCAACATTTCTTGATCAGTACTTTTCGAGATTAGGTGGGGGACAGCGATTTTTCGCAATTTTTTGAAAATAATATAAAGAAAAGTGCGCACAAGTATTACATTATATATATATATATATATATATATATATATATATATATATATATATATATATATATATATATATTTATTTACTCGTGTTTTCACAAGCCTTCATTTGACCCCACACTCGATAACCTAGTAAAAAATTTTTTTTTCACTTCCGATTTCACCCTCCAAAACTAACCCTTAGGTCAAAATTTAACTTTCAAATTGCACAGCTCTGATGAGGCCATCAATTCCTATATTATTACCAAATTTCAACTTTCTTTGACAAATAGTGTATGGAACACTAAAAACAGTTTTAAAATGACTCTAAAAAAAAATTTTTTTTAATGACATCCGACAAAGCTGGCGTCGAGACCTAAATTAAAAAAAAAAAAAAATCCGTTTTGAACCAAATGGCATAAAATGGCGGGCAATTTAAATTTTAAATAACAAATCAATTGTGCCCACGGGCTCCAATATTTTTGTACCAGAATTTCAGGGCATTTTTGCTATAGCAAAAGGCATATTTTCCAAAAATTTCAAGCCGATCGACACTTAGTCGACCTGAGTTATTCACATTTTAAGCTCAAAAAGGCGTTTTGAAAACTTAAATTGTTTATAAACAAAAGAGCACAAGTTTTTTGAGGATAATACTCCTGGTGATCCTGATTGTGGCTGGCCGTGGCTCGGTGGCGTAGTACTTTGCTACTATGCAGAAGGTTGAGGGTTCAATCCCGCAGGTTGATATACTTATTTATTAATTTATTTAGGTATTTAGGTATTTGGCCTGGCCACGTACATAGGTAGTAGTTGTTTGCAGAAATGCAAATAACGTCCGTGGCAGCAGTGTTTAAAAGGGGCCGTGAAATACAAAAATGTACGTTTTGGCACTTGGACAACATTGACGGGTATTATGACATCCTCGCCGATATCTTTTGGGATACGGAAAAAGGGTAAAATCCCTGCAGAGGCGGGGAGGTGAGCGATAAAAAAAATACCCTAGAGTGGTTCAGATCATAATATTCCTGTCTTTCTGTAGTGATAGATATATCTTGTTTGATATTACTACTACCTTTTTAGGTTTATACTTAATGATTTTTATTTATATTTATTCACATGTGCGGTGTGCCGCAGGGTCCAGTGCTTGTGCCATTGTTATTTACAACATATATATATATATATATATATATATATATATATATATATATATATATACATATATTATATATATATATATATATATATATATATATATATATATATATATATATATATATATATATATATATTATATATATATATATATAAATATATCTATATATATATATATATATATATATATATATATATATATATATATATATATATATATATACCCTTTTGCATATTTCATCTCAAGGATCTATGGTTTGTTATGCCGACGATACTGTCATAATGTTACAGGATAAAACACAGGATAAAACATGAGGCTGGGTTTTTGAGAAGACAGAACTGGCTATGAGTAAAGTAAAGTTATGGTTGGATTTGAACTTATTAACCTTAAATATTGATAAATACAAATGATTGCAATCTGAAGATCTGCTCCACCGATAATATTAAATATTTGGGTGTATACCTAGATTCGCATTTAAGATGGGATTCTCACATAGATTATATAACAAGTAAAATTCGAAAAATGTATTTTAGAATTTATCAGATTAGGCAGTGGTTACCCAAGAAATATTTATTATATGTATGTATATAAAGCACTTGCGGAGTCAGGCTATGGCTTGGTTGTTTGGTGGTCCGTGCGTGATTCGGTATCTTCATCTTTAGTAATAGCGCAGAAAAGGGTTCTAAAAATAATACTGTTTAAACTGCGAAGATTTCCTACGGACCAACTATACAGTGAGGCTAGGTTTGTCGTTGAAGCAATTATACATAAAATCGGTGGTAAGAATTTTACTGAATAACAAACATAGGGTAACCAGGGTTGATCACTCTGTTCATACTATACTAATTACCCTGAAAATGTGTATGTACCATCTACTCCCTTTAATGTTACTCAAAGGTCCCTATTTTTTTCTGCTCCGAGGATTTTTAATATAATTCCTAACGAGCTGAAAGTGAAGCCATATAGGTTGGTTAAAAATAAATTAACTAGCTGGTTGCTTGATAACAAAATAGATCATTATTGAGAAAATAAATAAAGTACGTATTTAAAATAAGATGGTTCTAGTACATTTGTAATAGGCACTAATAGTAGTTTATTAAATGGTGATGCACGCACATTCTTCTTTAAGAAAATTGTGCATCGCTTAAAATGTATTTTTGCCTTGTAATTTGGTTTTTACTGCTAGGGAAATTATCTGTCCCTGTATTGGTTCTCCTAGTATTAAGTTTAAGTTTAATGTACAACAACTATATAATCATTGTTGGCAGGAGTAAATATATATTTTTTTTTAACATAATTTTTCATCCTAGCACGACTTTATAAACTGAAATCAGGCACCGTCATCGAAGCAGTATAACATTAAGTCTTAAATTCAAAATGTGTCAACACGTTAGCACAACGAAAAGGGCTCAACAACACCCGTCTTTAAAGTTAAATGACGTGGAAGCAGTTCAAACTGAAGCCAAAGTTCGAAATTTGATCTCTTTTCAACGCATTTACTGTTTTTCTTTATTTTATGGATCCGGTTACACTTTCTTTAGTTTTTGGGACAATGCCAAAGTGTGGTCATATTATTTCAATAAATCTTAAATCTTGAATTTAAAATATTTATAGAGCCTAATCGAAAAATTTTAGAACATTGAAACAAAACGGCAGTTTTAACGAAATCCACATTAGTTCAGTTGTCGGCTAAGTAATTTCTGTTTACTCGGTCAAGTAAAAACGTGTTTCCATTTTTTTTATTGATTTTTAAGTAAGACCTCTTACTCCTGTTATTAACTGTTGTTATAACATATTTATGAATAATTGGTTAACCCAAACATTTACATTAGTGATCCTATACTAACTTAACATAGGAAATAGGTTTATTTAACACGATTGTGTTTTACACTCTTCTGTCATGGTGGATGGGGAGGGCCATCGTCTTCATCCGAGAGAAGATCTGAGGGTCTCGGGAATCGGTGGCGGGCATGCAGGAGGATTTGAAAGGCGTCCCTGATGAGTGCGTTGGGGTGCTGAGACGCCTCGTTCATGAACTTCAGTTGCGTTTTTCCTCATGTCTGCCTTTACGGTTGGTACACTGAGGTCTCTGTGTATTTGATTACTCCTCATGAACCATGTGGCTCCCGTGACATCTTCATGGCCTTGTTCTGCACTGCCTGGAGTTGGGTTCTCCTTGTCTTGGAGAGCTGGCACCATGTTGGGCAGGCGTACGTAAGACTTGCCTTTACAATGGTATGGTAGATCATGAGTTTTGTTTGCCATTTGCTGGAGCGATTTATAATGGGTTATAATTTGCCCTGCAGTTGCTTAGCTTTCTTGGTGGCATTGCAGACCTGGCCCTTTCAGATGATTTGTTTATCGTATTGAATACCCAGGTACTTGATAGTGTAAGAACGTGTCGTAATTGTTTATTAAAAAAAAAATTTATATTTTAAGTTTTTTATATCAATCGATAGCACAGGATGGTTACTAAAATGATAATAATTCAATAGTACATCCAGTCCCCATAAGCGTCGATAATCGCCTGGCATCTTCGGTGCATACTTTGGATGAGATTTTCCGCATATTCTTGGGGCATAGATTTCCAAATTGCCACATTGATTATTGCTTCACTGTGTACACCTTTTCACTACGAAGCTTCTGCTTGATGTTTGACCACTCGTTCTCGATTGGGTTTATATTGGACGACTGAGATGGTCAATCTAGGATACCGGGTTCCCCCTTTCACTGGCTGCACGTTTTACTCCGATGTTCGGGGTCTTTACTCTCTTGAAGAATCCACTCCTCATTTTTTATCGATAAACCACCTTTTGGCAGTAGTTACTAATGCCTTCTTGTAAATCTGGAGCATTTTTCAGCGTTCAAATTGTAAGGAAAGATAATGAGTCTTCCAGAATCTGTTTCCGAGAGATATCTCCAAACATGGATCTTCACAGTGCGCTCAACTAATTGGTTAGTCAAAATTGACCAAGCACGTCGGGTGATAACATAACTCCAAAATAAAGCTTCTTCTTCTTCGAGTTTTATGGCCGTTCAACGATCGTTGGTTATCATGTTGGCTACCATGTTGATGATGATCGTTTTATTGACACCCGCCCGGAATGGTTGAACCGTAGACTTTCCGTACCACTGCCTCAAATTTTTTAACCACGATTTTCTCCTTCTTCTTGGACCAGGTCCGCCTGGAATCTTTCCCTCTATAATTAGATGCAAGATTTCATATTTTTCTGCATGTCTCGTAATGAGGCCAAAATATTCTAATTTGTGACGCTTGACGGTCGTGATCACTTTGTTCTTGTCCATAAGAGTGAGTATGCTGTTGTTGCTAATTTTGTCCATCCAACCGATTTTCAGCAGTCGTCGATACACCCACATCTCGAATGCCTCCAGACGTCTAAGCATTATTTCAGTTAGTGCCCACGCTTCCATATCGTACAAAAGAGCCGGAAAGACAATGCAGCCTACCATTTTCATCAGCAGTTTCAATGATAGATCGTGACTAGTTAAGATTTTTTTGTTCTTCATAAATGCAGCTCGGGTCTTCTCTATTCGAATTTTGACTTCCAGAGTCGAGTCCCAGTGGCCGCTGATATTGCTACCGAGATACATCCATTTATAAACTCTCTCTGTCTTTATGCCACTAACTATAACACCACCATCTTTCATATTATATTCTTTGCTTATAATCATATATTTTGTTTTATTTGCATTTAGTCTTACCAAACTGTGTACAAGTGTCAGTTATTTTATCCATAAATTTTTTGTTGATTTTTTCCGTTATTAGTGATAATTAATGTTATTTATGTTAACGCTGATGTTGATTCCTTCAGTAGTAACAGTGAGTGCTTCCTTGAATATCACCTCCGAATAGAGATTGAACAACAAGAGTGATAGAATACAACTTTGACGCACTCCCTGCTTGATTTTAATTCCATCCAATATTTGATACTCCAACCGTACTTCAGTAGTCTGATGCCAGTACAAATTGACGATGATACGAATATCTTTGTCGCCTATACCGGTCGTTTTTAAAATCTCCAGAAGTTTTCCGTGTCGTACCTTGTCAAAGGCTTTGTGATGTAATCCTTCCATACCTCGAGCTGTTGATATCTGTTATTTTGTGTCCATTCCGATCTTTCAGATAGTTAGTTGTACTCGGGCTTTTACTGCCGTTAACCTCCTTCAGTTTTTTAATTTAAATTAAACAAGTCGTGCTTTACCTGATAGTGTTTAATCTCTTTAAATTTCCTAGTGTGCCAGTCTGCCGTTGCTTGTCTTATTCTACATCTTATTTCATGATGTATTCTCTTATATTCATCCTCGTTTCTATTCTTGTACTTGTGTCTCTGATCTATAAGGTCTAAAATGCCATCAGTCATCCAGCTCTGCTTCTTCCTTCTTCTATCCTATCCCATAAAACTTCATCGGACAAAATAACATTGCTCCAGTCTAGATTTATGTTTTTCCTCAGCCCATGCGAGTCGTTTCGCGCAGCATTGGTTTCTTGATTGTACTGCACCACTTCAAGTCGTTAGTTCGGAGATTTGTTTTATACGATATATCGAGACCTTTCTGCATTAGTTTTTGCGCCCCTTGGAACAAAGTTAATTGAAGATTTCGAGAAAACACGTTAATAACCATTTTACCGACTATAAATTATAGGCGACACATTCTTATTTGACCAACTGTATGACTACATTTTATCGACACGTCTAACACACAGCACACATTTAGCAGCGTATCCTGCTACTCAGTATATATCATCACTACACCAAACACTTTATTTTTGCACTCGACGCGCGTTTCGCTAACCATGCTTCATCAGGAGCGATGATTGACTAAAGCTAAACTACAGATCTACCTGTCTTTATTTAAACTACTTTTACATTTTATAATTTCCATACTCTCGTATTCGTTCAACAATCTCCTATCAGATGCATTTTTAATTAATCTCAGATTATCTAAGTTACAGTATGATCAGCTTCAAGGACATGTTCGGCAAGGCTAGACTTTTCCGTTCTACGGTATTTTATATGTGCTAAATATTCTTTAAATCGTGTTTTAATTGACCTTTTAGTTTGCCCCACATACTTTTTGTCGCAATCATTACAACTAATTTCATAAATTCCACGTTTCTTACAATTAGGAATCTTATCTTTAAGATTTCCTACGATATGCCTCAAATTGTCTGATGACTTTTAGACTAAGGAGAGGCCTACTTTATTAAATACCTTATTAAGTCCCCTGCTATATTTCGGATTATATCGTATGGAGACATACTTGGTCTTTTTTTGCGCGTAAAAAAAGGTAGAATAGAGAATTCTGAATATTTAATCTGAAATTATGTTTATTTATTAATTTGTTTATTCAGTCATCTTCATAACCATTAACTCTACTTATATTCCTAATACGATTCCTTTCATTATTTAAATTTACTCTATTCAGAGGAAAAGTTACCAAGCGATGAACTAAAAAGTGTAATGCGGCTAATTTGTGTTGCTTGCAATGAAACGAATCATTAGTCATCACTATCTGTTGCTGTGTTTTTTCTATAGATATCAAATTCTAAAATAATAATAGGTATTATTATTTTTAATAATTAAAATATCCAGAAATGGCAGTTGTTTATTAAAAATAACACAGGCCGACAAAATTTGGCCAAACCTTTTATTCTGAAGCCAGAATATACTTTACCGAAGGTTTTTTGACGCCCTGAAGTCAGAATTTCTCTCATGGCTCCGGTTTTCGAGATATTCTAACCTAAAAATACAATTCTTCGACGCATTAACTTTTGTAACGATTGTTAATTTATGGTGAAGGATGTTTCAAATTGGACTTATTTTGCAATAATTAACAAATAGAAAAGAATTATATTTATTCATTTTCCAAAAAATCGAGAAATAAGTCTAACTACTTAAATTCAACATACGATTTCTCAAAGATAAAAAAAGATATCCAGACAAATCCAAATGCGTTTTGAAGAGAAAGAGTAGTTTTTTCGGACTCCATTATTGGCTTCATAAAAAAAAAGTTACTTTTCGATTTAACGTAACCTCAAATATCTCGAAAAAACCGTGATTTTTCGAACTTTTAGGTTAGAATATCTCGAAAACCGGAGCCATCAGAGAAATTCTGACCTCGGATTCGAATTTAGCGCGTCAAAAGCCTTCGGAAAAGTATATTCTAGTTTCTAGGTAAAAATTTGTCGGCCTGTGTAATCCTTCTGATGAAGCTAACACAGTTAGCGAAATGCGCGTCGAGTGCAAAAATAAAGTATTTGGTATAGTGGTGATACTGAGTAGTGTCATTGTGCCAAACATTCCACATTCTCAACACAAAATATGCTGGTTTTAGCGTCACAAATAGCGGGTAGTATTGCTAAAGCAACCTATTTTTAATACGTCTCTCGATGTTACTTTGAATTAATTTCACACCTAATTTTGGCGTTTATTTCTGTAATAATTTATGGATTTTTAATTTTGTTTGGTTATGAGATTTCCTTAGATGTGTCAATAACTGTCAGGGATTTATTTTGATCCCAAATATGTGTGACGTCTAGGAATGAGTATTATTATTTAAAGTGATGACATTACTAATAAATTAAATTCTAATGGAAATAATTAGACTCTTCAATTTACTTTCATATTACATTTGCCGACTTTACAACTTAGCCTATAGAAAAGGAATATTTTCTTTCAAGTGAAGATACCCTAGACTTCAGCCGATATTTGAAAAAGGCACAGTGACACATACTACCGACCAGTTGCATTGCTATCCATAATATCGAAAGTTATTTAAAACACTACAAATCGGCACCTATAAGGAAGAATTTATTATTATTACCGATCACCAATATGATTTTGGGTACCAAAGAGCAACGGGATATATTCTAACAAGGGCTCAGTTCACTTTAGAAGCTCGAAAAAAAGGTATTTTTGCGAATTTTTTCTAGCGATATCTATTATGAATATTGAAGTAATTCTTTTTGGGCTGTATTAATACATTCTTGAAATATAAGAAAAAAATTTTTTGTTGATTTTACATAGCTTTTTTTATGAAAAAATGCTAGGCGAACATAGTATGTCAGCTTTGGCGGCTCTGAAACACAAAAACCAAATGATTTATAATCTGTTGAACTGTGGCTATGGCTCGAAACAGAATTATTAACTTTTATACAAAAATAACAAAATGGCGGATGTTGAAAATGGGTTTTTCTTTTGCTATTTTTTATGTAAAAAAAAATAGTAAAAATGACAATTTTGACTTTATTCTAGTTCCGGCCATAGTCACACATGTGCTGAATATGTGGTAAGAATTTCGTAAAGATCAGTTAAACTGTTTCGAAAAAAACTTCAACGTCGCATGTAAAAACGTTGTTTCGAAAAAACGCGTTTAAAAACCAACCTGAACTAACTTCGAACAGTTTATAATTACAGTAGGGGGCAGCTGTGTTTAGGAAAGTAGAAAGCGCGTAGAGGAGCAGAGCGAGCGCGCGTGCAGAGACGAGCGTTCGGAGACTGATTTAACAGCGTGCTCAAATATATAGAAGGAATGCTCGGATCCTTATAAAATTTTTGGTACAACATTTTTGATGGCATACACTTTCGAAAACACTCATAAAAAAAATTTAAATTTTTCAATGTGGTAAAGTGGACTGACCCCTGTTTGGAAAAACCCAACTGATCAATTTGGAGAATCTTGACCGGTTGCATTTGATATATCCAAAGTATTAGACTATGTTTGGCATGACAGATTGTTGACTGTGTTTTATAATATATCAGAAAGGTTTGTTTATGACACTCGAGACCTGGAAAGATTTTAATCTGTTAAAAAATGTGTCTTGTTTTTCATCAAAAGGTAAGGTTAATAAAATTTACTGAATTTATTCCTTGTCTGACAACCCTGGCACCTCTTTACGTACAATGAAGTGTCACTACTGATTCAAGATTGAAATTTCATTTGCACGTGAACCATATATTGCGAAAAGCCTTCGTTGCTACGCATAGCTTATACGCCTTAATAGCATCTCATTCTCAGCTCAGCTTTCAAAATAAATTGTCATTATACAAGCAAATAATAAGACCTGTATTGATATACATATGTTGCGCCTGTATGGTGCAGTATATCAGATACACAGGTAGCTCGAATATAACTAATGTAGAATATGATACTCAGATGTGTAGCCTCCGCGGGACAATACACCAGAATAGGTGATTACATGACCTAACTAACACACCCAAAAAGAAGTCAATACATAATCACCATATCAGGCAAATTCTATAGATACAAAACAAAAACATCATCATCCGATATACAAACTACCAATTTACTTTGAAGACCTAGCTGAACAAAATTAAAACCAGTCCAGATTACACGCGAAAAAAAAAAAACTGGACTGGTAAGGCACATATAGTAGCAACGAAGGTGACTGAACAATTCACCCAAGTAAATATAAATGTAAACAATTTTAAATTTAATTGTACAGTGTAATATAAATAATAGTGTCATTCAAGAATTCTCTTTGTCCACCTATTGTCCGTCAAGCGCGCCACGTGACCGGCCCACCTTCATTTCAGTTATGTAATATGTTTTATAATATCTACTATCTTTGTACGATCTTTAATGTTTCTCTCTCTTCTTGTAACGCCTAGCATTGACCTTTCCATTGCAAGCTGTGCTACTTTTAATTTCTGTATTGCCTTCCTTGTTACACTTAGAGTTTCAGCTCCATATGTCATGACTGGCATTACATATTGCTCGAATACTTTTCATTTTAGAGAGGTATGTCGTTGTTCTTAAACGTATCACGTAGTCTTCCAAAAGTTTGCCCCCAAACCAATTCTTCTCTGGATGTCGCATGTTCGATTATCTTAGCCCAATCTTATCTCGTGCCCCAAATACTCGTAGTCATCTACGTGCTGTATAGTTTGTCCAGATATGTTTATCTCTTCACTTCAGCACCAGATTAGTCACGAGTCTGGTCTTTTCCATGTTTAATTCCAGATCGGTTCTTTCTACAACCCGTTTCAGTTCTTCTACCATTTTTATTGCATGTACATATACACAAATTTGTAATTGATAAAAAAAAAACTTTTTGAATTTCAATTTGGACCGATTTCCAAGCTTATCTTACGGAAAATATTACCGTATCCCGCGTCGGTGCAGCGCTGCTAAAACCAAATGATCGTACGTGTTCTGCTAGTAAAACCGGCTGTGGATACGCAACTGTGTTGCCACTTATATTTGTGAATTTTAATAGCAGGTTATATATGTTTTTATATAACTTATTAACGTACAAATTTACAAAATATTCAGCGGTTTCTCATAAATATAATGTTGTTTCTTTTCTTCTCTATTAGCTAAAACTATCCACGATAATTTTATTTCATTAGATTAGACTTTTAATAATATTGCGAAAGCCGGTGAACCATTGAATGTTTTAAATTCTATAAATCTGGCAATACTTGTATCTAACCAAATCATAACTCATCGTTTCCAGTAGCCCTTCCTTGAACTCATTGCGAATCTGGAATCGCGTGCAATCTAATAAACTCAATAAAACTCATAAAATGATTAACCAAACGTTAAAACAACAAAATAATTCAAAAACAAGTCCTCTCCGAAAATAGAAAACCACATCTTTCAAAGCCGATGACACGAGTTGACACACAAAATTGCCAAAACATTCTTTGTTATCGGCTGTCCGCGAAAGTGTATATCTCATGCGGCGCTTTTCATGTCACTCTGACTAATGACATAATTTGTAGCTGTATGCCGGTCATTTTAAAAATACGACTGCTATTTAAATAGTCAGCATTCAAAGCGATGAGTTGACATTCTTTGCGAACTTTGAAGTAAAAGAGATATATGGTTTTAATGTGGTTTTAGTAATTGAAGAGATTTCACTGCAATTAAGTTATTTCAGAGAAAAATGTTTACGTGTTTCAGCAGAAAATGAAGTTATGTCATATTAATGTCAGCGGGAATTGAATATACATACATTTACATATATATATATATATATATATATATATATATATATATATATATATATATATATATATATATATATAATGCAACGTCTCTCTGTCTGTCTATCTGTCCGTTAGTGCGCTTATCACTGGAGAACCACTTATCCGATTTACGTATTTTTTTTTAAATTCATACATTTGTTCTCTGGCCAGGTTATCTATAATCTTCTATGATATATATAAAATGCAACGTCTCTCTGTCTGTCTGTCCGTTAGTGCGCTTATCACTCGAGAACCAATTATCCGATTTACGAATTTTTTTTTTTAATTCATACATATGTTCTCTGGCCAGGTTATATAATAAAAATAATCTATATAATATATATAAAACGCAATGTCTCTCTGTCTGTCTGCTTGTTAGTATGCTTATCATTCGAGAACCACTCATCCGATTTACGTGTTTTTTTTTTAATTCTTAGTTTAATATATGGTATATAAAAAAAAATCTATAATATATATAAAACGTAACGTCTCTCTATCTGTCTGTCTGGCCATCAATGTGCTTAGCACTCAAGGACCACTTATCCGATTTACATGTTTTTTTTTTTATAAAATACAAAGGGAATAAACAGAGACAAAATGTTAATATGTAGGAAAAAAGATGGAAATTTAGCAGTAAGCTTGGCAGAAAGACTAAATAGCGGAATACTTTAAAGAAACATTAAATGGAGATAAAAATGAGGAGTTGAATGAGAAATAGGAAGCAAAACTAACTGAAGGGCAGGAGGGGACAAACAAACCCTGCAAAGAAAAAATAAGAGAAATACTCAGAACCCAAAAAAATAAGGCCCCGGGTGGAAATTGTATAACAGTAGAAAAGATAAAAGCTGGAGGAGTAGATCTGGAATATGAAATATGCCAGTTGGTGCAAGAAATATGGGAAACCGAAAAGATGCCAGTGAGCTGGAGAGAGTCGCTCATCTGTCCAATATACAAAAAAGGAGAGAAAAAAACTATATGTGCTAATTATATACCAATAGCCTTACTGGATGTCGTGTAGAAGATAGTAGTGGTGACTATCAAAAACAGATTAGAAGAGAAAGCCGAGTCTATTCTGGGAGAGTACCAGTGTGGATTGAGGAAAAATAGTTCGGTTTCAGACCAGATATTTTCGATTAAGCAAATCCAAGATAATACCTTAGAACAAAATTTGGTACTACACTTGGTCTTTGTGGATTTTAGAGAAGCATATGACTCTGTAAATAGAGAAGGACTCTACAAGATAATGGAAGAACTAAAAATTCCAAATAAATTAATTCGCATGATGAGAATGACCCTGAATGACACAGAAAATAGGTGAAGAGAGGATTAAGACAGGGGAATTACGTGTCGACATGCCTATTTAATTTGGTACTAGAGAAGATAATCCGGGAGTCAGAAATAAAAACAAATCGAACGAAATACCAACAAACCTGCCAATGCTTGGCCTACGCGGAACAGTGATAGAAGAAACGTGGAAACTGAATGCTTTGAGAAGAATCTATGAAGGAAGGAAAGAAGGGGACTGTGTAGAAGAAGAACAAACTACGAATTAAAATGCCTATGTACGAAACCTCTTATAAGCCAAATTATAAGAAGTCAGCGATTAAGATGGTTGGGACACGTGGCAAGAATGAAGGAAGAAAGATAGGCAAAGCAAGCCCTAATAAGAGGAGTGGTTGAAAGAAGAGGCAAGGATAGACCTCGATCTACATGGATTCAGGCAGTAATGCAAGATCTGGAGTTGATAGGAATCCGGCTCTGGGAAAAGCTAACAGGAGACAAAAAGAAGTGGAGACAAGTATGCAACCAAACTATGGGCCTCTAAGGCCCCTCGAGCTATATAATAATGTAAACATAATGAATAATCGTGGCGATAAAGGTGAATCAAGTCCACGCGAGCACGTTAATATTCCGGGTTTCAATCCGTTCGTCTAAGAATGAATTTGCACGACGTTTTGCCAAAACTTCATTTGGCACTTTCAAGTGCTCTTGCTACTGCTGCTACTCGATACTCTGATCTTGCTGCTGCGGCCGCTCGAAGCTAACTCAGTTACAATACTCAGTTTCGAGTGGCAGCAGCAGCAAGATCATAGTATCGAGTAGCAGCAGCAGCAGTAAGAACACTTGAAAATGCCAAATGAGATTTTGGCGAAACGTCGTGCGAATTTATATATATATATATATATATATATATATATATATATATATATATATATATATATATATGTACATACATATATATATATATATATATATATATATATATATATATATATATATATATATTAGGTGAAAAGCATCGGAATGGGGGTCTATGTAGTAAAATTATTCTTTTGTTGTTTAAAACTCTATATTTCGCAAAATATCATACAACTAGATTAACTATACACACTTCGATCTAAGGTGTTTCTTTAGAGCTGATACATATTTACTAGTAATGTTAGGATTTTCGTGTAGGTATTGTATGTGTCCACAGATATCAAACTCCTAAGCATTTCTTGTTCCTGATGATCTTTCTCTGCCTGACGTGATCCAGTATTTGGTTTCAAATTATGACGCTTTTTTAAATTCTGTTGAAGGAAGTAATGAACTGGAAATTCTATGTAAAATGCAAAAAGTTATGTACATCCTGTGGAAGAGGAACTACATCCCAATCACAGTGTTTTAATTATTTATTAAACTATTGTCCGTTCTACTACATAACAGTTATCATCACTGTTTTATTTTTGCACTCATGTTCGTATGATCAGGAGCGATGCTTGCTCTATATATAAGTAAAGTTATATTATCAACAAGTAAACTTACATTTACTTCTGGAATTGCATGTATTGCATGTATTGGCCATAAGTTTGGATCTAAAACTGAATCACTGATTAAAGAAATTTGAACTAACTATAGTTTGTGATTGTTTGCTATTGTAGAATATATACTGATCCGAATTTCGAAACAATATTTTATAAAGAAGTACTAAAATAATAATATCTACTAAAATTTTGACAGTATCCAAAGAATATAACAAAACAATGGGAAACCTTAGGATTGCTCAGGATCGAAATTAAAATTTGAAAATAAAATGATAACCTTAAATATATTAAAAATAACTTTCTAAATATGATGCCACTATCCTGTGAGTTGATAGTGTTACTGCTACTAGTGTAAGAATTGCCCTGAAGATGGCAGAAGAGTGCAGATGAACAAGCGTTGTCTCAGTAGCAATGTAAAAGTAGCCGATTATTAGATTTTTGACAAATGGAGGTGTAAATTCATCTTAAAATGAAAGCTAAATATACCGATGAATGCCTGTTAGAGCAACAAGTAGAAGTGAAGTAGAAAATTTACAAATGGTGTGATATTTGTAAAAGTCGCTCCTCTTTCATGGTAAACACATCGTGTCGTGCCACCGGGGAGTATTGATGTTGCCCTACATGCCTAAAGATAGCATAGTTCCCAGTACCTTTTATTCAGATCTAAGGAGGAACGATCTTAGTCCTGTAATAAGAACAAGGCAAAATAGACATTTGATTATAGGTGTCATTTTTCAACATACCAATGCTCGGCTTTATACTGCCCATTGAACATCTATATTTTGAGTTTAAACTGTTTGAGAAAGCATTGGGAGGAAAAGTTCTGGTCAGATATAGAGGTACACCGAGCGGTGCTTGATTGGTTGCTCAGGCTCGCAATAGACTTATTGCTAACAGGAGTTTAAGAATCATGTAAGCGTCGGAATACTTATATTAAGCACGGGGAAGATTATGTAGAATTATTAATATGCAGATGTTTTTGCTCAATACATTAGTTCTCAAAACGTTCTTAGAATTTTCAATTGGCTGGCCTTCGTAATTTTGAAAGGCTGCGCTGAGAGATTTAAACATTAAAAACATATTTATGTTCTATTCTTAGCATAAACACAATTCTTGTAATATAATGGATGTTTACTAAGCTTGTTTATTTACATTGTAACGTTCAAAGCCTGTTTTGTTTTAGCTTCCGAGTACATGAATTCATTTCGCTACCCACTTAAGTTCCTCCAAGCTAAATAATGTTTTCCATGGACCTTCCCTGTGCCCTAAAACCCTAAAGACTTTTATTTCTCGAGTGATTATTATCTGCTTTTCTGTAACCCTTTCATTTTCTATTTGCTTTAGATAACACCCCATCAGAGCGAGACATCAAGAATTCGGGCCTTCTACTCATCAAAAATTAATCAAATAAATGGGGCCTATACGAAAGTTTTTCTTATAAATAGGGCTTTTGTGGAAAAAGGGCCTAATTTCATTAGTTTAGTTATGCTAAGGAAGAAAAGTTTGATCAGCTGATAGGATTCAGACTTTAACCCTAACAAATTTTGTTGTTTGTAATGTCGTTTTTGACACTTGATAAATTAGGATTATTTGACTGTCAGAATACAATAAGGGTAGTATCTTTAATATTTCTTCATTCTATGGAAAGATATTGGGAATATGCCTATTTTTACCAAAAAAGTTAGATTACTGTTGGTGAATGAAGTTAAATAGGTTTAGCTTTTATGATTCAGATAAGTTAAATGTTACGAAATATATATTATTTAAGAGTTAAGGGGCTATACCAGTGTAACTACTTAAAAATAAGGATATTTTTCTAAAATTTTTTTAAAGAAAACTACTACATCAAATGTTTTAAAATATTGAGTATATATTTACTATTTGTTTACAAATACGAGTATATCCAAATTTTTTTCCGACCTAAAT
>CM032454.1:186313816-186492045 GCA_019049505.1 Pachyrhynchus sulphureomaculatus
CATGATATCAAATTCCGAAGCTCGTTGAAAAAAATTTTGCTGGGCGAAAATCACATCGCGAAGCGGCTCATTGGACCCATGATCAGATACTAGAGTGGCCCTCACAATCGCCGGATGCTAACCTTATGAAAATGTTTGGTTTTTTTGTAAAGAGAAAGCTCAGAGAAAAGATTCCGAGGGCTTTTAAATCAGTTGTCTCGCAAGATTCGAAAAATTTGCCGAGTATGCAGAAAATCTCGTCGACAGCATGCCTCGAAGATGCTAGACGCTTATTGACGATTGGATAATTTACTAAGGGAATTGCGCCGTTGTTAGCACACCAAAGAATACACTGATGGCAAAAAATGTTCTCGAAACACATTTTTTCAAGAACGTGACCGGTTCTTGCTTGACAAACTGTACATAAAAATCTTTTAAATTTGAAAATAACCCAATCAAAACATGTTGTCATATATGTAAATCTGATGGTACAGCTTAAGTCTGCAAGTAACCATTAAATGCGATAAAACAGCAAAAGGGAAATACAATGCTTATCAGCATAGCAATATCCTGTTTATTAAGCAATATTTAATTAGAGAACTCTTTCCTTTGAGTTAAACAATAGTGGTTCGATAGGAATTTGTGATCGCTCACTCGGCAAAATATGTCTGTCTCTTGTACCCTAAAACACATATCACAAAATGCATAGTTTGAGAGTTTGTTAAAAATATTCAATATCTCATCATCTAATGGCAGTAATTAACTCTCGAAAAATGCAAAGATGAGATGTTATAAGTATCGGAAGAGGGATCGTAACTAATTTAAACCACTCATCTCCTTTTCCTCTCCTGGAACGAAATAAGAACAAATGCAGAAAGATGATCGCACTGGGTAAAGAAAATGGTACAAGATGTACCTACAGAGTTTTTTGAAACGTAGTAGTGCAGTAAAAAAAAAGGTCAAAATAATGACAGACATAGTTTAGATACCGGAATATTATGATTTTAACCTCTCTGAAATTTTGGTACAAAAATATTGAATCCAGTGGGCACAATTAAATTTATTATTTAAAATTTGAGTCGCCCGCCATTTAATGCCATTTGGTCCAAAATGGATCTATTTTTTTTTTCAAAATTTAGGTCTCGACTCCAGCTTTCCGATGCCAATAAAAAAAATGTCTTTGAATTATTTTAACTGTTTTCTTTACATTTGTTTATTAGTCAAATGCGCTTTTTTCCGATCATTGTGAAAAAAAAAAAATTAACGAAAATGATTTTTTTTCTTTTTTTAAAGTTCTCGCGATTCTTTACAGGATGTAGTAAAAATTTCTCATTTTTTTTTTTTTTAAATGGCCAAAACTTGTCGTTATTTGATTAATCAACAAATGTAAAAATAACCTGTCAAGTGCAAATTGAACTTGCACAATTAGTGTTCCGTACGTGGATTGCTTTTAAAATAAAAGATTTTGTTACTGTGGTATAAAATGATCAGTGACTTCACAAAACACACCCCAAATGAGTTTTCAACAAAGTTTGTTTCCAATCTTTACCGAAAACTGATGACCTTGAAATTCTTGTTTTTTTATGTACCAGATAAGTTATTAAAGGTAATACACTCCTGATAATTTTCGTTCAATCTACACCCCGTGAAGAATATTTCAGAATTTTTTCAACATTTCTTGATCAGTACTTTTCGAGATAAGGTGGGGGGCAGCGATTTTTCGCGATTTTTTGAAAATAATACAAAGAAAAGTGCGCACAAGTATTATTATATTATATATATATATATATATATATATATATATATATATATATATATATATATATATATATATATATATATATGTATATATATATATATGTATATATATATATATATATATATATATATATATATATATATATATATATATATATATATATATATATATTTACTCGTATTTTCACAAATTTCAACTTTCTATGACAAATAGTTTCGGAGAAAATCGGGTGTGACAGACAGACGGACAGACAGACACCGAAATCATCTCATAAGTGTACGGAACACTAAAAACAGCTAAAATGATTCTAAAAAAATTTTTTTTTAATGACATCCGACAAAGCTGGCGTCGAGACCTAAATTTTGAAAAAAAAAGATCCGCTTTAAACCAAATGGCATAAAATGGCGGGCAACTCAAATTTTAAATAACAAATCAATTGTGCCCACTGGCTCCAATATTTTTGTACCAAAATTTCAGGGCATTTTTGCTATAGTAAAAGGCATATTTTCCAAAAATTTCAAGTCGATCGACACTTAGTCGATCTGAGTTATTCACATTTTAAGCTCAAAAAGGCGTTTTGAAAACTTAAATTGTTTATAAACAAAAGAGCACAAGTTTTTTGAGGATAATACTCCTGGTGATCCTGATTGTGGCTGGCCGTGGCTCGGTGGCGTAGTACTTTGCTACTATGCAGAAGGTTGAGGGCTCAATCCCGCAGGTTGATATACTTATTTATTAATTTATTTAAGTATTTGGCCTGGCCACGTACATAGGTAGTAGTTGTTTGCAGAAATGCAAATAACGTCCGTGGCAGCAGTGTTTAAAAGGGGCCGTGAAATACAAAAATGTACGTTTTGGCACTTGGACAACATTGACGGTTATGACATCCTCGCCGATATCTTTGGGATACGGAAAAAGGGTCAAATCCCTGCAGAGGCGGGGAGGTGAGCGATAAAAAAAATACCCTAGAGTGGTTCAGATAATAATATTCCTGTTTCTAAACTACGCCTACCTCATCATTATTTTGGTCTTTTTTTACTACACTACGTTTCAAAAAACTCTTTCTATAATAAAGTATAATATTACCACAGAAAACATAGCTATCGCTACAGGAATACAAACACATGGAACAAAATGTCACCATTAAATGAAGCCGGCTGGCTACTACCAACACCTTAAAATGTTCTTCATCGAGTCTCTCACAGATGCCGCTCCTATTGTTGCCTGTTATTCTAACATATAATACGACTTCTATTTGTGCAGCATCTCTGAGAAACTCGACGGGGCATAATGTCCGTTTTATGGCGACTTATCGTTTTACGTATTTGTCTTTCTGTAGTGATAGATATATCTTCTTTGATATTACTAATACCTTTTTAGGTTTATACTTAATGATTTTTATTTATATTTATACACATGTGCGGTGTGCTGCAGGGTCGAGTGCTTGGGCCATTGTTATTTACAAAATATATATATATATATATATATATATATATATATATATATATATATATATATATATATATATATATATATATATAAAATAAACTTGATTGGTTTTTCTTGGGTACTTAGGTTCTTGTGGAAAACACAAACTAGTTTATTTAGTCTTATAGTCTTAATACAAAACAATTTTAAAGAGAATGACATCAATCGAACAATAAAAAAGAGAATATACAAGTTTTATAATAACTCAAAAAACAACACCAAAAATAGTAAACAAAACTGTGATAAATTTTTATCACTTCCTTATACAAAAGAACTTTCTGAGAAGCTAAAATGGGTCTTGAAAAATATAACATTATAGTTTGCCATAAAACTCAAAATAAACTAAGTTCATTATTTACAAACTTAAAAAGTCATATCCCCACAATGAATGAATCTAATGTTGTGTATGCAATACCGTGGGCGAATTGTCCGAAGAAATATATTGGCATGACTTCTCAGTTACTAAAAAAACAGACTAAATGGACACAAATATACTAGGAATGCTTCCACTGCCCTTAGTAAACACGAAGCAGAAGAAAAACATGCCTTTAAATTCAATGAAACCAAGGTATTATGCCAAACTACAGATCAAAGAGATGATTGAAATCAAAAAAGATGAAAACACTGTGAATGATAGGACTGACATAAAAGGAATCAGTCATATCTGCACAAATTTAATTAAAAAATAAACATGCTGGCATGCATATCCTCTTAATAATACAAAATGGTATATATATCAATAATAGTTTTTTCGTTAAGACACCCATTATAGATAATAAAATTTTAAAAAAAATCAGTAAAAAATACGAGACACGATATGCTGAAAGAAATACAGAATTTGAAATTCATAAACACACAAATAGTTGACTTTCAGGGTATATACACTTTAGTAAATTGTTTTATATTTTTGTTATGGTATAAATATTTTAAATGTCCGAGTGTGCGTAAAAATGCTATATGTTTTTAAAAGTGTAATTTGACTTAAAAGATTTTAACCTTGTGTCTTCTAATTTTAGAATGAATATTAAAAAATAAAGAATTTTTGAAAAATGCCTAAAAAAAATAAGGCGAAACGTCAAATAAACTAGTTTGTGTTTTCCAGAAGAACCTAAGTACCCAAGAAAAACCAATCAAGTTTATGTAAACAAAAGGTTCAACAGAAAAAAAATTATTATATATATATATATATATATATATATATATATATATATATATATATATATATTTCATCTCAAGGATCTATGGTTTGTTATGCCGACGATACTGTCATAATGTTACAGGATAAAACATGAGGCCAGGTTTTTAAGAAGACAGAACTGGCTATGAGTAAAGTAAAGTTATGGTTGGATTTGAACTTATTAACCTTAAATATTGATAAATGCAAATGATTGCAATCTGAAGATCTGCTCCACCGATAACACTAAATATTTGGGTGTATACCTAGATTCGCATTTAAGATGGGATTCTCACATAGATTATATAACAAGTAAAATTCGAAAAATGTATTTTAGAATTTATCAGATTAGGCAGTGGTTACCCAAGAAATATTTATTATATGTATGTATATAAAGCACTTGCGGAGTCAGGCTATGGCTTGGTTGTTTGGTGGTCCGTGCGTGATTCGGTATCTTCATCTTTAGTAATAGCGCAGAAAAGGGTTCTAAAAAATAATACTGTTTAAACTGCGAAGATTTCCTACGGACCAACTATACAGTGAGGCTAGGTTTGTCGTTGAAGCAATTATACATAAAATCGGTGGTAAGAATTTTACTGAATAACAAACATAGGGTAACCAGGGTTGATCACTCTGTTCATACTATACTAATTACCCTGAAAATGTGTATGTACCATCTACTCCCTTTAATGTTACTCAAAGGTCCCTATTTTTTTCTGCTCCGAGGATTTTTAATATAATTCCTAACGAGCTGAAAGTGAAGCCATATAGGTTGGTTAAAAATAAATTAACTAGCTGGTTGCTTCATAACAAAATAGATCATTATTGAGAAAATAAATAAAGTACGTATTTAAAATAAGATGGTTCTAGTACATTTGTAATAGGCACTAATAGTAGTTTATTAAATGGTGATGCACGCCTTGTAATTTGGTTTTTACTGCTAGGGAAATTATCTGTCCCTGTATTGGTTCTCCTAGTATTAAGTTTAAGTTTAATGTACAACAACTATATAATCATTGTTGGCAGGAGTAAATATATATTTTTTTTTAACATAATTTTTCATCCTAGCACGACTTTATAAACTGAAATCAGGCACCGTCATCGAAGCAGTATAACATTAAGTCTTAAATTCAAAATGTGTCAACACGTTAGCACAACGAAAAGGGCTCAACAACACCCGTCTTTAAAGTTAAATGACGTGGAAGCAGTTCAAACTGAAGCCAAAGTTCGAAATTCGATCTCTTTTCAACGCATTTACTGTTTTTCTTTATTTTATGGATCCGGTTACACTTTCTTTAGTTTTTGGGACAATGCCAAAGTGTGGTCATATTATTTCAATAAACCTTAAATCTTGAGTTTAAAATATTTATAGAGCCTAATCGAAAAATTTTAGAACATTGAAACAAAACGGCAGTTTTAACGAAATCCACATTAGTTCAGTTGTCTTCTAAGTAATTTCTGTTTACTCGGTCAAGTAAAACGTGTTTCCATTTTTTTGATTGATTTTTAAGTAAGACCTCTTACTCCTGTTATTAACTGTTGTTATAACATGTTTATGAATAATTGGTTAACCCAAGCATTTACATTAGTGATCCTATACTAACTTAACATAGGAAATAGGTTTATTTAACACGATTGTGTTTTACACTCTTCTGTCATGGTGGATGGGGAGGGCCATCGTCTTCATCCGAGAGAAGATCTGAGGGTCTCGGGAATCGGTGGCGGGCATGCAGGAGGATTTGAAAGGCGTCCCTGATGAGTGCGTTGGGGTGCTGGGACGCCTCGTTCATGAACTTCAGTTGCGTTTTCCTCATGTCTGCCTTTACGGTTGGTACACTGAGGTCTCTGTGTATTTGATTACTCCTCATGAACCATGTGGCTCCCGTGACATCTTCATGGCCTTGTTCTGCACTGCCTGGGGTTCTCCTTGTCTTGGCGAGCTGGCACCATGTTGGGCAGGCGTACGTAAGACTTGCCTTTACAATGGTATGGTAGATCATGAGTTTTGTTTGCCATTTGCTGGAGCGATTTATAATGGGTTTATAATTTGCCCTGCAGTTGCTTAGCTTTCTTGGTGGCATTGCAGACCTGGCCCTTTCAGATGATTTGTTTGTCGTATTGAATACCCAGGTACTTGATAGTGTAAGAACGTGTCGGCAATTGTTTATTAAAAAAAAAATTATATTTTAAGTTTTTTATATCAATCGATAGCACAGGATGGTTACTAAAATGATAATAATTCAATAGTACATCCAGTCCCCATAAGCGTCGATAATCGCCTGGCATCTTCGGTGCATACTTTGGATGAGATTTTCCGCATATTTTTTGGGGCATAGATTTCCAAATTGCCACATTGATTGTTGCTTCACTGTGTACACCTTTTCACTACGAAGCTTCTGCTTGATGTTTGACCACTCGTTCTCGATTGGGTTTATATTGGACGACTGAGATGGTCAATCTAGGATACCGGGTTCCCCCTTTCACTGGCTGCACGTTTTACTCCGATGTTCGGGGTCTTTACTCTCTTGAAGAATCCACTCCTCATTTTTATCGATAAACCACCTTTTGGCAGTAGTTACTAATGCCTTCTTGTAAATCTGGAGCATTTTTCAGCGTTCAAATTGTAAGGAAAGATAATGAGTCTTCCAGAATCTGTTTCCGAGAGATATCTCCAAACATGGATCTTCACAGTGCACTCAACTAATTGGTTAGTCAAAATTGACCAAGCACGTCGGGTGATAACATAACTCCAAAATAAAGCTTCTTCTTCTTCGAGTTTTATGGCCGTTCAACGATCGTTGGTTATCATGTTGGCTACCATGTTGATGATGATCGTTTTATTGACACCCGCCCGGAATGGTTGAACCGTAGACTTTCCGTACCACTGCCTCAAATTTTTTAACCACGATTTTCTCCTTCTTCTTGGACCAGGTCCGCCTGGAATCTTTCCCTCTATAATTAGATGCAAGATTTCATATTTTTCTGCATGTCTCGTAATGGGGCCAAAATATTCTAAATCGCTTGACGGTCGTGATCACTTTGTTCTTGTCCATGAGAGTGAGTATGCTGTTGTTGCTAATTTTGTCCATCCAACCGATTTTCAGCAGTCGTCGATACACCCACATCTCGAATGCTTCCAGATGTCTAAGCATTATTTCAGTTAGTGCCCACGCTTCCATATCGTACAAAAGAGCCGGAAAGACAATGCAGCCTACCATTTTCATCCGCAGTTTCAATAATAGATCGTGACTAATTAAGATTTTTTTGTTCTTCATAAATGCAGCTCGGGTCTTCTCTATTCGAATTTTGACTTCCAGAGTCGAGTCCCAGTGGCCGATGATATTGCTACCGAGATACATCCATTTATAAACTCTCTCTGTCTTTGTGCCACTAACTGTAATACCACCATCTTTAATATTATATTCTTTGCTTATAATCATATATTTTGTTTTATTTGCATTTAGTCTTACCAAACTGTGTACAATTGTCAGTTATTTTATCCATAAATTTTTGTTGATTTTGTCCGTTATTAGTGATAATTAATGTTATTTATGTTAACACTGATGTTGATTCCTTCAGTAGTAGCAGTGAGTGCTTCCTTGAATATCACCTCCGAATAGAGATTGAACAACAAGAGTGATAGAATACAACTTTGATGCACTCCCTGCTTGATTTTAATTCCATCCAATATTTGATATTCCAACCGTACTTCAGCAGTCTGATGCCAGTACAAATTGACGATGATACGAATATCTTTGTCGCCTATACCGGTCGTTTTTAAAATCTCCAGAAGTTTTCCGTGTCGTACCTTGTCAAAGGCTTTGTGATGTAATCCTTCCATACCTCGAGCTGTTGATATCTGTTATTTTGTGTCCATTCCGATCTTTCAGATAGTTAGTTGTACTCGGGCTTTTACTGCCGTTAACCTCCTTCAGTTTTTTAATTTAAATTAAACAAGTCGTGCTTTACCTGATAGTGTTTAATCTCTTTACATTTCCTAGTGTGCCAGTCTGCCGTTGCTTGTCTTATTCTACATCTTATTTCATGATGTATTCTCTTATATTCATCCTCGTTTCTATTCTTGTACTTGTGTCTCTGATCTATAAGGTCTAAAATGCCATCAGTCATCCAGCTCTGCTTCTTCCTTCTTCTATCCTATCCCATAAAACTTCATCGGACAAAATAACATTGCTCCAGTCTAGATTTATGTTTTCTCAGCCCACGTGAGTCGTTTCGCGCAGCATTGGTTTCTTGATTGTACTGCACCACTTCAAGTCGTTAGTTCGGAGGTTTGTTTTATACGATATATCGAAACCTTTCTGCATTAGTTTTTGCGCCCCTTGGAACAAAGTTAATTGAAGATTTCGGGAAAACACGTTAATAACCATTTTACGGACTATAAATTATAGGCGACACATTCTTATTTGACCAACTGTATGACTACATTTTATCGACACGTCTAACACACAGCACACATTTGGCAGCGTATCCTGCTACTCAGTATATATCACCACTACACCAAACACTTTATTTTTGCACTCGACGCGCGTTTCGCTAACCATGCTTCATCAGGAGCGATGATTGACTAAAGCTAAACTACAGATCTACCTGTCTTTATTTAAACTACTTTTACATTTTATAATTTCCATACTTTCGTATGCGTTCAACAATCTCCTATCAGATGCATTTTTAATTAATCTTAGATTATCTAAGTTACAGTATGATCAGCTTCAAGGACATGTTCGGCAAGGCTAGACTTTTCCGTTCTACTACGGTATTTTATATGTGCTAAATATTCTTTAAATCGTGTTTTAATTGACCTTTTAGTTTGCCCCACATACTTTTTGTCGCAATCATTACAACTAATTTCATAAATTCCACGTTTCTTACAATTAGGAATCTTGTCTTTAAGATTTCCTAAGATATGCCTCAAATTGTCTGATGACTTTTAGACTAAGGAGAGGCCTACTTTATTAAATACCTTATTAAGTCTCCTGCTATATTTCGGATTATATCGTACGGAGACATACTTGGTCTTTTTTTGCGCGTAAAAAAGGTAGAATTCTGAATATTTAATCTGAAATTATGTTTATTTATTAATTTGTTTATTCAGTCATCTTCATAACCATTAACTCTACTTATATTCCTAATACGATTCCTTTCATTATTTAAATTTACTCTATTCAGGGGAAAAGTTACCAAGCGATGAACTAAAAAGTGTAATGCGGCTAATTTGTGTTGCTTGTAATGAAACGAATCATTAGTCATCACTATCTGTTGCTGTGTTTTTTCTATAGATATCAAATTCTAAAATAATAATAGGTATTATTATTTTTAATAATTAAAATATCCAGAAATGGCAGTTGTTTATTAAAAATAACAGAGGCCGACAAAATTTGGCCAAACCTTTTATCCTGAAGTCAGAATATACTTTACCGAAGGTTTTTGACGCCCTGAAGTCAGAATGGCTCCGGTTTTCGAGATATTCTAACCTAAAAAATACAATTCTTCGACGCATTAACTTTTGTAACGATTGTTAATTTATGGTGAAGGATGTTTCAAATTGGACTTATTTTGAGTTTAACAAACAAATAGAAAAGTTAATGCATCGAAGAATTATATTTATTCATTTTCCAAAAATCGAGAAATAAGTCTAACTACTTAAATTCAACATACGATTTCTCAAAGATAAAAAAAGATATCCAGACAAATCCAAATGCGTTTTGAAGAGGAAGAGTAGTTTTTTTCGGACTCCATTATTGGCTTCATAAAAAAAAAGTTACTTTTCGATTTAACGTAACCTCAAATATCTCGATTTTTGAACTTTTAGGTTAGAATATCTCGAAAACCGCAGCCATCAGAGAAATTCTGACCTCGGATTCGAATTTAGCGCGTCAAAAGCCTTCGGAAAAGTATATTCTGGTTTCTAGGTAAAAAAATTGTCGGCCTGTGTAATCCTTCTGATGAAGCTAACACAGTTAGGGGGGGGGGGGGGGGGGGGGGGGGGGGGGGGGGGGCGAAACGCGCGTCGAGTACAAAAATAAAGTATTTGGTATAGTGGTGATACTGAGTAGTGTCATTGTGCCAAACACTCCACATTCTCAACACAAAATATGCTGGTTTTTAGCGTCACAAATAGCGGGTAGAATTGCTAAAGCAACCTATTTTTAATACGTCTCTCGATGTTACTTTGAATTAATTTCACACCTAATTTTGGCGTTTATTTCTGTAATAATTTATGGATTTTTAATTTTGTTTGGTTATGAGATTTCCTTAGATGTGTCAATAACTGTCAGGGATTTATTTTGATCCCAAATATGTGTGACGTCTAGGAATGAGTATTATTATTTAAAGTGATGACATTACTAATAAATTAAATTCTAATGGAAATAATTAGACTCTTCAATTTACTTTCATATTACATTTGCCGACTTTACAACTTAGCCTATAGAAAAGGAATATTTTCTTTCAAGTGAAGATACCCTAGACTTCAGCCGATATTTGAAAAAGGCACAGTGACACATACTACCGACCAGTTGCATTGCTATCCATAATATCGAAAGTTATTTAAAACACTACAAATCGGCACCTATAAGGAAGAATTTATTATTATTACCGATCACCAATATGATTTTGGGTAGCAAAGAGCAACGGGATATATTCTAACAAGGGCTCAGTTCACTTTAGAAGCTCGAAAAAAAGGTATTTTTGCGAATTTTTCTAGCGATATCTATTGTGAATATTGAAGTAATTCTTTTTGGGCTGTATTAATACATTCTTGAAATATAAGAAAAAAAATTTTTGTTGATTTTACATAGCTTTTTTTATGAAAAAATGCTAGGCGAACATAGTATGTCAGCTTTGGCGGCTCTGAAACACAAAAACCAAAATGATTTATAATCTGTTGAACTGTGGCTATGGCTCGAAACAGAATTATTAACTTTTATACAAAAATAACAAAATGGCGGATGTTGAAAATGGGTTTTTCTTTTGCTATTTTTTATGTAAAAAAAATAGTAAAAATGACAATTTTGACTTTATTCTAGTTCCGGCCATAGTCACACATGTGCTGAATATGTGGTAAGAATTTCGTAAAGATCAGTTAAACTGTTTCGAAAAAAACAACGTCGCATGTAAAAAATTGTTTCGAAAAAACGCGTTTAAAAACCAACCTGAACTAACTTTGAAACATGCTTCGAACAGTTTATAATTACAGTAGGGGGCAGCTGTGTTTAGGAAAGTAGAAAGCGCTTAGAGGAGCAGAGCGAGCGCACGTGCAGAGACGAGCGTTCGGAGACTGATTTAACAACGTGCTCAAATATATAGAAGGAATGCTCGGATCCTTATAAAATTTTTGGTACAACATTTTTGATGGCATACACTTTCGAAAACACTCATAAAAAAAAATTTAAATTTTTCAATGTGGTAAAGTGGACTGACCCCTGTTTGGAAAAACCCAACTGATCAATTTGGAGAATCTTGACCGGTTGCATTTGATATATCCAAAGCATTAGACTATGTTTGGCATGACAGATTGTTGACTATGTTACGCTTTTATAATATATCAGAAAGGTTTGTTTATGACACTCGAGACCTGGAAAGATTTTAATCTCTTAAAAAATGTGTCTTATTTTTCATCATAAAGAAAGGTATCAATGCAGTTGCATCATTAATAAAATTTACTGAATTTATTCCTTGTCTGATAACCCTGGAACCTCTTTACGAACATTGAAGTGTCATTACTGCTTCAAGATTGAAATTTTATTTGCACGTGAACTATATATGGCGAAAAGCCTTCGTTGCTATGCATAACTTATACGCCTTAATAGCATCTAATTCTCAGCTCAGCTTTCAAAATAAATTGACATTATACAAACAAATAATAAGACCTGCGTTGATATATGTTACGCCTGTATCGTGCAGTATATCAGATACACAGGTAGCTCGAATATAACGAATGTAGAATATGATACTCAGACGTGTAGCCTCCGCGGGACAATACACCAGAATAGATGATTACATGACCTAACTAACACACCAAAAAGAAGTCAATACATAACCAACATATCAGGCAAATTCTACAGATACAAAACACAAACTTCAGCATCCGATATACAAACTGTTATATTCAAAATTGTCAATTTACTTTGAAGATCTAGCTGAACAAAATTAAAACCAGTCCAGTTTACACGCGAAAAAAAAAACTGGACTGGTAAGGCACATATAGTAGCAACGAAGGTGACTGAACAATTCACCCAAGTAAATATAAACGTAAATAATTTTAACTTTAATTGTACAATGTAATATAAATAATAGTGTCATTCAAGAATTCTCTTTGTCCACCTATTGTCCGTCAAGCGCGCCACGTGACCGGCCCACCCTCATTTCAGTTATGTAATACGTTTTTATAATATCTACTATCTTTGTACGATCTTTAATGTTTCTCTCTTTTCTTGTAACGCCTAGCATTGACCTTTTCATTGTAAGCTGTGCTACTTTTAATTTCTGTATTGTCTTCCTTACACTTAGAGTTTCAGCTCCATATGGCACTAACATTACATATTGCTCGAATACTTTTCGTTTTAGAGAGGTATGTCGTTGTTCTTAAACGTATCACGTAGTCTTCCAAAAGCTTGCCCCCAAACCAATTCTTCTCTGGATGTCGCATGTTCGATTATCTTAGCCCAATCTTATCTCGTGCCCCAAATACTCGTAGTCATCTACTTGTTGTATAGTTTTTCCAGATATGGTTATCTCTTCACTTCAGCACCAGATTAGTCATGAGTTTGGTCTTTTCCATGTTTAGTTCCAGATCAGTTCTTTCTACAACCCCGTTTCAGGTCTTCTACCATTCTTATTGCATGTCTAAGTACATATAAACAAATTTGTAATTGATCAAAAACTTTTTAAATTTCAGTTTGGACCGATTTCCAAGCTTATACTACGGAAAATATTACCGTATCCCGCGTCGGTGCAGCGCTGCTAAAACCAAATGATCGTACGTGTTCTACTAGTAAAACCGGCTGTGGATACGCAACGGTGTTGCCACTTATATTTGTCAATTTTAATAGCAGGTTATATATGTTTTTATATAACTTATTAACGTACAAATTTAGAAAATATTCAGCTGTTTCTCATAAATATAAAGTTGTTTATTTTCTTCTCTATTATCTAAAACTATCCACGATAATTTTATTTAATTAGATTAGAGTTTTAATATATATATATAAATATATATATACATATATATATATATATATATATATATATATATATATATATATATATATATCAATCGGTTTTATAACGTCTTCCGGTTTCTCCATCCCTCCTCATCCAGATCTCTCTCTAGTACTTCCTTGTTGATTCCTGCTCTCCAGCTTTGGCGTGGTCTTCCTCGCTTTCTTCTTCCATGAGGGTTCCAATTTAAGATCTTTTTAGGTAGTCGGTCTTGTGACATTCTCTGTACATGTCCGTACCATACCAACTGGTGGGTTCTGATTTTATCCACTATATCGTGCTTTATTTCTAAGGCTCGTCATTTGGTATGCGGTCTTTTCTGGATTTTCTGGCTGCTCGTCTCCAGAAATCCATTTTTGTAGCTTTTAGTATTTTTTCTGTTCCTTCCTTCAATGGCCACACTTGGAAGCTGTAAGTTATTATATTTTTCACTATTGAGTTGTAAATTCTCTTCTTATTTTCAATGGTTATGTTTTTGTCCCATAGTATACTATTAAGCATTGCAATCGCTTTTCTTCCTTGGATATTCCTCTCGAATATTGCTTCTTCCAGTGTTCCGTCCCTAGATATTCTCGTTCCCAAATACTTATAACTGGTACAGTGTTTGATGGTGTGTCCTGTGGCCAGTTTCAAGTCCTGCTGTTGTCCTCCGACGCACATGTACTCGGTCTTTTTAATATTGACTTCTAGGCCCCATTTTTCATATTGCTCCATAAGTTTTCGTTTCATGTATTCCATATCATCGATGTCCTGAGCGACTACTACCTGGTCGTCCGCGAATGATAGCGTGTACAATGTAGTATCGTCATCCAGTGGTAATCCCATACTGCTGCATTTCCTTTTTCAGTTCTTCAGTGCACTCTCCAAATAGATTTTAAATAGCGTTGGGGATATACAGCAGCCCTGTTTGAGACCCTTTGTGACCTGAAACCCTGTTGTTATACCATATTTGGTTTTCACTCTACTTCTTGCGTCTGGATATAAGGATTTTACGGCATTGATTATTTTGGTGCTTACATTACTCTGTTGTAGTGTTTCCCACAATCTCATTAGGGGCAAGCTGTCGTAGGCCTTTTTTAAATCAACAAACAAGACATGGACTTCCTGATCAAATGCGGTTTTCTTTCTAGGATTTGTGACAGTGAGAAAAGATGGTCTATTGTGGATCTTCCTGCTCTAAAGCCTGCCTGTTCTACATCCAAGTATTCCGTTTCTATTCTATTTTTAAGTATTTTTCCGTATATTCTGTTAATAGATCCTGTAACCGTTATTCCCCTATAGTTATCGCAATTATTTTTGTCTCCTTTCTTATGAATTGTTGATATGTATGATATTTTCCATTCCTCAGGTACTTCTGATGTGTTAATGCATCTTTGGAATAAGTTCCTCAAAGCGCTAAATAGCTTTTCAGTTCCGTATTTGACTATCTCTCCTGGGATGTTTCCTGGTCCTGGAGCTCTACCATTTTTTAGCATTTTACATACTTGTTTAACTTCTGATGTTGTTATCCTTATTGGGGATCCTTGTATAACTATATTTGGGTTTCCATGTTGGGTACTTTTGAACTCTGGTCTATCTTCCGTTAGCATATTTGTAAAATATTGGTTCCATTTTTCTGGTGTTATTGGTGAGAAGATTTCTCTTTTCCGTTCTGTTCTCATATTTTTAAGAAGTCTCCAGCTTTCTGTGCTTTTTCTTCCTCCTATGTAAGTGTTGAGTCTTGAGCATGTCCTTTCCCATTGGTTTTTCTTTTTGTCACTAATCATTTTGCATACTCTAGCTTGGGATTCTTTATATTTTACTTTGTCGTTTGTGCTCTTTGAACTTAAGTATTTCTGATAGCTTGTCCGTTTTTCTTCAATTTCGTATTTAATTTCTTCATCCCACCAATATGGTTTTTGCTGTTTTTCTCTTTTCTCTTGGTACCCTAATGCTTCCAGTGCGACTGCGTGTAGGCATTCCTTTATATACTTATATTCTTCGTCTATATTAACAAATCCCGTCCGTTGTATCTTTTGGTCCAGTCTACTCTTGTATAGATTTCTGATACTTTCATTTTGTAAGCTGTCTGTATTATATCTTATTGTTGTTTCACTTGTTGTGTGCTGTGTACTTGTATCTTCCAGTTTGCTTTCCCGTGTTGTTCGTGAGGTTATCTTTCCTTTCACAAGGTAGTGGTCACTGCCACATGAAGCCCCTCTTTGAACTCTTACATCTAGGAAGTTTAATCTAGATCTCTGTCGTATTATCGTATAGTCGATAATGCCATATTTTCCTACCACTTTATCGTGTTCTTTCCTTCCTATTCTTCCATTTAGATCACCCAAAAGTAATATCTCTCTTGATGTTCCAATTTTGCGTATTTCCTCATTTAGTTGTTCAAAAAATGAATCCTTGTTATTAGCCAGATAATCGTCGTTGACAGCGTATACCCCCAGTAAGGTTGTGTTATTACCTAGTATTTTGAGATTCATCTTTATGATTCTTTCACTAATGGGTTTCCAGGTGGTTATGAATTTCCTCAGTTTTCTGTGTATTAGTATGGATACGCCTTGTTTTGCTCTATCTTCTTTGGGCACTCCATTATAAGAGTGATCATAATGCCCCCAACTTTCGGTGCCTTTTCCTTTCTTTTTTGTTTCCTACTATCTTTGTACGATCTTTAATGATTCTCTGTCTTCTTGTAACGCCTAGCATTGACCTTTCCATTGCAAGCTGTGCTACTTTTAATTTCTGTATTGCTATCCTTGTTACACTTAGAGTTTCAGCTCCATATGTCATGACTGGCATTACACATTTCTCGAATACTTTTCGTTTTAGAGAGGTATATCGTTGTTCTTAAACGTATCACGTAGTCTTCCAAAAGCTTGCCCCCAAACCAATTTTTCTCTGGGTCTCGCAAGTTCGATTATCTCAGCCCAATCTTATCTCGTGCCTCAAATACTCGAAGTTATCTACTTGCTGTATTGTTTATCTGTTCACTTCAGCACCAGATTAGTCATGAGTTTTGTCTTTTCCATGTTTAGTTCCAGATTAGTTCTTTCTACAACCCGTTTCAGTTCTTCTACCATTTTTAGTGCATGCCTAAGTACATATACACAAATTTGTAATTGAACAAAAACTTTTTGAATTTCGATTTGGACCGATTTCCAAGCTTATCCTACGGAAAATATTACCGTGTTCCGCGTCGGTGCAGCGCTGCTAAAACCAAATGATCGTACGTGTTCTGCTAGTAAAATCGGCTGTGGATACGCAACTGTGTTGCCACTTATATTTGTGAATTTTAATAGCAGGTTATATATGTTTTTATATAACTTATTAACGTACAAATTTAGAAAATATTCAGCTGTTTCTCATAAATATAATGTTGTTTATTTTCTTCTCTATTAGCTAAAACTATCCACGATAATTTTATTTCATTAGATTAGACTTTTAATAATATTGCGAAAGCCGGTGAACTATTGAATGTTTTAAATTCTATAAATCTGGCAATACTTGTATCTAACCAAATCATAACTCATCGTTTCCAGTAGCCCTTCCTTGAGCTCATTGCGAATCTGGAATCGCGTGCAATCTAATAAACTCAATAAAACTCATAAAATGATTAACCAAACGTTAAAACAACAAAATAATTCAAAAACAAGTCCTCTCCGAAAATAGAAAACCACATCTTTCAAAGCCGATGACACGAGTTGACACACAAAATTGCCAAAACATTCTTTGTTATCGGCTGTCCGCGAAAGTGTATATCTCATGCGGCGCTTTTCATGTCACTCTGACTAATGACATAATTTGTAGCTGTATGCCGGTCATTTTAAAAATACGACTGCTATTTAAATAGTCAGCATTCAAAGCGATGAGTTGACATTCTTTGCGAACTTTGAAGTAAAAGAGATATATGATTTTAATGTGGTTTTAGTAATTGAAGAGATTTCACTGCAATTGAGTTATTTCAGAGAAAAATGTTTACGTGTTTCAGCAGAAAATGAAGTTATATCAT
Organism: Pachyrhynchus sulphureomaculatus; assembly: GCA_019049505.1. Classification (NCBI taxonomy): domain Eukaryota; kingdom Metazoa; phylum Arthropoda; class Insecta; order Coleoptera; family Curculionidae; genus Pachyrhynchus; species Pachyrhynchus sulphureomaculatus. The sequence goes on from CM032454.1 coordinate 186,331,457, forward strand.
ATTAATGTCAACGGGAATTGAATATACGTACATTTACATATATATATATATATATATATATATATATATATATATATATATATATATATATATATATATATATATATATATGTATATATATATATATATATATATATATATATATATGTATATATATATATATATATATATATATATATATATATATATATATATATATATATATATATATATATAATTTGCACGACGTTTCGCCAAAACTTCATTTGGCATTTTCAAGTGCTCTTGCTGCTGCAGCTACTCGATACTCTGATCTTGCTGCTGCGGCTGTTCGGAGCTAACTCAGTTAGCTTCGAGCGGCAGCAGCAGCAAGATCACAGTAGCAAGTACCAGCAGCAGCAGCAAGAGCACTTGAAAATGCCAAATGAGATTTTGGCGAAACGTCGTGCAAATTCATTGTTAGACAAACGGATTGAAACCCAGAATGCGGTCTTAACTAGTATATATATATATATATATATATATATATATATATATATATATATATATATATATATATACTAGTTAAGACCGCATTGTTGGTTTATTTAGGAATTCGTTGTCAATTTTCGATCATAAAATCTAACTGTTTACCGACCAAATTCCAGGATGCTCTGGATAGACTATATTAGTTTTTTCATAGCTTCTTTTACTAATAATATTAGGATTTTCATGTAGGTGTTGTATGTGTCCACAGATATCAAACTCCTAAGCATTTCTTGTTCCTGATGATCTATCTCTGCCTTGCGTGAACCAGGATTTGGTTTCAAATTGTGGCGCTTTTTTAAATTCTATTGAAGGAAATAATGAAATGGAAATTCTATGTAAAATGGGAAAGTTATATACATCCTGTAGAAGGGAACTACATCCCAATCACAGTGTTTTAATTATTTATTAAACTGTTGTCCGTTCTACTACATAACAATTATCAACACTGTTTTATTTTTGCACTCATGTTCGTATGATCAGGAGCGATGCTTGCTCTATATATAAGTAAAGTTATATTATCTACAAGTAAACTTACATTTACTTCTGGAATTGCATTTATTGGCCATAAGTTTGGATCTAAAACTGAATCACTGATTAAAGAAATTTGAAGTAACCATAGTTTGTGATTGTTTGCTATTGTAGAATATATACTGATCCGAATTTCGAAACAATATTTTATAAAAAAGTACTAAAATAATAATATCTACTAAAACTTTCAAAATATCCAAAGAATATAACAAAACAATGAGAAAACCTTAGGATTGCTCAGGATCGAAATTAAAATTTGAAAATAAAATGATAACCTTAAATATATTAAAAATAACTTTCTAAATATGATGCCATTATCCTGTGAGTTGATAGTGTTACTGCTACTAGTATAAGGATTCCCTGAAGATGGCAGAAGAGTGCAGATGAATTAGCGTTATCTCAGTAGCAGTGTAAAAGTAGCCGGTTATTAGATTTTTGACAAATGGAAGTGTAAAACATAATGAAATTCATCTTAAAATGAAAGCTAAATATACCGATGAATGCCTGTTAGAGCAACAAGGACAAGTGGAGTAGAAAATTTACAAATGGTGTGATATTTGTAAAAGCCGCTCCTCTTTCATGGTAAACACATCGTGTCGTGCCACCGGGGAGTATTGATGTTGCCCTACATGCCTAAAGATAGCATAGTTCCCAGTACCTTTTATTCAGATCTAAGGAGGAACGATCTTAGTCCTGTAATAAGAACAAGGCAAAATAGACATTTGATTATAGGTGTCATTTTTCAACATACCAATGCTCGGCTTCATACTGCCAATTGAACATCTATATTTTGAGTGTTCGCCATATTTTCCGTACTCATCAGATCTGCTTTCTACTGATTATCACATGTTTAAACTGTTTGAGGAAGCATTGGGAGGAAAAGTTCTGGTCAGATGTAGAGGTATACCGAGCGGTACTTGATTGGTTGCGCAGGCCCGCAATATACTTATTGCCAACAGGAGTTTAAGAATCATGTAAGCGTCGGAGGACTAATATTAAGCACGGGGAAGATTATGTAGAATTATCAATATGCAGATGTATTTGCTCAATATATTAGTTCTCAAAACGCTCTTAGAATTTGCAATTGGCTGACCTTCGTAATTTTGAAAGGCTCCAACTGCGTTGAAGGATGTAAACATTAAAAACATATTTATGTTCTATTCTTAGCATAAACACAATTCTTGTAATATAATGGATGTTTACTAAGCTTGTTTATTTACATTGTAACGTTCAAAGCCTGTTTTGTTTTAGCTTCCGAGTACATGAATTCATTTCGCTACCCACTTAAGTTCCTCCAAGCTAAATAATGTTTTCCATGGAGCTTCCCTGTGCCCTAAAACCCTAAAGACTTTTATTTCTCGAGTGATTATTATCTGCTTTTCTGTAACCCTTTCATTTTCTATTTGCTTTAGATAACACCCCATCAGAGCGAGACATCAAGAATTCGGGCCTTCTACTCATCAAAAATTAATCAAATAAATGGGGCCTATACGAAAGTTTTTCTTATAAATAGGGCTTTTGTGGAAAAAGGGCCTAATTTCATTAGTTTAGTTATGCTAAGGAAGAAAAGTTTGATCAGCTGATAGGATTCAGACTTTAACCCTAACAAATTTTGTTGTTTGTAATGTCGTTTTTGACACTTGATAAATTAGGATTATTTGACTGTCAGAATACAATAAGGGTAGTATCTTTAATATTTCTTCATTCTATGGAAAGATATTGGGAATATGCCTATTTTTACCAAAAAAGTTAGATTACTGTTGGTGAATGACGTTAAATAGGTTTAGCTTTTATGATTCAGATAAGTTAAATGTTACGAAATATATATTATTTAAGAGTTAAGGGGCTATACCAGTGTAACTACTTAAAAATAAGGATATTTTTCTAAAACTTTTTTAAAGAAAACTACTACATCAAATGTTTTAAAATATTGAGTATATATTTACTATTTGTTTACAAATACGAGGCTGGTTTGAAAAGTCCGTGCAAAAATAAAAACTACTTATGTGTTTGGGGTAAACCTTTTTTATTTTTCGACATAGTCTCCTTTTAGGCTTATACACTTCGTCCAACGATGTTCTGGTTTGTTGGTCCCTTCCGAATAATAGGATTTGTCCAAGTCTGCAAAATATCCATTAGTGTCTGCAATCACCTCCTCGTTTGAATAAAATCTTTGTCCCGCCAGCCATTTCTTCAAATTGGGGAACAAATAGTAGTCCGAGGGAGCCAAGTCTGGAGAATAGGGGGATGCGAAACGAGTTGGAATCCTATTTCCATTAATTTTGCGACCACAACTGCTGAGGTGTGTGCTGGTGCGTTGTCGTGATGGAAAAGGACTTTCTTGTGGGCCAATCGCGGGCGATTTTCTTGCAGCTCGGTTTTCAAACGGTCCAATAACGATGAATAATATTCACCTGTAATAGTTTTACCCTCTTCCAGATAGTCGATGAGGATTATCCCTTGCGAATCCCAAAAGACAGTCGCCATAACCTTTCCGGCCGAAGGAACGGTCTTCGCCTTTTTTGGTGCAGATTTCCCCTTGGTAACCCATTGTTTAGATTGTTGTTTGGTCTCAGGAGTATAGTAATGTATTCATGTTTCAGCCACAGTGACGAAACGACGCTTAAAGTCCTCCGGATTCTTCTGGAACAGCTGCAAACCATCCTTGCAACACTTCACACGATTCCGTTTTTGGTCAAGCGTGAGCAATCGCGGCACCCATCTTGCGGATAGCTTTCTCATGTCCAAATGTTTATGTCAAATATTATGTACCCGTTCAGTCGAGATGCCCACAGCACTAGCAATCTCACGCACCTTAACTCTTCTGTCATCCATCACCATATCATGGATTTGATCAAAGATTTCTGGAGTAACCTCCACAGGCCGTCCAGAACGTTCAGCGTCACTTGTGCCCATATGGCCAGTCCGAAAATTTTGAAACCACTTATAAACTGTTCTAATCGAAGGTGCAGAGTCACCATAATGTTTATCAAGCTTCTCTTTAGTCTCCTGAGGCGTTTTGCCTTTCATAAAGTAATGTTTAATCACCACACGAAATTCTTTTTCGTCCATTTCTTGAAAATCACTCGACTTCCTTGATTCACACGAATGCCAAACACAAAGAAATAGACCAATATGGCTGAAACTTGGTGTGCGTTCATACAAGAGATGCTACTAACTAAACATGACCTCGATACGCGCCGGTGGTGCCATCTCTCGGACTTTGCACGGACTTTTCAAACCAGCCTCGTATACCCAAATTTTTTCCGACCTAAATATTGAAATTTACGGGACTTATGCCCCAGTAACGGGACAGGTGAAAAAAAAAGTAGCTCCACTGCTGCCATGATTGACACCTCCATATTGCTTGAAATCAAAAAAAAAACAAAACGATCATTAAAATAGATATAATTTTTCCGTATCATCAACCAGAGATTTAAAAAAATATGGAAAATTATAAGAATGGCGGCGTTTAGAAAAAAAGTACAACATTTTTACCAAAAGTGTCCGTTTTTTGCATGCCAAATTGACATTTTTGGTCCAATCAAAAAATTAACTTAATATGCAAAAAAGAGAAAAATTAAGACAGTGTTTTCCAGTTACAGCTGCAGCAAATTTAAGAAATGCAGTTTTAAGAAGAACGCGTTTGAAGAATGACTAGCGTATAATGCTCTCTTGCCACGTACCTATCTTTGTGACTGTTTTGAGTTCAATGTAGTATTATATGTTTAATTTTCATTTAGGTGATGACGTCACGGCATTGGAATTTTAATAGCTGCTCCGGTTCGCGTTATGCTTCCAAAAACGAGTTTATGGCCCCCCAAGCAGCTGGGCCTGGCGATAGTTCTATTTTCAAAAATAAACATAGGCCAACATTGATATTTCGACCTCTTATTCTATATATATAGAAGCATCGACATATGTAAAAAAATCGATTTTTTGGACCTATCACAATGGTATGGCCTCTTAAGATTAATTACTGGTATGTACCTTGGAACTGATATGGGCATCTTAAAAACTACTACGATCCCCGTAAACGTAAAAATTAAAGTCTGCAATACCTGTGGACCAGAAACGATATGCTAAACTAAAGCATTTGTTAAAAATCTTGCAACTTCACAGAGATTTATGGAGAGAAGCATACCCGATCTCTCCCCTAGGGAGAGAATTCCTAACAAGCAGATAAGGAGACGAACCAAAGTCAATGACATAACTCTGAAAACGCCAAGGGTGAAGTGACAATGGACGGGTCAAGTGTCTAGATCATCCGGAGACAGAAGGGTATACAAGCTCACAGAATGGAGACCCAAAGAAACAGAAAGAGCCGTGGAACATCCACAGAAATGATGGGTCGATGATCTAAGAGTAGTAGCGCGAAAGCAGTGGGTAAAGGTAGCAAGAGACAGGGTAGCATGGAGTAGATTGGAAGAGACCTACCTCCAGGAATAGACAAATATGAGTTGAGAAGAGATGTACCTTGTATATTAGTGTCCATAAAATCTAATGGGATAGTACTGAATCGCCGACTGTGTTTAATTTTTTTAATAAAACTGAAGTGACTTCATATACGGCATAAGTAATTTAAAAATGTTAACCCACTTTCTATTATAGCTTCTTAACAAATTTATTAAAATTTTATTCGATCTTTTGGGAGTGATGCCAGGTCAAATACACAAATATTCTAAAAATTGTCAGTTTCAATTCTATATGTAATAAAACAGCTCTTTCGACTATCATCTTATGACAATATTTTCTATTTATAGACGTGGGTTATAATTTTATTGCATTTCTATCAATAATAAACGAATACTTTTTATGAATATCCAGATTAATTTTTCATTTTCATAAAAAATTTAAAAAAAAAAAAAATGTTAACTTTGAAATAAAAAAAATATTAACTTCCGGAATCAATTACACTTGAAGTTTTTCGTTTAAAAGCTCTAATAACTCTAAAATTCTATTCAAAGATGAACTGTTGATAAAATTCACTGCACTAAACTAAAATTTCACATTTTGAAAATGACGTAATAACACCACAAATAGACGAAAATAAGTCAGGAAGAAGTGCAACCACTAGATGGCGCTACTGAGATGTGACATTAGCATTGCTGTAAAATTTAACATTTATTATTGTTAACACAGTGGCAGCTTATAAATTGGTAGAGTAGTTTGTTTTCAGTGAGCGTTTAAGAAAACAATTTTGTGAAGAGATGGAAATTTCATGTGAAGGTTTCGTTGGATGATTTTTTACGATTTTATTAAAGGCCTAACTCAACAACAATACATCGAATCGCTTCGTTGAACTTTTGGTAATAAATCACCATTAGAAAAGACTGTTTACAATTGGTTTGCAGACTTTCGTCATGGTCGTGCTTCCGTCAGCGATGAATTTCGCGAAGGTCGACCAAAATCGGTTGTTGTTTCAAAAAAAATCGATGCTGTGCGCAATATGATTAACGAAGATCGACATGTGACTTACCGTCAGATAAAGGCATGCTTAAGCATATCGAAGACTGCAGTACATTCGATATTGCATGAACATTTAGCTGTGAAAAGGATCTGTTCCCGATGGATTCCGCATAATTTGCCCAAAAATTAAAAACAGGCTCGTGCCAACTGGCGTAAGGAAATGCTGAAATATGAGTCACTCATTTCAACATATTAAACGACTTCTATAGCATCTTGTATACATAAATGTATATATGTATATAAATATATATATATATATATATATATATATATATATATATATATATATATATATATATATATATATACAGGGTGCTCCATATGTATGGAATAATGATTCCAAAGCATTTATTAATCACTGTATCAAAAAAAATGGTTAAATAAAGGTTATAGGGTATTATACGGTGCATATGCTGATGTTGACAGTAAAATGTTTTGAACTGCTAGTTCGAAGAAATTACGTCATCTTAAATTTTTTTAAGTGGAAAGTCCTATATATTATTTTATTTTTGAGTCCTACTAAAAATTCTAGATATTATTTGTTTGACATAGCATATGTCTAAATTGAACTGTTTTGGAATTATTGATATTGCAAATTAAGGAGATCAAATTAAAAAAACAAAATTTAAGCTGGCTCGTGTCTAACATTTACTGTCAGTTGACGACTTAATGCGTCAAAAAATGATTTATTGGCGAAAGCGTTTATTGTTGCATTTTGTAAAACTGCAATTTGAGCGATCATGGTATATTTAACAGAAACTGAAAGAATCACTTTGTTAATGATGTTTGGTTACGGAGAACGTAGGAAAACACAACAGGAGGTGTGTCATCTTTTTAACGCAGAATATCCGAATTGAGAACATATTATCCAATACTTAATTAGCAAAACATTAAAACGATTAAAACAATCAGATCATGTTAAGGATCGTTCTAAATTTGGACCTTCAAAAGTTAAAACAAGCGATGACAAAAAGTTAGATGTTTTATTGGAAATTACAGAAAATCCCCATACAGCCACCCGTCTGCTTTGCCTGGACCATAACATCCATACAACCCCATTCTATTGCAAGAATTATATGAAGATGACTACGATAAACGCGTTGAATTTTGCGAGGTCATGGTGGATCGAATCAATAATGATCATAACCGAATTCATAATATTGTTTTTTTCTGACACTCACATTTTGTCTTAACGGAAGAGTTAACAGGCATAACTGTCGGTACTGGTCTACTGAAAATCTGCACTGGATAATCGATAGTCATTCTCAAAGACTACAAAAGATAAACGTGTGGGCAGGGATGTGTGGACTTCATATCATTGGTCCCTTTTTTATCGAGGGAAATCTTACACGACAAGCAAGTTATTCCAACTTGTGCAGGTCTATTTCCCGTTGAAAATAATTTGGATACCCCTAACAGGAATCTGTGGTATCAACAGGGTAGGGCACCTCCTTACTATGAAATCAATGTTCATAGATATTTGGCTGCGATTTTTCCTAATTAATGGATAGGTAGAAGAGGTGTTGTAGAATGGCCTGCAAGGAGTCCCGACTTTACGCCCCGGATTCTCTGCAAAACTCTGTTCAGGCTGTTTATGACGGATTGGGTAATTGCCTCGCTATTAACGGTAGGCATTTTGAGCAATTGTTACCTTAAAAATAAACCTAGAGCATTTTTTAGGAGTTTTTTGTCTTTTTTTATTTTAAATTTCAAATGACAATAATTCCAAAACAGTTCAATTTGGACATATGGTATGTTTTATAATAATATAATAATATCTAGAATTTTTAATAGGAGTCAAAAATAAAATAATATGCAGGGCTTTCTATTCAAAAAAATTTCAAAATGGCGTAATTTTTTCAAACTGACAGTTCAAAACATTTTATTCTTAACGTCAGCAAGTGCGCCGTATTAACCCTATAACTTTTATTTAAACATTTTTTTGACACACTGATTAATAAATGCTGTGGAATCGTCATTCCATACATATGGGGCACCCTGTATATATATATATATATATATATATATATATATATATATATATATATATATATATATATATATATATATATATATATATATATATATATATATATATATACATATATATATATATATATATATATATATATATATATATATATATATATATATATATATATATATATATAAATGTATATTTCGAAACATGAGTTTGTTCATTTTATGGACCATATTGAAATTAAAATTAAGATGTATTTTATTTTGACAGTAGAATAACTTAAAAAAGTTTACAATTTAATTATGTAGTTCCTAAATTAGACGGCGCCTCGAGTTAACTTGTTGACAAGCCATTTTTTCCGAGTATCCAAATATTAAACTTGGCTTAGCATCTGTCAGTGATAAATACTGATAATAATTATATTTGCAGTAGAGCATGTAGCAACTAAAATTAATGTGGCGCAACTAAATGCTTAAAATGGTGTAGAGATAAATTATTAACAGGATGTTTATATATTTATGTAATTAAGAGTTATAATTAAAAAGATATATTTTAAATATTGTTAAAATTACTGACTAAATATTCCGCTCACAAATACAAATTGTCAAATCAATACTGAATCTAACTGGAGTAGTTCAAGCAGAGCTATCTATTCACAGAGCGGTAGTTTTCTAGAAAAATAAATTGAGCTTTACTTACATGGGTTCTTTTTTATGGGTCTAGCAGACATGCTGCAGGGAAGTCCTTAAAGCGCTACAGGAGCGACACGTGTACGAAAAAAGCGATTCACGTAGCTCTTGAATCGTTGTAATTTGTACTCGGCGGGAAACACAGTCCTGGGCAAACTATTCCAAAGGGATGATGTTCTCCATATAAAAAACTGCTTGAAAAGCGTTGTACGAGGAGTAACAAGCTGAACCTCATACGGACGTGAAGTATCAGCGCGACGTTATTTCTAACATGCACCGCTCAGGGAGGAATTAAACGGGCTGCATCCTTCGAACATCTTCCATGAAAATACTTGTAGAATAGGCTCAAGTCGCTAACCGTTCTTCGATGTTCCAGCGAATCAAGGCCGCCGATCAGTTCCGGGTCTCCAATCAGACGAACAGCTGTTCTCTGAATAGAATCCAATAAATGCAATGTATGTTTGGGAGCGGAGTCCCAAACATGGGAGCAGTATTCCTTAGATGGTCGAATTTGAGAACTAACAGTTGTGGAGTGTAAAGCTTTCTAGTTCGAAATAATATTCCCAACTTTTGAGAAGCTCTCCTTGCTATGCCTGCGACATGCTCATGCCAGGACATATTTGCTCTCAAATTAACGCCCAACAAATTGAGTGACGATGTTAGGGGAATGGAGTGCCCCGCCATAACTATGTCGGATTCAGCAACGTTAACTTTTTTTAAAAAAACTGCCTCCTGAGTTTTTGTAGCGTTAAAATCCACTTGGTTACTGTCGCCCCAAGATAGAATTTCTTCTAGGTCTTTGTTAAGTTGAATGACTTCCCTCTGTCTGCGGATATTCGCCTGAGTAGCCGATGTCCGAGCGTTCAAAGTGAATGAAGAGACAAGCGTACTGTCATCTGCAAAGCTGTAGATTGGGTTTCCGGCCTTTTCCAGCAGATCGTTAATGTAAATGAGAAAGATAGTAGGAGATATATGGAGCCTTGGGGCACACCGGCGATGAAAGTGAAGGTGTTAAATATCAAGAGCAACCGCTCGAGATTCTGTGTTCAATTGTGTTGTTCCAAATATATCTTACATAAGTCAGAAGATCTCCTGTTGATCTATGTTTACGAAAGCCATATTGGTGATCGCTAATAATGTTGAATCCTTCGAGATACTTTAGAAGATGCTGATTGCTAGCCTTTTCCATGATTTTCGATATTATTGAAAGCAGTGCGACTGGTCGGTAGTTATTTGGCAAGGTCTTCTTGCCTTTTTTGGGTATCGGCTGTACTGTGGCACATTTCTAGCAGAAAGGAAATATTCCCTTTCTGTAGGATAAGTTGAAAAGTCTACAGAAAACTGGTGTTAGTTTCCTCGCACAGTTTTTGAGAACTATGGCAGGTATTCCGTATTTTTGGTGTCTAGCGTCATTAAAATACATTTAATGATACGCTGTCTGAAGAAAATATCGGGCATCCTTGACTGCACTATGGTGGTGTTTTTCCTTGGAAATCGACAGTAGAATGTGAAGCAAAGACTTCAGCCAACAAGTTCGCTTTTTCCAGCAGGTGTCGTGTGAGTGGTGATATGGTTGCTTTGGTGAAGTTTTGACTGCCGTAGCGACTGACCAAATGGACCTGGAATTGTCGGGAAAAGCGAGAAGTTTGTTTCTAATTCGATGATTGTGTGCCTCCTTGGTTTCGTCGATAATTTCTTTGCATCTGTTCCGGGCCCGAACGAAGGTGTTACGAAAGGTGTTACGGGGTGAAAAGTCTTGAATCATATCATTTTCAGGAAGTGTCACCTCTCATAAGATTCGTGTAAAATTTTTCATTTTTGCAAAATGATGGAAAAAAAGAATTTTGTGTCTTGAGTAAATATTGCTTTTTGATGGGAAAAAATACAGCCAGAACCCAAGAATGACTTGAAAAGTGTTATGGCACATCTGCTCCATCGAAAGCAACCACATGTCGATGGCTTAATGAACTTAAATGCGGTCGTACAAACATCGGTAGTGAACCACGTTTCGGACGTTTAAATGAGGTAATCATTCCGAAAAGCACAAAAAAATCCGCCATATTGTTCTGAATGCCTACAAAGTGAAAGTAAGAGAGATAGTTGATAGTGAGGATATCAACAGAACCAGTGAATTTGAAAAAGCTAAGTGTGGTATGGTTGCCGGCGTAATTCAAAAGAGTATTTGCGTCGATTCGTAACTACGGACAAAAGATGGATCCTCCATTACAGACGTAAGATGAACAGGCAGTCCGCAGAATGGATAGAACCGTATAAAAGCCTATCGAAGAGTCCAAAAACACAAATATCAGCAGGAAAAGTTTTGGCAAGTATTTTTTGGGATGCGCATGGAATAATATTGATCGACAGTCTTGAAAAGGGGCGAAAAATCACCGGAGATTATCATGTTGGTTTATTGGACCGTTTAAATGGTAAAATCAAGAAAACAAACCGCATTTAGAGAAGAAAAAAATGTTGTTTCACCAAGATAAAGCACCAGCTGACAACTCCACAAAATCGATGGTGAAATTGGTTCGTTATCCGCCATATTTATCAGTTCTGGCACCCGATTATTATCTTTCTCCAAATGAAGAGGAGGCTCCAGGAAAAGAGATTTGACTTAAATGAAGGAGCCGAGTAGGAAAGTGAGGCTTATTTTAGGGAGTACTATATGAATACATTGTTTTTTCCTCAGGACTTTTCACCCCGTGTATAAGATGAGAAACGTTAAAATGCTTATGATATGCAATTCCTACAGTTTTAGAACGTTTAGTTTAGAGATTATCTGAAATAAACAATTCTTTATAAAGTTCTAAATCTTTTCACTAAAAACTGAATTTTATTTCGACGACAACAAAATTTGCAAATACAACAGCATCTATAATATATATATATATATATATATATATATATATATATATATATATATATATATATATATATATATATATATATATAAATATATATATATATATATATATATATATATATATATATATATCTATAATATATATAAAATGCAACGTCTCTCTGTCTGTCCGTTAGTGCGTCTATCACTGAAAAACCACTTATCCGATTTACGTACTTTTTTTTTAAAAACATACATATGTTCTCTGGCCAGGTTATAGGCTATATTTTATTACGATAGGTTCACAAGGAATGAGCAGTGACGTAAAATGGTGAATGATGTCGGAAATAAGTTTGCCGCTAGCGCGTGCCTTTGCAATACACAGCCTAAACCATCAAATATGGAACAATATTATGTAGCAAAGAATATCTGTAATGTATAATCTAGAATATATATAAAATGCAATATCTCTCTGTCTGTCTGTCTGTCCATTAGTGCGTTTATCACGCGGGAACCACTTATCCGATTTACATGTCTTTTTTAAATTCAAGCATATATTCTTTGACCAGGTTATATAATAATAATAATAATAATCTATATCTATAATATATATAAAATGCCATGTTTGTCTGTCTGTCTGTCTGTCCGTTAATGCGCTTATCCCTCGAGAACCACTTATCCGATTTACGTGATTTTTTAAATTCATACGTATGTTCTCTGACCAGGTTATAGGTAAATATTTTTTTACATCTATAATATATATAAAATGCAACGTATTCTGTCTGTCTGTCTGTCCGTTAGTGCGCTTATCACTGGAGAACCACTTATCCGATTTTCGTACTTTTTTTTTTAAACATACATATGTTCTCCGGCCAGGTTATAGGCTATATTTTATTACGATAGGTAGCATAAGGAATGAGCAGTGACAATAATAGTAAATGAAGTCGGACAAAGTTTGCCGCTAGCGCGTTCTCTTGCAATACACAGTCCAAACCATTAAATATGGAGCAATATTATGTAGCAGAGAATATCTATAATATATATAAAATGCAATGTCTCTCTGTCCCTTTGTCTGTCTGTCTGTCTGTCCGTCCGTTAGTGTGCTTATCACTGAAGAACTACTTATCCGATTTACGTGCTTTTTTTTAACCATACGTATGTTCTCTGGCCAAGTTATAGGATATAGTTTATTAGGTGACATAAGGAATAAGCAGTGACGATAATAGTGAATTAAGTCGGAGAAAAGTTTGCCGCTAACGCGTTCTCTTGCAATACACTCCCTAAGGCATTAAATATGGAACAATATCATGTAGCAAAGAATACAATATATATAAAATGCAACGTCTCTCTGTCTGTCTGTCTGTTCGTTAGTGCGCTTATCACTCGAGAACCACTTATCCGATTTACGTGTTTTTATAAATTTATACATATGTTCTATATAATTCGATATAAGCCTACATAATGGGAGATAAGGTGAGATAATGGGAGATAAGGAGAAATAATGGGAGATAAGGAGAAATAATGGGAAATAAGTCGAGATAAGCCTAGATAATGGGAGATAAGGTGAGATAATGGGAGATAAGGAGAGATAATGGGAGATAAACAGAGATAAGTCTAGATAATGGGAGTTATGGTGAGATAATGGGAGATAAGGAGAAATAATGGGAGATATTTTATTACGTTGGGTAACATAAGGAATAAGCAGTGACGATAGTAGTGAATCAAGTCCACGCGAGCGGAGCCGCGGGCCCGGCTAGTATATATATATATATATATATATATATATATATATATATATATATATATATATATATATATATATATATATAATGTAACGTCTCTCTGTCTGTCCGTTAATGCGCTTATCACTTGAGAACCACTTATCCGATTTACGTGCTTTTTTTTTTAAAACATACATATGTTCTCTGGCCGGGTTATAGGATATATTTTATTACATTAGTTAACATACGAAATAAGCAGTGACGATAATAGTGAATCAAGTCAGAAAAAGGTTTGCCTCTAGCGCGTCCTCTTGCCTGCCTAAACCATTAATTATGGAACAATATCATGTAGCAAAGAATATCATATATATAAAATGTGACGTCTCTCTGTATATCTGTTTGCCTGTTAGTGCGCTTAGGACTTGAGAACCACTTATCCAAGTTAAATGTTTTTTTTTTAATTCATACATTTGTTCTCTGGCCAGGTTATCTATAATTTTCTATAATATATATAAATATAAAATGCAATGTCTCTCTGTCTGTCTGTCCATTAGTGTGCTTATCACTTGAGAACCACTTATCCGAGTTACATGTTTTTTTTTAACTCATACATTTGTTCTCTGGCCAGGTTCTCTATAATTTTCTATAATATATATAAAATGCAATGTCTCTCTGCCTGTCTGTCCAGTAGTGCGCTTATCACTCGAGAACCACTTATTCGATTTACGTATTTTTTTTAGATTTATACATACGTTCTCTGGCCAGGTGATAGAATATATTTTATTACGCTAGGTAATATAAGAAATAAGCAGTGACGATAATAGTGAATCAAGTCGGAAAAAGTATGCCGCTAGCTTACTTTCTGCAATACGCCGCCTAAACCGTTAAATATGGAACAATATCATGTAACAAAAAATACAGTATATATAAAATGCAACGTCTCTCTGTCTGTCGGTCTCACTCGAGAACCACTTATCTGATATACGTATTTTTTTTAATTCATACATATGTTTTCTAGCCAGGTTATATAATATTAATAACAATCTATATAATATAGTATATATAAAATACAATATCCCTCTGTCTGCCCGTTAGTGTGCTTATTATTAGAGAATCGCTTCTCCAATTTATGCATTTTTTTTTTAATTTTTAACCTAATATTTGTAGAAAAAAATCTATAAGGTATATAAAACGCAACGTCTCTCTGTCTGTTTGTCCGTTAGTGCGCTTAGCACCCAAGAACCATTTATCCGATTTATGTGTTTTTTTTATAAAATACATATGGTCTTTGGCCAGGTTATAAGATATATTTTATTACATTAGGTAACATAAGGAATATACAGTGACGATAATAGTGAAACAAGTCCACGCGAGCCGAGCCGCGGACACAGCTAGTAATAAATAAAATTCACTTAATTAATTCTTAGAAACGACATTAATTTTAAAGTAGTGTGCAGGTATTAAAGTTCTAACGCAATGACTCGACCCTAGCATGTCTTCAAAATCGCCGTTCTTTATACATAATGGAATTAAATAATTCCTTATATACCTAAAATAGTAAATTTCAATTTCATAAATTAACTGGCTTTCACAATATTTTTATAAATAAGGTTACTCTAATAAAACAAACTTCAATTTGCATATTAAATCAGCAAACAATAATACCTTTTCAAACTACCATATTAAATTTATTTTAAGTTGCTTTCATACATATTCCCTTACGAAGCAAAGAAAATAATAAAGATAAATAAATTATTAAGTTAAACTAACTAAAACTTCATTACTCGTATAATATATATTTTGATATTATTTTAAGTTCCTGATATGAAATTAAAATATGGTCACGCTAACATATATAGCTCATTACGCAAAATTTATTATTCTACACATTCGGTTTTATCCCTTTAGACTTCCGCTATAAGTTTTTTAGATTATAATAACTTAATATACAACTTAAACGCAATATTTTCAGCGTCGAATTTAGCCCATACTGTTCTAGAAATGTTTGTGTTGTGGCTCCCAGAGCCTAAAGTGTACAGCACGAAGCGAAACAGGTGATAGTCAATTCGGGTCAGTCACGTGAACTACGCTAGGTATGAAAAAACCTCATATTAGACTCTTTAATAGCTACAGCCACATGAGGTCGAGTGTTATCATGAAGATGAATCACTTTTCAGCGTTTCGATGCAATGAATGATCGTTTTTGCGCGAAATTATCATTTAAACGCTCCAGTTGTATAAGGATCGATTAATAACATAATCACACTTCAAGATGGCATAACTAACAACTGTAATACATAATACACAGCCAGATACATCTACATGCAACCAGGGAGATTCATTGCAACGAAATGTAATTTTAAAGTTAAATTAACATGGGAGCAGCATTAGAACATCAATGGTGTAGTTTAAGCTTTGGATAGAAATCAAAACTATTAGGGATGAAGCTATTGAAGTAAGAAACAATATTCTCAATTTTGGGGATTATTCTTTAGTATTCATGCAACATGATTATATCCAAACACATTTACTTCCATGTTTAACATCTAGTTAACGATACTATAGAATGAATGGAATATCCAGACATAACTATCTTGAATTCTGCAAGTTTGCGTTGAATTGTACTTTGTTAATAACATAATTTGACAGAATTTCTTTCAGATTATAATGAAGTTGTTTAAATACGAGGGTTGTACCAGAAGTTCTCAATCTGACACACCAAATTATTATGATATATGTTAACTATTAAGTTTCAGGTACATCAAGTTTTGTAAGAAGTAAAACACTACTTAAATTTCCACTATATGACATGACATGTTTCGCTGTACGACAGCTTCTTCAGATGTTTTGTTACAAAATGAGGATAAAATTGCTATAATAAATGGTTTGTTCACAATTGAAGGCAGGTAATAAATTAATTTAATTAAAATAAATTTAGTAATGGTGAATTATTTAAGTCTAATTGTTTATTTATTAAGGAATCTAAATTTTTCAATTTGTTTATTTCTAAAGATTCTAGGTAATTAAGTTTCAGGCCCTTTGTGCAAGTATGTAATATTTCAAAGTTTGGGTTGAATTGGTGGTTATTTTCAATTAATTGATTTGCGTAATTTGATTTATTTTTTCTATTAATGTATGATGAAGCATGTTCTTTTATTCTTTTTGAAAAACCTCTTCTTGTTTGACCTATATATGTTTTTGAACTATTTGAAACCATATTACTAATTCAAAAACTTCTTTCTGAAATTAATGTCCACCCAATAATAAAACAAGACATCTTAAATTACTTAAAGGTTTGCCTAGAACAAAATTATTTTGAATTTAATAACGACCTGTACAGCAGCCCAGACGGTCTCATAATGGGCATCCATCTTTTGGCGGAAATATTTATGAATAACATAGAAAACCAAATATGCAAACACCCACTGTATAAAAAATTTTATACTGGCATAGATATGTTGATGATATCTTATGTTGTTGTAGAGGAAGTGATAGACAATTTGCCACATTTCAAAATTTTTGGAATAATATACACAAAAATAAAAAATTCACCAACAATAGCTTAAACTTCCTTGACGTAACAATAAATAGACATAATAACAAATACAGTTTTTCTATTTACCATAAACCGTCACATAATGACATAATTATCCATAATACCTCATGTCATCCACCAAGTCACAAATTTGCAGTTTTCCATAATATGATTCACAGGCTAATAAATATTTCTCTAAACCAAGACGATTTTCAAAAAGAACTTAATATTATAAAACAATTAACAGTAATTAATGACTATTCACCATCCATAATAGATAATATTCTCAAGAAAAAACTTTACAAAAAAGCCATTAGTACAGTTTTTCCGAATAATAAAGAACCTTATAAAAACGTAGTCAATAACGTACTATGGTAGTTGCTACACTAAATTAAATAGTTTCTTGAGAAAATTAAATATTAACACAGCATTTAAAACATCCAACACACTTGGCAAATTTACAAAAAATAACAAAACAAAAACAGATAGAGACAATAGATCCGGAGTATACAAATTAAATTGTGGAAATTGCTGAAGAACATATAGGTCAAACAGGAAGAAGTATTTCAAAAAGAATAGAAGAACATGCTTTATCATACATCAATAGAAAAAATCACTCAAATTACGCAAATCATTTAATTGAAAATAAGCACCAATTCAACCCAAACTTTGAAATATTATATACTTGCACAAAGGGCCTGAAATTTAATTACTTGGAAATGAAAAATTCAGATTCCTTAATAAATGATCAATTAGACCTAAATAATTCACCATTATTTAATCTATTTTAATTAAATTATTTTATTACCTGCCATAAATTGTGAACCAACCATTTATTATAGTAATTTTATCCTCATTTTGTAACAAACCATCTGAAGAAGCTGTCGTACAGCGAAACATGCGTGATGTTAAGAATAAAAATTTAGTGGAAATTTAAGTAGTGTTTTACTTCTTACAAAACTTCTATTTATGGATTTCCACCAAGTATCGGCTGAATCAATTCAAGTTTCAAACACATGTTTTTAGTTGTCTTTTTTGTAGCTACCATGTAAACAAACAAGTTTTAACATTTTCTAAAAAATGGATTAAATTGAAGTGCGATCTGTTATAGAATACTTCGCTTCAATAGGTTTAAGTCCCACGGATATTCAAAAGGAGTTAAATCTTACGTTAAATGATTCTTCCATTCACTTTCGCCGATTAAAAGGTGGACTCCTGAATTTAAACCTCCCTCCCCTGGAACATTGGACAATTATGCAGTCAGTCAGTCAGAATAGACTCAAGATATACCGAACTCCTACAATTCATATATGAAAACGCGACATTAACGGTTAAATTAGATGAAGATCGAAAAACAGAACCCATAAAGGTCAAGGAAAGTATTAGGTAGGGCGACCCAATTTCACCAAAACTGTCTACCCTGGCCTTGAAGGATGTATTTAAAAGTCTTGAGTGGGAATAGAAGGGATTAAGAGTAATGGCATATTTTTATATCACTTGCGATTCGTAGATGATGTAGTACTGATTAGCGAAGATATAAAAGAACTCAAAATCATGATAGAACAACTTATTTAAGCTTCACAGAAAGTTAGACTCGAGATGAACATCAAGAAATCAAAACCTCTATGCCCACAAAACACAAAAATTAAGATCGGCACGGAAGGGAGCGAGAGAGTGGAAGAGTATATATACGAGGCTGGTTTGAAAAGTCCGTGCAAAAATAAAAACTACTTATGTGTTTGGGGTAAACCTTTTTTATTTTTCGACATAGTCTCCTTTTAGGCTTATACACTTCGTCCAATGATGTTCTAGTTTGTTGATCCCTTCCGAATAATAGGATTTGTCCAAGTCTGCAAAATATCCATTAGTGTCTGCAATCACCGCCTCGTTTGAATAAAATCTTTGTCCCGCCAGCCATTTCTTCAAATTGGGGAACAAATAGTAGTCCGAAGGAGCCAAGTCTGGAGAATAGGGGGGATGTGAAACGAGTTGGAATCCTATTTCCATTAATTTTGCGATCACAACTGCTGAGGTGTGTGCTGGTGCGTTGTCGTGATGGAAAAGGAGTTTCTTGTGGGCCAATCGCGGGCGTTTTTCTTGCAGCTCGGTTTTCAAACGATCCAATAACGATGAATAATATTCACCTGTAATAGTTTTACCCTTTGCCAGATAGTCGATGAGGATTATCCCTTGCGAATCCCAAAAAACAGTCGCCATAACCTTTCCGGTCGAAGGAACGGTCTTCGCCTTTTTTGGTGCAGATTCCCCCTTGGTAACCCATTGTTTAGATTGTTGTTTGGTCTCAGGAATATAGTAATGTATCCATGTTTCATCCACAGTGACGAAACGACGTCTAAAGTCCTCCGGATTCTTCTGGAACAGCTGCAAACCATCCTTGCAACACTTCACACGATTCCGTTTTTGGTCAAGTGTGAGCAATCGCGGCACCCATCTTGCGAACAGCTTTCTCATGTCCAAATGTTTATGCAAAATATTATGTACCCATTCAGTCGAGATGCCCACAGCACTAGCAATCTCACGCACCTTAACTCTTCTGTCATCCATCACCATATCATGGATTTGATCAATGATTTCTGGAGTCGTAACCTCCACAGGCCGTCCAGAACGTTCAGCGTCACTTGTGCCCATATGGCCAGTCCGAAAATTTTTAAACCACTTATAAACTGTTCTAATCGAAGGTGCAGAGTCACCATAACGTTTATCAAGCTTCTCTTTAGTCTCCTGAGGCGTTTTGTCTTTCATAAAGTAATGTTTAATCACCACACGAAAATTCTTTTTCGTCCATTTCTTGAAAATCACTCGACTTCCGAATGCCAAACACAAAGAAATAGACCAATATGGCTGAAACTTGGTGTGCGTTCATTCAAGAGATGCTACTAACTAAACATGACCTCGATACGCGCCGGTGGTGCCATCTCTCGGACTTTGCACGGACTTTTCAAACCAGCCTCGTACTTGGGACATATGATTAGATTGGATAAGGACAATCAAACAGCGGAAACACTACGGCGAATTGGGCTCAGCTGGACTACATTTCAAAAACTGAGATCCATTCTAAAAACATATATATTCCCATGACCTTAAAAAGAAAAGTATACGAGAGCTGCGTACTTCCAGTAAGTACGTATCGGCTGAAAACCATGACCCTTACAAAAAATGTCTTTGTCGACTCCAACGTACTCAATGGGCTATGAAAAGACAGATGTTAGGTGTTAGTTTACGACACCACATTAAAAGCGAGGATATTAGACGATCAATAAGAATTACAGATATCAGTGAAAAAGAGGCAAAATTAAAGTGGCAATAGGCGGGACATGTGGCTAGAACGAATGATGGTAGATAGACAACAAAATTACTTAAATGAAGACCTTGGAAGAGCAGACGAAGTGTTGAAAGATCAATGAAAAGATGGATTGATGATATCAAGTTGATAGCAGGCAGTAGATGGCTCCATCTTGCACAGGATAGAGACAATTGGAAAAAAGAGGCGTATCTCCTGTAGTGGAGAAGCAATGCGAAGAAAGAAGAAGAAGAGTACATCCATGATAGAGACTCAAGCTGCCAAAAAATCTGTACGACCGACAAGATTATGACAAAAATTTACAATAGCCTACTAAATAATCGCCGCCTGAAGATGCGCGATCTCACTGATATTATAAACATCTCACCATGTCCGCCACATTTTACACTATGTTTTGGACACGAGGATGTATTCCGCTCGATGAATTGTAACAATCGACCAAAAGCGCATTCGGATGAACATTTTATACCAGAGACGAAAAAGCAGTCGAAAAAATGGGTGGGAGTAGGTGAAAGTGCGCCCAAGGAAGCAAAAACGGTTCCATATGCTGGAAAAGTGATGGTTACGGTTTCTTAGGATTGTTATAATGTTGTACTTACACACTACTTAGAGAAAGGTAGAACCATGACCAGAGAGTATTATGCTGCATCACTTGACCAACTGAAGAGCGCTATTTAGGCGAATCTCCACATTTCGCAATCCAGAAAGTGCTTCTTCATCACGATAATACGCCTTCACACACGTCTGTTGCTGTAAAACTGCATGGCCTTCACTTCGAAGTGCTTCCACATCCACCATATTTGGCTCCCAGCGACTACTTCTTGCTTTCAATCCTAAAAAAATGTCTGGATAAATCTTATTATAATGGAAGTATTAACAAGTTTGACTAAATGTATTCATTTATAAGGTGACTACGTAGCAAAATAAAAAAATAATCTCTTTAAGCTTGCGTTTTCTTTGCTACGCCGAGTACTTTTGGAACGATCCACATATATAGATCTCATAAGGGTCCAATAAGACAATATAGTAAATTTTTTCTTGTAATAAAATAAAATATTTTGACTCTCTGTCACCAAAAATATATGGTTGTTTACTATACTTGTTAAAATTACTCCGGCCCAGAAAATTTGTTTTTATTTAGAGGTATAACTAAATAAAACGACCTCCAATGCCATAAAAATGTCGTAAAGTCGATAGAGTTATCTTGAAAATTTTCATAAACAGTTGGGAAAATAATATAGTCAACATGCAATGTGTTAAGACTTAAAGTGAGGTCAGTCAATAAAAATTATACGGAATTTTATGTACATTTTATACACAAATAAATTGTAAAAAGTTGAAATAACTGAATAATATAAATTAATTACACAGCCCCACAAAAAAAAAAGTGGGGTATACTTTTGATGTGATATATCAGATCCGTAGTATTTTTGCCCGCTGATCACGAATCTGACGTCAGAATATCGCCATCACATCTCAATTTTTTCTAACCTCAAAAAATAGGTAAAAATTAGTAAAAATTAAGAAAAATATACTCCTAAAAAATTGATTCAAGCTTTTTCATGAATCCAAAGATGTATTAATATGTATTCGGACACGCTAAGCTAATATTCATCGGTTGGATTAAGCCCTACAGTTCTGTTTTCTTTCTAACCTCAATAAATCAGACAGATATAGTGCTTCTCGAATGCAAAAACGAATTCAAATTAAAATTCAACCGATTCTTACCAAATTTGGTACACGGGGGTTTTTTTGGGTTGCTGATTATGAATCTGAGGTCGGATTTGCAAAATTCAAAATGGCGGATCCAAGATGGCGGACAAAATTTTTTAAAACCAACCGATTCCTACCAAATTTGGTATACAATTGGGGAATCCTCAAACCTGATACTCTTAAACCCTAAACCCTGAAACCTTAGACTCCCACACAATGTAACCTCAAAAAATAGACCTCAATAACCCTGTAACTTTAAAAATGAGACCCAATAAACTCAAAACCAGGACTTTTAAACCATATACTCTCAAATAGTAGACCCTTAAGCCCTAGAATTGCGAAGGTTAGACCCGCGCCTAACTTTCATTTTTTTGGCTGTATCTTGTTCTTTTTTCCGCGAATGACCTATTCAAAGGCTTTCTGCCCAAACGCTTTTGAGGACTTGTTTCTCTTTTTAACGACCAGCAATAGTCCGCTAGCATATGGTCATCCCATCGTCCTTGATACCGATTTTCTATTATTTTCAGATCTTGGTGAAAACGTTCCCCTTGTTCCTCACTGTAGTCACCAAGATTATCTGGGAAATCATCGATGTGGGAGTCCAGGAAATGTAATTTTAGATTCATTAAGCAACCTAATGTTTGAAAATTTTTTACCATTTTCTCGACTATTTCTTTGTACTTAGGACTTTTATTATTTCCCAAAAAGTTTGTTGCGACTTCTTTAAAACTAAGCCAAGCAGCTTTTTCAACTTTATTCATTTTAGTAACAAATAATGAATCTTGAAACAATTTTCTTATTTGTGGCCCGTCAAATACGCCTGCCTTAATTTTAGCTTCAGAAAATTTCGGAAATTTTTTATGCAAATATTTGAAACATGGGCCGTTTGTATCTAATGCTCTCGTGAATTGCTTCATAAGTCCAAGCTTAATGTGAAGCGGGGGAATAAGAACTTTTCCTGGATCTACCAATGGTGGAAACAATACATTATTTTCACCAGGAGTGAACGATTCTCTTGTTGGCCAAATTTTTTTCTTATAATGACGTTCCCTGTCTCTGCTATTCCACAGACATTTATAACAGGGATAAAGTGTAAACCCTGACTGTTGGCCAAGCAATATTGTTACAATTTTCAGATCTCCACAAATTTTCCAGTTATGATCAGCATATTTTATTTTTATCAAAAGCTGCTTCATTTTTTTTTTCATATTGCTCTTCCATAACTGTGGAATGAGCAATCGGAATGGGAGCGTAAACGTTGGTATTATAGAGCAAAACTGCCTTAATGCTCCGTTTAGAAGAATCAATGAACAGTCTCCATTCTTCAGGATCGTATGAGTTATTTTGAAATTCATCCATTAGACCTTTTACATCGGTACAATATGAAAGTGACAATTCCTCGTCCATTGTGAAATATTTTCGAAATTCTTCATCTCTGTTTCTATAATAAGAAATCGTAGCTTCTGGCTTAAGTAAATGTCTTTTCTTTAAAAAGGAAGCAAGATGCTCTGAACCATCTTTGGATAAGCCTAAATCTCTGACTAGATCAATAAGTTCTGACTGTGATACGAATATTGGTTCTGGTTTACGGTTGTGTGGTAGAAATTCTTTATCTGTGTCACTAGTATATGATAGGTTGTCACTAGAACATTCATTAGTAACAGTGTTTGAATCTTTTTCGACAGTCTCAATGTTTTCGGCATGAACTGATAAGGTGAAATCATTTGTTTCCATAACATCAGCATCAAGTGGTTCAGGAGGCGGAATTAGTTTAGTTGGTCTTGTTATTCTCGAAACATCGTTATAAGTAATAGTGCTTTTATTTTTTCGATTATGCCTAGATACAACATTCATACAAAAGTAGCAATCATTTTCACTGTATGGTCTATTCCATATTGCTGGTCTGGAATATTTAATCGCCTTCTTATTGATATACAACATTATTTTGCAAGAACTGCAAATGATGTGGGGAACCCAATCTGTATCATGGTGCTGTATTTCAATGTTAAAACAATCTTATATAAGGTTTTAATCTTATCCGTTATCGGTGATCCCATTTTACTCAATACGTGTTGACAGCAAATATAACAAAATGAATCACTGTTTTTTATCGCACTTATGAAAAGTCCTTGTACCGTGAGACCGTTTTCTTGTAGCATTATACTCTACATGAGCCAAGTCACCCACACATGAAGAGCTACGGTCGCTGGATGACGACGGCTGCGGGCCCGCTTTCCCACCCTGACCAACCGCCGATACTGGGTTTCCGAGTCCCTGCATCGTAATTCTCTTTCTTCTTCCTGCCATGACGGCATCTAAGCCGTTATCCAGGGACTCTGCCGGCTAGTGGAGTAACACCGTTGCCCACCGTCACCACGTGGAGGTGCCCTGGATGCAGGTAGAAGAATAAAAATCGACCGATGAATTTTCTCGGCGTTCAAAATGGCGCGAAAACATCTGCCATCTTGAATTTTGCAAATCCAACCTCAGATTCGTGATCAGCGACCCAAAAAATCCCCGTGTACCAAATTTGGTAAGGATCGGTTGAATTTTAATTTGAATTCGTTTTTGCATTCGAGAAGCACTATATCTGTCTGACTTATTGAGGTTAGAAAGAAAACAGAACTGTATGGCTCAATCCAACCGATGAATATTAGCTTAGCGTGTCCGAATACATATTAATGCATCTTTGGATTCATGAAAAAGCTTGAATCAATTTTTTAGGAGTATATTTTTCTTAATTTTTACCTATTTTTTGAGGTTAGAAAAAAATTGAGATGTGATGGCGATATTCTGACGTCAGATTCGTGATCAGCGGGCAAAAATACTACGGATCTGATATATCACATCAAAAGTAAACCCCACTTTTTTTTTTTGTGGGCTGTGTTATTAGAATAGAAATAGTAAATAAACTTAACTAAAATTTTTGGAAACTAATAAAGGTACATTCTTAAATATATAATAAGAGACTGTTTTAAGTCAATTTCCACTGGTTTATTTAAATTGCGATAACGCGTTTCGCTGTCGATGGAGCTTCTCCAGATCTACATTTTACACTGTGTACACACAATTTAAATAAACCAGTGGAAATTGACTAAAAACAGTTTTTATTGTATATTTATAACGAATTTCCATCAAGTAGAAGCTACAACCATCCAAAATTAGGTACATTCTTTGTACTGACTGTACTGGATGTGTTTTTTTTATTGTTCACCTCCTCGTCCGAGTAGAGATTACCCTTTTTTTATATCTTTTAGAATATCGACGAGGATGTGGTAATACCTGTCAACGATTTCTAAGTGCCGACACATACATTTTTGTATTTCACAGCACCTTTTAGACAACGCGGTAGTGCTACCAAGGACGTTATTGCATTTTTGCAAACAAGTACTACCTATGTACGTGGCCAGGCCAAATATTAAATAAATTAATAAATAAAGTAGGCCGACCTGCCGGGATTGGAACCCGAAACCTGCACCGCAAGCAATTTTCAATTTAAATTTCAAAAGTCTCTTAATTATTTTAATTATTAATGATAAATTATTACAAGTGCTACATACATGTTTAGGTTCTATGGATACAAAATGCTTTACAACATTCTCGTCCACAGAGAAGCCTTGCGGCGGCTAATGTTCTGCCTTGGCATTTGACCCTTATCTTCGTGATTATATAACAATACCATTTCCGGTAAATCCTTAAATGGCAGTTTGTTTTTTTGCTTGTTTTGTGAGATATATTTTTTTTCTTATGCTTTGTTTATTTATGTGGAGATTCAGTTTATTGTCTGCTGGGAAAAACAATCTGTTAAAAAACCCAGCTCGATACAGTCAAGTACATGTGGTTCATAATTTATATTACACATTTCTATTCTAGTCTCATTCCCTCTTCATTCTTTCATGTCTTTCTCCTTCATATTTTTTTACACCTGTAGGTTGTTTTCGTTCCTTTCACTCCCTTTTACATTATTTTATTACATTTGTTTATTTACAACTTGGTATATATATATATATATATATATATATATATATATATATATATATATATATATATGTGTATATATATATATATATATATATATATATATATATATATATATATATATATATATATATATATATATATATATATATATATATATATATATATATATATATATATATATATATATATATATATATATATATATATCAGGTGTACAATTATGAAATGCGGATTTTTTTTCTAAAAAAACATGTTAAATTCGGTAGAATGATAAAAAAAGTGCTTTATTCAAAGTATGCTCCATTGCTGGTTATACATTTTTCCCATCTTTCGGGCACCACGCCAGTAAAAATCTTCCCCTTTTGCTGCGAACCATTCATCGAGCCATTTTTTCACATCTTCGTATGAACCAAAGCGCTGCTCAGCAAGTGCGTGACCCATCGATGCAAACAAGTAGTAATCGGAAGGAGCCAAGTCTGGTGAGTAAGCCGCATGTGGTAGAACTTCCCAGCTGAGTGCTTCCAACGTGTCGTGAACTGGTTTTGCCGTATATGATGGAGCACTGTCATGAAGAAAAATGACTTTGTGTTGCCTCTTTCGGTATTCTGGCCTTTTTTCAAGCAGTGAACGGTTCAAATCGGTCAATTGTTGTTGGTAACGTTTAGTATTAACCGTTTCCCCAGGTTTTAACAGCTCATAATAGACCACGCCCCTCTGGTCCCACCAAACACAGAGTATCGTCTTTCTGCCAAAGCAATTCGGTCTTGCGGTCGATGTGGATGGTACGCCTGGGTCTACCCATGATTTTTTGCGCTTGGGATTTTCAAAATAAATCCACTTTTCATCCCCTATAACTATACGATGCAAAAACGACTTCCTTTTGTACCGAGCGAGCAAAAAGTCACCCGTGTTTTTGCGCTTTTCCATTTGCCTATCGTTCAACTCATGTGGTCTCGTAGTCGATTGGAAACAGCTTGTTGACTAACGCCCAATTGCTCGGCGAGTTGTTTTTGTGTTTGCGAGTCATCTTCGTCCAACAATGCTTGCAATTCCACATCTTCGTATTTTTTTGGCGGTTTTCCAGGTTCCTTGTCTGCAACCTCGAAGTCAGCACTTCTGAAACGCCGAAACCATCGTTCACACATATCTTGTGATGGAGCATGTTCACCATAAGCTTCTCGAAGTAATCGGTATGATTCAACAGCAGTTTCTTTCAAATGAAAACAAAAAATTAATACTGTTCGCGAATGCTCTTTGTTCGGTATAAATTTCGACATATTGAACACAACAACACAACACTATGCACATACTTTTCCAATTTATCACTCGTGCGCGTCTGACACTTGTTGATGATACAACAAAATAGCGCAGTATCAAATCTTTATAGCACAAACTTGGTGCACCATCTGTTGTCTGAAATCCGTATTTCATACTTGTACACCTGGTATATATGTATATATATAAATATATATATATATATATATATATATATATATATATATATATATATATATATATATATATATATATATATATGTATATATATTTTATACACGTTTATGATTTTTATTTAGTATTTTTCACCGCCCTATTGCACTTTGTTTAAAACTTTTCATTAACTTTTTACAATTTTGCAAGAATTACATTATTTACATAATAGTTACTCTTGCTACTCTTTTGCTTTGTGGTCTATTTCTAAGTTGTTTACTTTACCTCCGCACAAGTACCCGACGCTCACCAGTTTTAGGTCAGCGTACGGTGGCGTGCTTTTAGCACGCTTTAGGCGCACTTTAGATACTTTATCAGCTCGGCCTCGAATCCCTGTGAGTAAGTTTTTTATTTGACACCTCCGAATTCTTCCAATTTGCACTGGTTGCAAAGCAGTTATGGACCTTCGAAGTAAATTAAAGATCTATGATATAATGGTTTGTGGGTCGGGTTATGTTCTATTCTGTTAATATATTGACCCCGCATGCGGGGCGTATCAGATAAGAACAGATACTACACTTTGATCTTAGCCAAAAGGCCGAAAGGAGATCCCGCAAGCAAATTACTACGCCATGGAGCCACGGGCCGCCACATGTCATAGACTGCCAAAATTCACCTGACAAATTTTCATTCAAATTTCTCGCCATATTGTAACCAGAGGTCGTTGTTGGCGTCCAAGAAAGCCTGATGTTTCCATTAAACATTCTTAACCTCAAAATGGATGTGTATGCAGTATAATAGAAGAGTCGGGATTATCAAAGGCCTTCGCTCTGGGCGCTCAGTACCGAAAATATTTCGGTTCTTTGAATACCCTATATCAACCCTTTATGAAGTTGTGGCAAAATATACGTCCTTCAGAATAGTTCAACGATGGTTCCCGTATGCCAGAGAGAAAGAGCCACCTGAAAGAACCCGCGAGGACGGCTGCGGGAGGTCGTCGATAGGGCTTAATCGTTAATTTCGAAGGATCCAGGCGAAAGTATGCCAGACCGCAAGAAAGATAAATTCTGAAATGTGATTTTTCAATAAATTTAATGCTTCCTTTAGTGAAAGAAGTAAAAAGAGTTTCAACATACACTGCATATGATTTTGATAATATAGTATAATTTAAATTTTCATAGGACGATCTGCAAACCTTCAATATATCACAATTAATAATGCAAAATTTTATTACAAGACCTCTCTATTTCAATTACAAGCTGTGACATGTCAATCTACATATTCAATTATAGAGAACTACATTAGAAATAGATATCCTATAATAAGATATTATATTCAGTATATATAGGGTATATTAATAATAAATTCTATAGCATTCATAGAACATAGAGATCAATTTCCAATATCAGAACATATTGTGCATTATTTTAGAATAATTTAAAAATATTTTTTCTTAATGCGTTTAGTGGATTTTAGCACTAAAAAAAAAAAAAACCGGTCAAGTGCAAGTTGAACTTGCGCAATTAGTGTTCCGTACGTTGATTGTTTTTAAAATAAAAAACCTTGTTAGGGTGGTATAAAATGATCAGTGACTTCACAAAACACACCCCAAATGAGTTTTCAACAAAGTTTGTTTCCAATCTTTACTGAAAACTGGTGACCTTGAAATTTTGGTTTTTTTATATACCAGATAAATTATTAAAGGTAATGATAATTTTCGGTCAATCTATACCTCGTGGAGAATATTCCAGGATTTTTTCAAAATTTTTTGATCAGTACTTTTCGAGATAAGGTAGGGGACAGCGATTTTTCACGATTTTTTAAAAGTAATACGAAGAAAAGTGTACGCAAGTATTACATTATATATATAGTTTTTACTCGTGTTTTCACAAGCTTTCATTTGACACCACCCTCGATGACGTAGTAAAAAAATTTTTTTTTCACTTCTGATTTCACCCCTCAAAACGAATCCCTTAAGTCAAAATTTATGTTACGGTGATATAAAATGATCAGTTACTTCACAAAACACACCCCAAATAAGTTTTAACAAAGTTTATTTCCAAACTTTACTGAAAATTGATGACCTTGAAATTTCTGTTTTTTTTTTATATACCAGATAAATTATTACAGGTAATGCACTCGTAATAATTTTCGTTCAATCTACACCCCGTGGAGAATATTCTAGAATTTTTTCAAAATTTTTTGATAAGTACTTTCCGAGATAAGGCGGGTGGACAGCGATTTTTCGCGATTTTTAAAAATAATACAAAGAAAAGTGCGCGCTAGTTTTACATTATATGTATATTTTTTACTCGTGTTTTCACAAGCTTTCATTTGACACCACACTCGATTACCTAGTAAAAAAAATTTTTTTTCACTTCCGATTTCACCCCCCAAAACTAACCCCTTAATTCAAAATTTAACTTTCAAAACTACATGGCTCTGATGAGGCCATCAATTTCTATATTACTACCAAATTTCAACTTTCTATGACAAATAGTTTCGGAGAAAATCGGGTGTGACAGACGGACAGACAGACGGACAGACGGACAGACACCGAAGTGATCTTATAAGTGTTCCGTACGGAACACTAAAAACGAAATTGTTGGGCACTGGGTCTTTCAAAGTAGGCTCTCTATAAGTTCACACACTTCTATAACTGGAAGCTGTAACCTGGAAGCCGTCGCGTTCTCCATCTCTCTCTGTTGTGAAATCAATAGCCTTCCAGTGATATCTTTACATTCGCAAACAGAAATTCACATATTGCCAAGGAAGCCTGAATAATTTGCGACCTTCAGAGATCCGGACTTTTAGATTGAACTATATCACGGGGATGAGAAAGAATATCCTTATAGTACTTCCTATTTCAATGTTTAATCATGATGCATCGGCAGTCAAGGAAAACATTATCACTTTGATGACTGAGCATTTGTTTTTTAGTCATATCCGTCTGCAGTCATCACGGCTTTTAGGAATTCCGACTCCATGTTATCCATAGTATCCAACATGTCATGCGGGACGTTAAGGCGCCAAGATCTAATTCACCCATTTGGGTTTAGATTGACAAAAATACTACTAAGTCAATTCAAGTGGAAATGCTGTGCAGTAGAAGAGTAGAACATCATTTTCATTCATAATTAAACCAACAATAACGAAAACGTCATTTTTTTAGTGATTGGCATGGTATTATCAGGTATCATTTAAACCATATTTTTATGCTTCATTTGATGCCCCTCCATACAATTAGAAAAAAAAACTGTTAGGTGTAACTTTTTTAATTACATGTCAGATATCGCTACTGGAATTTATGAGAAAATAATATGCTTTTTAGATGATGATGATCCGACTTAAACAACCCTAAAAAAGATATATAATAGGAAATATTCGAAGATGTATTTTGTTATCTTCTCCCTTTACCTTAACGAAAAGTAATGGAAAATTTCTATGGAAACTAAATGAACTTTGAAACTATTTTTCCCAGTCTAGGGTGATTGTTTCATCAGTACAATGCTTTACCTAAGGAAAAGAGGAAAAGGGGTCTTAATGTCATTTTTTTTTCGTGCTCATTGCGTCCTCGCATGAGGCGGTTGTCTAAAGGTGCTCTGTTGGTTATGCCAACCTAGAACTCATAATAATCCTGTTTTAATTGAAATATTAAGAGTTCTCTCTTGGGCTGCCATATTATTTTAGTTAGCAGTTTGTAAGAATTTTTCGTGCTTATAGCGCATACACAGTTGTTGGGTTATATCGAATAATAAACACTATGTAGATATTATATTTCTCTTGATTGACGTCAATTAACCAAAACATTCTTTTACCGAGCATTAAAACAAATACAATGATTGAAACCACATTTTTCGGCGTCTCAGAAATATGATATGAAGATATTTTTATGTAAGTTTGCCTGTCTTCACTTTGCTTGAGATGTTTTCTAAGAATGTATTTTAATTTGTTTTATTATTTGTTTGCTGCTATTTCGTCTTGGTTACATCTGCATAACACTTAAGTTTTGTAATTTCTGATTCATGAGAATTGATTTACATTTACTTAACTCTATACGATATTATTAAGTTACTTAATGTAGGGTTTTATATTATCATTGTAGTTTATGGAAATGAACGAAGAGTAAAGGTACTGTATTCGTTAAAAAATTACCATTCGAAATTTTTGCATTTTTTCATATTTCTGGATTTCTAGAACACGAAAAACATAGTTTCCCATTTTCGTGTGTCAGTTCGTCAGTCTATTGATCTGTTTGCAAGATAACTCTCAAAGCAAATGAGATATTCACTTCAAATTTGGTACATATATCATACTTGACGTCAGAAAAAAACCTTTCGAGGAATATCGCTTCACGGAAAGGGAGGAAAAAGAGGATTTTCCCTGGTTTTAACTTGAGCTAGTGAACAAATTTTAAACCAAATTATTTATAGTTACACATTTTACAACCCGTTTGTTACACAACACGTTTAGAGGATAACTATCGCGGTATAAGTCATTTTTATGGTTTTAATGAACACCTTGAAAAGTACAAAGATATTTAAGGTTTAAAGATATTATGGAACGTGTTTTTATTTGCAATATAGACCATTTCTTTTACAAAATCACCCAAAAACTTTATAATAAGAAAAATTAAATTTAAAATCAAGCCTCACATAAAATAGGCCCTGACCGTAATCCTGACTGCCAAACATTTGTCCCCAGCGACTCCTTAGCGTAGTAATTTAATCCTCGACTGTTATTTTTGCAGCGATTTTCTCAACTATTTTCCTCAAAATGAGCAGTGATAATGAGTAGTAAAAACAAAACCCGCCAGAACCCCTTTATTTGGACTTTAGCCCTTTATTTCGGCTTAGCGTGTGTTGTGTTTGCCAATTGTTTTGCTGCTAATCCCGGATTACAGGGAAATTTGGAATATTTTGCAATATGTTGTGTATTTAACGCAAATCTGGAATCTGAATGTTGTATGTCAGAGAAGTAAGGCTTTAATATTTTAAACTCAATCAAATAGTTCTTGAATTAAGAAGTACAATGTACTCTTGTAACAAATAATTATGAATAACATAGTTTATAAGCTATTTATTAGCTAGCGGCGTTGGGTTTGGTGTAAACCATGGTAAGAATACGCATACCGTCAGACGTTGCGTCGATATTAGAAACATAATAAAAACCGGTCAAGTGCAAGTTGAACTTGCACAATTAGTGTTTCGTACGTTGATTGTTTTTAAAATAAACTTTTTTGTTAGGGTGGTATAAAATGATCAGATCACAAAACACACCCCAAATGAGTTTTCAACAAAGTTTGTTTCCAATCTATACTGAAAACTGGTGACCTTGAAATTTTGTTTTTTTTAATATACCAAATAAATTATTAAAGGTAATGCACTCGTGATAATTTTCGTTCAATCTATACACCGTGGAGAATATTCCAGAGTTTTTTCAAAATTTTTTGATTAGTACTTTTCGAGATAAGGTGGGGACAGCGATTTTTTAAAAGTAATACGAAGAAAAGTGTGCGCAAATATTACATTATATATATATTTTTTACTCGTGTTTTCACAAGCTTTCATTTTACACCACACTCGATGACCTAGTAAAAAAAATTTTTTTTCACTTCCGATTTCACCCCTCAAAACAAACCCCTTAAGTCAAAATTTATGTTACGATGGTATAAAATGATCAGTGACTTCACAAAACACACCCCAAATGAGTTTTCAGCAAACTTTGTTTCCAATCTTTACTGAAATCTGATGACCTTAAAATTTTTGTTTTTTTTTAAATACCAGATAAATTATTAAAGGTAATGCACTCGTGATAATTTTCGTTCAATCTACGTGGAGAATATTCCAGGATTTTTTCAAAATTTTTTGATAAGTACTTTTCGAGATAAGGCGCGGGACAGCGATTTTTCGCGATTTTTTGAAAATGATACAAAGAAAAGTGCGCGCAAGTATTATATTATATATAAATTTTTTACTCGTGTTTTCACAACCTTTCATGCGACACCACACTCGATGACCTACTAAAAAAAATTTTTTTTCACTTCTGATTTCCCCCCCCCCAAAATTAACCCCTTAAGTCAAAATTTAACTTTCAAAACTACATGGCTCTGATGAGGCCATCAATTCCTATATTTTTATCAAATTTCGAGTTTCTATGACAAATAGTTTCGGAGAAAATCGGGTGTAACAGACAGACAGACAGACAGACAGACAGACAGACAGACAGACACCGAAGTGATCTTATAAGTGTTCCGTACGGAACACTAAAAATTAGTCATATAGTAGTCTGAGAGTAAGAACGTGTCCGCAATAATTCAATTTTTGGTAGATATCGAAATCGTAAACAATTAGAAATAGGTATGTGACTTACTTAATAAAAGTTGGAGGGTTTCGTAAAATCTATCAAAAAAAAATAATATACAGGGTGTGCCATTTAAAAAATTTGACATTTTTCAATGTAAAATAGTCGAAATGCATAAATTTATTTTGAACGCCCTGTAGCATCTAACTCAAATTTCTTTACATACATTTTTTCTTTCATCTCTAGATAATGTTCGTTCCAATTATGAGTATTCCACCTTCAGAAACAATGGCACTACTGGCAATTTTTTACAAAACTGAAAACTAGTATTTTTTTAAAAAAATTGAAATTTTACGTAGAATTGGAAAATAAATTAGAAAATAGGATGTTCCATTTAAAAAATATATTTTAAATCGGCCACACTTTTTCGAAGTACCCTGTACACTCAAAAATAATTTTAAACTGTGCACCTTAACATTCCCTAAAACTATTGAATTTAATATTTTTTCGTCATTCCCGAAACAAATGAGATAATGAACTTTACTCTATCGTTGACTCACCCGGTACAAGCGAGAATTGCAACAAAAACCTAATTTATTGATTTTTAAACAGCTAGTATAAGTTGAGAATGTGGAATCTTTAGCATGGTCATATTACTCAGTATATATCACCACTACACCATTTTTACACTCGACGCGCGTTTCCACAAAAAAGTTAGCTTCATCAGGAGCAATGATTGACTCAACAATCTCAAAAATTATCGCTCCTGATGAAGCTAACATGGTTAGCGAAACGCGCATCAAGCACAAAAATAAAGTGTTTGGTGTAGTGGTGATATATACTGAGTAGTACAGGTATTACTGTTTATATATATATATATATATATATATATATATATATATATATATATATATATATATAGCCATCTCGTTGTTTTGGTTATTCCTTGGTGTAGCTAGTAGGAACAACAGACAATAGTCAGCACAGCGCCGGAACCCGTAATTACCACTGATACGAGCACCCAGCCGGCAAACACCAATGCCCGGACGAACACTCCCGACCCCCCATCTACAATCTGCGTAGACGGCGACCACACTTCGGTCTCTCAGCAGCAGCAGCAAGATCACAGTATCGAGTAGCAGCAGCAGCAAGAGCACTTGAGAATGCCAAATGAGATTTTGGCGAAACGTCGTGTAGATTCTTTGTTAGACGAACGGATTGAAACCCGGAATTTTAATTTTTTAACCTCTATTGTAATATATATGTATATATATATATATATATATATATATATATATATATATATATATATATATATATATATATATATATGTATATATATTTAATACATCTAATCTTACTAAATTAAAAAAAAAGTAATCATAATAATTATGGGACATATCAGTCACTAATGAACGACTTCTCGAAATATCTGTGAGATATGTTACGAAGTAGAAGACAGGACAAAATTTTTTTTGTAGATTTTAATGACTTGAAATTTTGAAAATTTTAAATTGTTAAATGTTGAAATAAAACAATATGTGTCTTTTCAAAAACTATGGCGTTAACGTAATCAAGTAATTTTTACTTTCTAAATTATTCACCCTTTTTAATCCGAGGTTCTTATTTCCTTTTTAATTTTAGCACAAGCTTTTAGTGCAAAAAAAGCAAATTTTAAAAGCAGCCCTGCATGCTAATAATTTTTGTATCAGCCAGAGAATAATAATTTAAAAGTTGTAAAACTTAATCTTTGCGCTGGCAAAAAGCTTTTTTCACTAGTGGGAGGTTAATATCCTGGAATGCAATTTAAAACGGATATTTGCTCCAATTTTAGAAAAAAAAATGAATATTTTACGGGATAAAATAGCTACAGCTTTTTACTAAATATAAAAAAAGCTTTTACAACGCAGCGATTAGCTTGGGAAATTATCTAACTGTGTATCTATTATCAACTTATATCTATCTATTTTTACATTTACGAGCAATGAGGACCCGAGCTGGCAACATTGTAAGTGTAAAATAAGGTGCTTAAGGGGAAGTGCCACTCTAGAAATTTGAAAAAAATCAACATTTTTTTTGAGTTTAAATGATACTTTAGGTACTTAGAAATACGGTACAAAGGTTTGTGTGAGGGTAAGAAGATTATAGAATGTATTTTATCAAGTGCGCGCAATTGTCTCGCAGCGCTCTCTAAACTCTCCGAGAGTCTTTATGCTTCGCGCTGCTTAAATTACTGTACCTTTTTAAATATTGAAGAAATCTATTTATCTACAGAATTTAAGTTCATCTAGAATCCATCAACAAAGCATCCAGACCAATTATATGTAACAGGCATCGCAGATTATAGGTATCTAAAAAATTTATATAACTTGAAAATACGTTTTTCTCAAACCTATGTTTTTCAAACTGGCAGGAAACATAACTTCGTTAAATTATCACCGATTTGAAATATCAACCATACCTTCACAATTACATTCTCTAGCGAAGTACGTACGGATTTTACAATTTGTTTTGAACTTTTTGTTTTTATAAACGAATTTTTACGTGATTTTTTAACGAAAAATGAAACACTTTCTTCAAACATGTACCATTCATAACAAAACATCAATATTTTTTAATTTTTCTATGTACTTTCTGAAAAAAACTTATGTAGAAGTCCAAAAACTTTGTACTTTGTTCCAGGTAAAAAATTGAAGGAGAAATCTTTCCGGCCGCACAGCACTATTTATAAGATGCATCTTCCTTTACTGAGTACTGGTGTCTTCATTTTGTAAAAAAAAATTGTTTAAAAATTTATAAATGTATTTTAAATTATGTACAATAAAAGGATCTGAGTAAATGTTGGATTGCTTTAACTATATTTAGAAAAAAAATTGTCAAAATCAGGCTCCTTTTCTTAGCTCTAAAGTGGCATTACCCCTTAAACTACAGTAATTACCAGTAGTGGTAAAATGACATAATTAAATTATATCTTAATTGTAAACTAAATAATTGTAAAAACTTATATCATAATTAAAAAAGCATCTATTAATTAATTTTTAATGCGGTAATACAGTAGATTTCGTATTTTTTTTTTGTACAGAATATTCTTTGTGTATTAAAATTTACCACCTATCAAATAATAACTGGACAGTCATTAACTGTAGCTCACCAACTAAAAAAATTCTTGACAGAGTCGTATTAAAATTTAAAAGACAACTTTAAATAAATTAGTAGGTGTTTAAACTTTTATACTATGTAGCATGATTGTTACAGAAATGTAAGCATCTTACATATTCTGCTATATTGGAAGTTTCAGGCGCAAAATTTAAAAGTAATTAGAAATATTTTATTGCAAGTTAAAATGTAATATAACTCAATATAAAATACCTAGGGACAAAAAACATCAGTTTTTATTATAGTTTGATTAGCTTTTGTTTTTAAAAGGTTGAACTCGTTTAACTCTAACATTTATAATTAAATGTTTTTTTTTGATAGTCTAGTCTCACAGGTTATGTGAATCTACGAGACGTGAAAAAATATTCTTTGCTGAAATTTTACCCAGTTTTCTTTACTACTCCAAGCTATTCTTTACAAGTATGTGGTATTCTATTCAAATTCTATTTATGCCAAGAGATAGAAAACTCTTGCTATTTAGAGTTGCAACATCATACTTATTAAATTTAAGTAGATTAGAAGAAATTTGAAAATAAATATTTTTTTGGTAAAAAAACTTAATAACTGTGCGAGGAGTAAAAAATAATTTATCTTTTGAAAATTTATGTAGCCTCTAACATACATTCAATCCTCGAAAGTTAATATTGTTAAGGTGTTGAAAACATCTTTATTTTTTAAAATGATGTAATGTTAGGTAACTTGAACTATTGCTCTACAAGGTCTTGTGGCTTGGTCTGGAAAACTATTGGTCTGAACAATCAAACTTGATCACTAAACAAACAGTGATACAGTACTTGATCTTGCAAATTTTAAACTATGTTAAAATATTTTTGTTTTCCAAAATAGTGCCACCAATGTCACATTACTACCGAATCAAAAAATATGTATCTTTTTATTAACTCCTGACATTTTTAACCAAAAAAATAGAGCTATTTTTCTTCAAATGTGAACTATTTTTTTTTAAATTATATTTTTAAATTTACAAAAGCTTGTACATAAATTATTATCTGTTGTCGGTTTTGTTAGATGTAAGTCCTGCGAAATATGTCAAAATCAAAGGAGGAGTTTGGCATTGTCATCTTGAAGAACAAGAAGTACTTCCGTTAATAGGGCCCGGAAAGTTATTCGTACGTCTCTGTGCCACGCGTTCTATATCAGCGGATGCTTTAAATATTATCATCATTAGTTTATTCCATCCATAGTCGGATGTAAGCCTCCCCAAGATGTCTCCAATGAGCTCTGTTGTTTCCTTTTTGCATCCAATCGTGTCCCGCCAATCTTTTTATGTTGTCGGTCCATCTTGTCTGTGGTCTACCTCTGCGTCTTTTGTGTTCTCTAGGCCTCCATTCAACTATACGGCGTGTCCATCTCTTATCATTCATCCTTGCTAGATAGCCCGCCCAATTCCACCTTATTATAAATATTCGTTGCAGAAATATACACTTTGGCAATTTCATATTATTATTTAATTGTACATAATATTATTCCACATATTCTAAAAAGGAATTTGCAAAAAAGTTACTCAGAATTTTTGACTAACAAGTTCTCTTAAAAATTTAAAAAAAATATCGTAGGGTGTCAGAAGTCCATAACTTGTGAGAGGGGGAAATATTTTATTTTTATTTTTCCGTTTGTTTATTTTTTGTTTAGTCATTTTTCGTAAGCTTTATTTTTTCTTTTATAGGCTTAATACACGCTGCAAGGAAATTCCCTAAGGGCTACAGGAGGACGCGTGTGTGGAAAAAGCGATTCACGTTGGTCATGAATCGCTGCAAATTGTACTCGGTCGGAAACACAGTCCTGGGCAAATGATTCCAAAGGGATGAGGGTCTTCAAATGAAAGACTGCTTGTCGGAGTGATAAGCTGAATTTCATACGGATGTGAAATATTCGTGCAATGTACTTCTTTGAAATGAGTTAAGGGGGCTACATGCACTTTCTTATAGAATAGACTCAAGTCCCCAACCATTCTTCGATGTTCCAAGGAATCAAGGTTGCTGGTCAATTATGAGTCCTCAATTAGGCGAACAGCTCTCTTCTGAATAGAATAGAGCCATAAATATGGGAGCAGTATTGCTCTCTTTGCTGTGCATGCAACATGTTCATAATAATAATAATTGAAGGTGGGATCATGCAACATGTTCAGGCCAAAACATATTTGTTCTCAAATTAACGTCCAGTAAATTGAGTGATGATGCTAAAGGAATGAAGTATCCCGACATAACTATGTCGCCCCAAGATAGAATTTTTTCCAGGTATTTGTTAAATTCAACGACTTCCTGCTGTCTTGAAAATAAATAACCGGTCAAGTGCAAGTTGAACTTGCACAATTAGTGTTCCGTACGTTGGTTCCTTTTATTATAAAAAACTTTTTTACGGTGGTATAAAATAATCAGTGACTTCACAAAACACACCACAAATGAGTTTTCAACAAAGTTTGTTTTCAATCTTCACTGAAAACTGATGACCTTGAAATTTTTGTTCTTTTATATACCAGATAAATTATTAAAGGTAATGCACTCGTGATAATTTTCGTTCAATCTACACTCCGTGGAGAATATTCCAGAATTTTTTCACAATTTTTTGATCAGTACTTTTCGAGATAAGGTGGAGGGACAGCGATTTTTCGCGATTTTTTAAAAATAATACAGAGAAAAGTGGGCGCAAGTATTACATTATATATATATTTTTACTCGCGTTTTTACAAGCTTTCATTTGACACTACACCCGATGATCTAGTAAAAAAATTTTTTTTTTCACTTCCGATTTCACCCCCCAAAACTAACCGCTTAAGTCAAAATTTCACTTTCAATACTACACGGTTCTGATGAGGCCATCAATTCCTAAATTATTACCAAATTTCAACTTTCTATGAAAAATAGTTTCGGAGAAAATAGGGTGTGACAGACAGACAAACAGACACCGAAGTCATCTTATAAGTGTTCTGTACGGAACACTAATAAATAAATAACCGGTCAAGTGCAAGTTGAACTTGCACAATTACTGTTCCGTATGTTGATTGCTTTCAAAATAAAAAATTTTGTTACGGTGGTATAAAATGATCAGTGACTTCACAAAACACCCCAAAGGAGTTTTCAACAAAGTTTGTTTCCAATCTTTACTGAAAACTGATGACCTTGAAATTTTTGTTTTTTTTATATGCCAAATAAATTATTAAAGGTCGTGATAATTTTCGTTCAATCTACACCCGGTGGAGAGCATTCTAGAATTTTTTCAAAATTTTTTGATAAATACTTTTCGAGATAAGGTGGGGGGACAGCGGTTTTTCGCGACATTTTAAAAATAATACAAAGAAAAGTGAGTCCAAGTACAACATCATATATATATATATATATATATATATATATATATATATATATATATATATATATATATTTTTAATCGTGTTTTCACAAGCTTTCATTTGACACCACACTCGATGACCTAGTAAAAAAATTTTTTTTTCACTTCCGATTTCACCCCCCAAAACTAATCCCTTAAGTCAAAATTTACCTTTCAAAACTACACGGCTTTCATGAGGCCATCAATTCGTATATTATTGCCAAATTTCAACTTTGTATGAAAAATAGTTTCGGAGAAAATCGGGTGTGACATACAGACAGACACCGAAGTCATGTTAGAAGTGTTCTGTACGGAACCTAAAAAGCGATTAACGGAAAAATATATTTTTTTTATAGGGATTACAGTTCTCCTTCAGTTGGAAAAAAAAAATACCTACGCCTTATAAAAGTTAACAAAAGAAAGACGTTTTAACCGGGAATAGAACATAATTCAAGTTTATAAGTTTAGCTGTGGTTTAACGAATCTGAATTCCAAAAAAATACAGTGTAACCAAAATTAGTTGCGTACAAATAAGGTTTGCCAAACCAAGTCACAATTCACCTTATCAAACAAAAAGAGCGAAAGCAGTCTACCAAGAATGCTTCGTATTCACCAAAGAGACGAGAATACCTGTATATGTATTCAAAGGTGAGCAAATATTGACCAATGTCGATGCCGTAGGTAAACCAAACAAAAGAACAAAAGGGGAAAACAAATGGTAACTAAACACGGTACCAATTTGTTTAAATAGGAAGGCCACTGTTTTAGAGTTATGCGACAAGTAAATAGAAAAAACTCTTTAAGTCAATATTTAAAGACACGAAAGAAGTTTTTGCTAACAGGGGATTGCAAGACGTTTGTTGCCGCATAAGTATTAAAGAATGTAAATGTGGTTAAGATTTCTATGTTTAGGTAAAGTTAAATCAAACTAACGAATCTGGTAACGCGTATACAGGGTATTAATTAAGTACGTGACAAAACTTCAGAGGTAATAGTGCTCGTAAAAACAAGAAAAAGTTTTATATCATATACCGAGCGTATCTTAATTTTAAACTGTACTTTTACTTAATAGCACTGACTAAATACAGGCACTTTGCCAAATTAAAAATATTTTTAACAACTATTATCACAGTCAAACTGCATAAAAATGTGTTTAATTCAGACGAGTTTGAATCCTTTTCAAATTTGCAAACCACGACATTATTGCTTTCATATTGACGACATCATACAATGGTCTGTATTTTTCTATTTTCTTTCTTCTTTCGTAGGCTTACAGCTTCTACAGAGCAACAGAACCAACACGTCCAACATAGCATCCAAAATTAAAAAATAGTGGTTTCACATTCATCAGCAAGCCATTCTCTAACAGGAGATACCCGAAAAACTACTACGATATATATATATATATATATATATATATATATATATATATATATATATATATATATATATATATATGTTACTATAGAGATTTTCACGGATGGTGCAATAAAATACATCAAAATTCCAGGTTTGGTGAAAGGTCGCGCAAATTCGGATTGAAACCAGGAATTTTGGTGTGTTATATATATAAATATAAATATAAATATATATATATATATATATATATATATATATATATATATATATATATATATATATATATATATATATATATATATATATATATATATATATATATATATATACATATAGTAGTTTAACTACTGGGAAATGCTCTTATAAGGAGAAGAGATGAGCAATCAAAGATTTAAAGTCTCTCATATCTGATTTTTATTATTGTTATCAAGCTTTCGCTGTCTAACGGTAGCTTCTTCTGGATATTAAAAATGCAGACAAGGTACAGAAAAATAAAGTCAAGACGTACGATGTCTTAACTTTATTTTTCTGTTCCTTGCGTTTCCCAGTAATTAAACTTCCGATTGTTTATATATATATATATATATATATATATATATATATATATATATATATATATATATATATATATATATATATAAATATATATATATATATATATATATATATATATATATATACATATATATATATATATATATATATATATATATATATATATATATATATATATATATATGTATATATATATATATACATATATATATATACAATATAATATTGTATGATGTGTTCGCCAAAATCTCAAAATTTTGGCATTTTCAAGTGCCAACTGAGTTAGCGTCGAGCGGCAGCGGCATATAAATATATATATATATACTATTTATATGATATATCGGCAGTAAGATCACAGTATCGAGTAGCAGCAGCAACAAGAGCACTTGCAAATGCCAAATGAGATTTTGGCGAAACGTTGTGTAAATTCATTGTTAGACAAACGGATTGAAATCCGTAATTTTAATGTATTATATATATATATACAGTAATACCCCGCTTAGCGCGACCCCGTTACGCGCGGTTTCACTATAACGCGAATTTCAAATTTCGCGCTCATGTAGTCATTAACTTCTCTATGGTCGCGGGGGATCCCCGCTTTCTCTGAATATTCTCTTTGAAGAATTGGGAATTCCCTGTCCTTCGACTTTGTTCTATGGGGATTTCCTCGTTCGTTTCGTGTGTTCATTTGTTCCGTAATGTTAGTTCGGTCGGCTGGCAGTTTTGTTTTAATATTTTATTGGAGATACATACATACATTCCTACGTTAAAAATGCCGCCTGTAAAAGAAAAAAGAGCGTAAAAGCTGGAGTTAAAGTGTTAAGAAGAATGGAAAATGTCGAGCAGCAGCGGCATGCGGCAGCGAAGGTAAGATCACAGTATCGAGTAGCAGCAGCAACAAGAGCACTTACAAATGCCAAATGAGATTTTGGCGACAAGTTTCAAGACTTCGTTAGTAAACCTGCTTGTCTCATCTTCAATGTTGTGTGCGAAAGATCGAAATTGGTGATTTCAAACTGAAACCTTTACTAGTGTACCATTCAGAAACACCCCGTGCAATGCGAGGCACAGACAAGACAAGTCACCAGTTGTGTGGCGATCAAACAGAAAGGCGTGGGTTACACGGGAAATTTTTCAAGAATGGTATTCTAATAGTTTTTTTGCCCATCAGTCAAATCATACTGTGACAGAAATGGGCTTGAACCTAAAGTTATATTACTCTTAGACAATGTAGCAAACTAGACAAATTCACGATTGATTTGAAATCCGTAATTTTAGCAATATCGATACAGAATAATCCTATCTACGATGAGTATTTTATATATATATTTATATATATATATATATATATATTATATATATGAACGTATTTTACAAGAACGTATATATATATACTTAGAATAAAGTATATAAAATGATATTATTAAATATATATAAACCTATATATAGTTATATATCCCTCGCGTAAAGCGGGGTATACTGTATATATATATATATATATATATATATATATATATATATATATATATATATATATATATATATATATATATATATATATATATATATATATATATATATATATATATATACATAAAATTCAATATCTGTCTCCATGTGTGTATATATCTATGCCTCCATTTAAGAAATTCTACTTCTACAATTACTCTTCCTTTTTGGTGGTTTATCCTCCTCCCTGTAAACTTTAAATACTCCTCCTTCTAAATTATCTTCTTTACTTCCTTCTTCACCCTACAAATCTTACTCCTCCTCTTAAATTGTCATCTTTACCTCCTTCTTTGCCTTATAAACCTTATTTACTCCTCCTCCCAATTATTATTATTTTTAACTCACAAAATACATTCCTCTCAATAAATCAGTTGTTATGAAATATGGATTTGCTCATACCAGATATGTTCGTTGGCATTCGGGGATATAATTGCTGTAAAAATCCATTTTTATTTAATTCCTTCCCAAGTTTTGTAGTTGTGTGTAGAAGTGTTAACCTGGGAATACATCCGTTGGTAGATTTTTGGTGGAATTTTACAGATGTACCGGTTTTTACTACACAGTTTCAAGGCTGACTCGTTGGAGTTCAATAAGCCGCTGACGAAATCTAAAACATTTAATTTAAAATCACTGAACATGAATCAGTACTACTGACCTGTATGCTTTAAAGCAGGGATGTCAAAGATACGGCCCGCGGGCCGCATCCGGCCCCCAGGAAGTATCAATAAGGCCCGCGATCGCAATGAAGAATCATAATTTTAACAACCGTATATTATATACTATATAATTAAATAAATAAAATGTTATAATAATTCAGTGCATTTGTTTTATTTGAATCTAGCCCGCCTACACATTCTAAATTTAATATATGGCCCTCTGCAAAATTGAGTTTGACACCTCTGCTTTAAAGTAAACAAGGTGTTTCTTTTTAGCAATTGAAAATTTCATTACTATGCAATGAACACATCGTAAATAGGTCAAAAATGAAACAAATTTCAGCAGTGTCAATAAATCATTAAAAAAAAGTC
Organism: Pachyrhynchus sulphureomaculatus; assembly: GCA_019049505.1. Taxonomy (NCBI): domain Eukaryota; kingdom Metazoa; phylum Arthropoda; class Insecta; order Coleoptera; family Curculionidae; genus Pachyrhynchus; species Pachyrhynchus sulphureomaculatus. Next base: position 186,376,428 of record CM032454.1, read on the forward strand.
ACTTGTTTTTGGAGTATGTTTCACAACCTAAACAAATATCTTGTGTTGATTTATCAGTTTGCCATTCTTTTTTAATTTGCGTTAAAAACTCCACCTCTTTCTGTCCCTCTCATCAATGGAAGGCTAGTAATATCAGTACTTTATAAATTCTTTATAACATTAACATCTATAGAGTAAATAATGCTAGACTTTTTTAGTTTTTAATAGCTAAATTGTCTTGTACGTGTTGAGTAACTACTTTAATGTATATGTATATTAAAGAAAACAATCCATTTCTTATGAATATTGTAGAACATTTAACAGCAAAATACCCTTTGAAATCAAAATATAAACAGTTTAAGATGAGAGCCTTTTCTTGGGTTCACTGAATACTTTGTGTTGCAAATCATATTTAAATGTGACCAGATTAAAAACATATTGCTTTTGAAAACCGACAAAAGATCTTTCTCTTGTATATAGTTTCTTTTACATATTAAGCCACAGATGTTTTACAGAATTTTAAGAAGCACCAATCAAATTATTTATATATTTAACTAAAACCTTTGGTGTGTCAGTGTTTAGTTGATAACCATAATTTTTTTTAAACCTCAGTACCATTAGTGCGATCTAGAGTTTCCCATTTTTGCACTAGGTCAAAATTTTATAATTAAAATCAACCAAGTGGTACTCAATAACTTTTAAAAAGATAATGTCAATAGTGTTCTAAACAGGTACGAGGATCGCCTTTTAAGTTTTTACAAACGAACACTAGATGGCGCTATTGAGATGAGACACTACCATTGTTGTAAAATTTGACACTTGTTATTGTTAAAATAGTGGTAGCTCAGGAATTGGCCGAGTAGTTTGTTTACAGTGAGCATTAAAAAAAAAATTTTAGATGAAGGTTTTCGTTGGATGATTTTTTACGATTTTAGTAAAAGCCTAACTGAACAATATCGTCTCAAATCGCTCCGTTCAATTTTTGGTATTGAATCACCATCAACAAAGACTGTTTACAATTGGTTTGCAGAATCTCGTCATGGTCGTGCTTTCGTCAGCGATGAATTTTGCGAAGGTTGACCAAAATCGGTTGTTCCAAAAAATATCGGAGCTGTACGCAACATGATTAAAGAGGATCGGGATATAACTTAAAATAGGGGCATGCTTAGGCATGTCGAACACCTCAGTATATTCGCTGTGAAAAAGATCTGTTCCCAATGGATTCCGCAAAATTTGACCGAAACTCAAAAACAGGCTCGTGTTAATTAGTGTAAGGAAATACTTAAAAAATTCGACCAAGGACATAAAAAATTCGTATATAACATCGCAACAGGAGGCGAAGCTTGGATATATCTGCATGAGCCGGTAACTAAGTAAGAAGCAACTGCTTGGGTGTTCCACGATGAATCCAACAAAAGTGGTTCGATCGCGAAGCAGGTGCAAGAAAATAATCGCTTATTTTTTTTTTATACTGGACATGTTGCAACTACTGCTCTAGAGGATCGAAGAACAATTGATGATGAATGGTATACAACAATTTGTTTGCCAGAAGTCATCGATACAATCAGGAAATAGAACCAAAAACGTCGCTTCATTCGAATTGATTCAGCCGATACTTGGTGGAATGTAACCCAACTGAAAGTTATCAAAAAATTATTAAATCAATGACATCTAATTGTAAAAGTTTGTTTAGTGATAAAGATTCTAGAAATCTCACTCTTATGAACCCACAAATCCCTAAACTATATTCACTAATAAAACTTCACAAAACGGGTTACCCTATAAGGCCTAGTATCTGCTTTTTATTATTGTTATCAAGCTTTCGCTGTCTAACGGTAGCTTCTTCTGGATACTAAAAATGCAGACAAGGTACAGAAAAATAAAGCTAAGACGTACGATGTCGTAACTTTATTTTTCTGGACCTTGCGTTTCCCAGTAATTAAACTTCCGATTGTTTTCAAGTGCCAACCTTATAAGGCCAGTAGTATCTTTTGTGTCAGCCCCATCTTACAAACTATTAAAACGTCTTGTTCAAATACTCATAGACAACACTAAATTTAAACCTAAATTTGCAATAAAAAATTCACAACAACTAGTTGAAAACATCAAACATTTAAAGTTAGCTGACAATTCAAAATTAATCTCTTTCGATGTTCAAAATCTTTTTCCAAGCATACCAAGTAGGGAAACTATATTACTAATTGAAAAACTTCTTTCTGAAATCAAGATCAACCCAATAATAAAACAAGAGATCTTAAATTGCTTCAAAGTTTGCCTAGAACAAAATTATTTTGAATTTAATAACGACCTATACAACAGACTAGACGGTCTCATAATGGGCAATCCACTTAGTCCTCTTTTGGCGGAAATATTTATGAATAACATAGAAAACCAAATAAGCATATACTGGCATAGATATGTTGATGATATCTTACGTTGTTTTACAGGAAGTGATAGACAATTTGCCACATTTCAAAACTTTTTGAATAATATACACTAAAATATAAAATTGACCAGTGAAGTTGAAATCAACAATAGCTTAAACTTCCTTAACCTAACAATAGAAAGACATAATAACAAACACAGTTTTTCTATTTACCATAAACCGTCACATACTGACATAATTATCCATAACAACTCGTGTCATCCACCAAGTTACAAACTTGCAGTTTTCCATAATATGATTCACAGACTAATCAATATTCCTCTAAACCAAGACGATTTTCAAAAAGAACTTAATATTATAAAACAATTAGCAGTAAATAATGACTATTCACCATCCATAATAGATAATATTCTCAAGAAAAAAAAATACAAAAAAGCCATTAGTACAGTTTTTCCGAATAATAAAGAACCTTATAAAAACGTAAAGTCAATAACGTGCTATGGTCGATGCAGCACTAACTTAAATATTTTCTTGAGAAAATTAAATATTAACACAGCGTTTAAAACATCCAACACACTTGGCAAATTTATAAAAAATAACAAAACTAAAACAGATAGAGACAATAGATCCGGAATATACAAATTAAATTGTGGAAATTGTTCAAAAACATATATAGGTCAAACAGGAAGTAGTTTTTCAAAAAGAATTAAAGGACATGCTTTATCATACATCAATAAAAAAAAATAACTCAAATTACGCAAATCATTTAATTGAAACTTAATTACCTAGAATCTTTAGAAATAAACGAATTGAAAAATTCAGATTCCTTAATAAATGAACAATTAGACTTAAATAATTCACCATTACTAAATTTATTTTAATTAAATTATTTTATTACATGCCATAAATTGTGAACCAACCATTTATTATAGTAATTTTATGCTCATTTTGTAACAAACCATCTGAAGAAGCTGTCGTACAACGAAACATGTCATGATGTTAAAAATAAAAAAAATTTAGTGGAAATTTAAGTAGTGTTTTACTTCTTGCAAAACTTCTCCATCATGACAATGCCAGCTCTCACACAGCACGTCAAACAATTGATTTTTTGACGGAGAAAAACATCCAATTCATGTCTTATTGCCCGTATTCATCTGGTTTAACGCCTAACGCATGCAAAAGTATATAAATCTTAAAGGCGAATATTTTGAGAAACAAAAAATGATTTCTACTAATAATTTTTTTTTGTCTGTCATTGTTTTTGTAAAAACTTAAATGGTAACTCTCGTAAGACTTGCTTTTCGCGAAGTAAAAGCAAACCATTTGCAAGGTAAATAAAGAATAGGCTGCCAGAAATTCTCGCCAATTACTTCATATCACAAGCCTCCAATACTTACTAGGCCATACTTTTCTCGTGGCCATGCTATAAAGCCTTAAGGTTTTCAAATATGAAATTACAGAGTGTAAGAGAAAATCCCCTGAGTTCCATAAGTGGTGATAAGTTACGGTATTACCTGTTGGGAAAACTTTTACTTTATATTTGTTTCTGCTGGGGCAAAGTATGAAGGTGTGTATACTGCTTTACTGCATGAACAGTTGAAATATGAGCGTGGTTTTAAGAATTATTACCCAGATAAAACAGATTGTTAATACTTGCTTGTAACTGTAGTCAGCAATATGAAAAGGATGTAAAATAAAGGACGATTTATTAGGCAAAATAGCGTTTTAATTTATTTTCAAACAAAATATCTTTTCTGGCATTGATCAAACATTATCTCATTAGAACGGTAATATTGCAAAAGTCTCAACTAGCAACCACTTTTGTGTTATGGTATTAGTTCTCAAGTCCTCTTAAATAGTAAGTTGTTTAACAACTGAGGTTCTTGGTAATTATATTATGTACAAGTAGATAATATATTGAAATAAAAATACATATTCAATTTCCCTGGAAAACTTGTCATCCTCTGAAAACATAGCTTTTCTCTCTAAATAATCAAGTCACTTTTGCGAAAAAAATATATCTTCAGTAGTACTTATATGGAGTGAAAAGTCATGCAACTTTTCTAGAGGTGGCAGCCCAAACAACAAAACCATGTGGTTTTCAGTTAGTGTCAACTCTCTAAGGTGGGGATTACGGTTTGTTTGTATATGGGCATTAATATCAATTCACGTGGAATTACGTTTCTTTCTCTCCTTTTTTAGTTTAGAGCAAGTAGAGTTAGGTTAAGATTGTGACTTCTTGAATTCTATTTAGGTTGTATTGTTTTCTTTTTGTGTATTGTATTTTTTTTTTTCGAACTCGGTCGACCACAGCACTGCTGCATTTTGCGGAGTATAAAATAAAGACGCTTATTATTATGATTGGTTTTGTTTTTCTTTCTCACATTTGGTCAATGTGGTTCCATGTCTGGCTGACGGGCCTAAACCAAGTCACCACGAACGCATTACCATTGTGTATTAAGGAATGACCTGACAATGTTACATGTTTTCAAAATCACTGACTTCTGAATATTTTTGTGTATGTTTGTGTTGAGTCCTAATTGTACTAAGTGTGGAGTGAATGTTGTTGGTATAACGCCTGTGGCTGATATGACGAGAGGGACAATGATGATGTTTTCTTGTTTCCATAGCCTTTTTAATTCTATTGCAAGGTCTTATTATTATTATTTTTTCTTTCTCACAATTGGTCAATGTGGTTCCATGTTTGACTGACGGGCTTAAGTCAAGTCAGCACAAACACTATTACCATTGTGTATTAAGGAATGACCTGACAATGTTACATGTTTTCAAAATCACTGACTTCTGAATGTTTTTGTGTGTTTGTGTTGAGTTCTATTTGTACAAAGTGTGATGTAAATGTTGTTGGTCTGGCCTGTGACTGATATGACTAGGGGAACAATGATGACTTTTCTTGTTTCCATAGCCTTTTTATTTCTGTTGCAAGGTCTTTGTATTTGGAGATTTTTTCTGTGTATTTCCTTTGGATGTTTGTGTCATTGGGGACAGCTATGTCAATTAGATAGGTACTGAAAAGTAATATCGGGTCTATTGGCAGGGACTGTTCTGTATGGACACTGATGTCCCAGTAGAGCTTGTAATCTTTATTTGGAAGTATACATAGATGTTGGTATGAATTTATAGTAGGGATCTGTATTTTCTATGAATTTGTATATTGTGGCTAGTGCTTGGTGAACTACTTTTACCGCTGAGTCATATCTGGTTGTGCATTCCGTTCCGGCTAATATTTTACATCCGCTTGTTATGTGTTCGATCGTTTCTTTATGCTGGTAGCATTTCCTGCATCGGTCTTCTGTAATAGTTGGGTCTTTGATGATATGCTTGTGGTAGTTTCTGGTTCATATGACTTTATTCTGGATTGCAAGTAAGAACTCTTCTGTTTCAGGAAATAGCAGTCTATACTGTAACCAGTATATTATTTACGTGGTCTTGTTCTATATGGTATCTGTATTTTCTGTGGAGTGTTTTTTCTGATCACGTTTTCATCTTTTCCTGTTGTACCTGGGTATGACTGTGTGTGACTGCTAGGTAGTCTGCCCGGGATAAGTCGAGAGGTGTGTAGTTTTTGTCTACTTTCACTGCTGCTATGTGGAGGCTGGTTTGCTTGGTGTGAAAGAATTTCCTAAGTGCTTGTATTTGTTTTGTGCGTAGTGATCTTATATCTATAATTCCTCTTCCTTCTGTCTTCCTCTCGAGAGTAAGTCTTTTTTTGCATGTGTTGGTGTGTAATTTCCTGTATTTGATGAATTGAGAATGTGGATGTGAAAGTTTTTTTATGTCTGTGTCTGACTATTTGATGATACCAAATGAATATGTGAGTATAGGTATAGCGAACGTGTTGACGGCTTTTATTATTATTAACGTATACAAAAACGTTCTTCTTTGTCACATTTGGTTAATGTGGTTCCATGTTTGGCTGACGGACCCAAGCCAAGTCAACACAAACACCATTACCACTGTGTACTAAGGAATGACCTGACAATGTTACATGTTTTCAAAATCACTGACTTCTGAATGTTTCTATGTATGTTTGTGTTGAGTCCTAATTGTACTAAGTGTGGTGTGAATGTTGTTAGCGTAAGGTCTGTTGCCTTGGGGACAATGATGACTTTTTCTTGTTTCCATAGTCTTTTTTTTTCTGTTGTAAGGTCTGTGTATTTGGAGATTTTTTCTGTGTATTTCGTTTGCATGTTTCTGTCGTTGGGGACAGCTATGTCAATTAGATAGGTGACCTTTCGTTTTTTGCGTTGAAAAGTAATATCGGGTCTATTGGCGGAGATTGTTTTATCTGTATGGATACTGATATCCCAGTAGAGCTTGTAATCTTTATTTTCAATTATGGATATTGGTGTGTACTTGTAGTAGGGATCTGTGTTTTCTATGAGTTTGTATGTTGTGGCTAGTGCTTGGTAATCACTGTTGCCGCTGAGTCATGTCTGGCTGTGTATTCCGTTCCGGATAATATGTTACATCCGCTTGTTATGTGTTCGATGGTTTCTTTCTGCTGGTGGTATTTCCTGCATCTGTCTTCTGTAATAGTTGGTTCTTTGATGATTTGCTTTTGGTAGTTTCTGGTTAATATGACTTTATCTTAGATGGCAAGTAAGAAGCCTTCTGTTTCAGGGAATAGCTGACAATCCCGTAACCAGGTGTATGATTGTTTTTTATTTACGTAGTCTTATTCTATGTGGTATCTGTGTTTTCCGTGGAGTTTTTTTCTAACAACGTTTTCATCTTTTCCTGTTGTAATTGGGTGTGACTGTGGGTGTCAGCTGGGTGGTCTGCCCGGGATAAGTCGAGAGGTGTGTAGTTGTCTGCTTTCACTGTTGCTGTGTGGAGGCTGGTTTGCGTGGTGTGAAAGAAGTTCCTAAGTGCTTGTATTTGTTCTGTGTAGTGATCTGGTATCTATGATTCCTCTTCCTTCCTCTCGATGGTATTATTATTATTATTTTTATATTGTTTTTCTTTAAAAGTCTCAGGACTTTTCACCTGAGGTAGTAGTAGTAGTGTTAACCGAATAGAATACAGGCTGTAATTATTTTCTAAAGCACTGATCATTGTATTTTCTTTCTTTTTTACGGAAACTTAACTGGATCGAAGAAAAAATAACTGCCTCTGGTAATTTATGAAATCAACAAACTTCTTAACAAGTATTCCTCCGCTTAATAATTTCTTTTAGGAAACTGCATTAAAATTTGTTGTGAAGTCTGTTTATTTTTTTAAAACTTTTTCTTTATGTTCAAAAAGAGAACGACGGTTTTAATCCAACTTTTTAGTTTCGTCGATGTCCTGAACTAAACTAACGTAATTGAAAGTTTGTATGAAATTTTATCTCGAAGAAGGAGTTTTCGGGAAAAATTATAATTCGTTAACCGGATTTATATATTTTTTACTTATTTATAATAAAAATGTAATCATTTTAAAACGTATGAGGGCAATTTGATAAACTTCTGGCTGAGCATAGAAAGAATAAGCAAATCTCAAAACAAAAATAGTCGCCTTTCAAGTTTATACAATTAGTGTAAAGGTTATAAAGTAAATCTTCTTATTCTTCTTCTTATTTCTTATATGGTGTATCATATAAGTAGGCATACTGCCCATTAGGCCTCTTCCGATGTGAACCCCCAGCATTCCTTCCACCTTTTCGGAGATCTGCCCCTAGTTCTTCTACCGCAGGGTTTATGGCGTTTGGCCCTTTTTACCAGTCTGTTGTCATCCATCCGATCTACGTGTTTATTCGATTGTTTTCTTCTAGTTTTGGTCCTTTTGGATATTTCTTGGTTCTTGTAGATCTTTGTTGCGGATTCTGTCGTGGATAGTTTTTCCATGTATGTCCCTAATAACCTTCATTTCTGTTGCCCTCATCGTTTGTGCTGTTTTACATATGTCAGCTCTTGTTTCTACAACATATGTGAGGATCGGTCTCACTGTTGTCTTGTATATTCTTATTTTACTTTCCACTGTGAGATATTTATTTTTCCATACTACATCTGTCAAACAACTTGCTATTAGAGATGCTGTTTAAGTCTCCGTAGCTTATTATCATGGTTCCCAGGTATTTGAAATTATTAACTTGCTCAATAATACTTCCCAATAAAGGTAGCCCTTTCAAAAAAATCTTTGCCTTCGACGGCATTCAAGTTAGTGGGCAATAACTTGGGAGCAAATATTTTTTGATATGAGGATGTCGTATGAACAGAAAAGAGGGCTTCTCAAAAGCTGAGAATCCTATTTCCAACTAGACAGCTTTACACCTCATAACAAACATTAATTCTGTACAAAGCTCGAATTCGGCCTCCCATGTTTGGGGCTCTGCTCCCAAACATACGAGGGCCGTCATTTAAGTTTTTACAAACGATCCCTAGATGGGGCTATTGAGCTGTGACATTAGCATTGTTGTAAAATTTGACATTTGTTATTTAGAGTGAGCGTTTAAAAAAAAATCTTTTGTGAACAAACGGGCACTTGACGTGAAGGTTTTTGTTGGATGATTTTTTACGATTTTAGTAAGGCCTAACTCAAGAACAATGTGTCGAATCGTTCAACTTTTGGTAATGAATCACCACCTGAAAAGACTATTTATAATTCGTTTGCAGAATTTCGTCATGGTCGTGCTTCCGTCAGCGATGAATTTCGTTAAGGTTGGCCAAAATTGGTCGTTATTCCAAAAAACATCAACGCTGTGCGGAACATGAAAGAAGAGGATAGGCATGTGACTTACCGTGAGATAGACGCATCCTCAGGCATATCGAGGACTGCAGTACATTTCATTTTGCATGAACATTTAGCTGTGAAAAAGATTTGTTCCCAATAGCTTCCGCATAATTTGACCGAAACTCAAAAACAGGCTCGTGCCAATTGATGTAAGGAAATGCTCAAAAAATTCGACCGAAGACATGCAAAATACTTATACAACATCATAACAGGAGATGAAACTTGGATATATTCTTATAAGACGAAAATTAAGCAACAAGCGACTGTTTGGATGTTCCGAGATGAACCGAATTCAACAAAAGTGGTTGGTTCGCGAAGCACTTCCAAGAATATGATCGATTGTTCTTTGGTTATTCTGGACATGTTGCAACCATTGCTTTAGAGGTCGAAGAACAGTTGATGCTGAATGGTATACAACAATTTGTTTGCCAAAAGTCATCGATGAAATCATTAAAAACAACCGAAAACGTTGCATCTTTCTTCATCATGACAATGCCAGCTCGCACAAAGCACGTCAAAGAAATGATTATTTGACGGAGAACAACTTCGAATTAATGTCTTATTCCCTGTATTCACCTGATTTATCGCCTAATGATTTCTTTTTTTTTTTCGAATATTAAAAAAAAAGCGTGGGCAGTGATTTTCATCACCTCCAGAGGCTACTAAATCTTTCCAAAACCATGTTTTTGGAGTACCAACTTCAGAGTGAAAAAAAATGGTTCGAAAATTGGTTCGAACGCATGCAAAAGCGTATAAATCTTAATAGCGAATAGTCTGAGAAACAATAGAACGATTTGTACCAAAAGGTTGATTTCTTTTATTGTTTTTGTAAAAAGATGGAACATCCGTAATAAATACTCGGCAAACCTCCTTAATGGTGACTCAAAAAAAATTTCGAGGAAATAAGTATTTGAAAATAAATGAGTTGAAAATTCCACCGGGTATTTTGGATGGCAACTACACCTGGAATTTCCATCTAAAATACCAAAAAAATGTATAAAAAATTATTGCAGCTCGTCTGTAATAACAGGTGGCCAGTGTAGTTGTGTTGCTAAGGCTTTAGGGCGATGTAAGCATATTTATGCTGTCATTCATTATGTCAACAATGATCGAGGATTATCAAAAACCAGTATCGAGCAAGAATGGCGCAGATCATCGGTCGCTCAAATGTACAAGGAAAAATATTCAGGTGGTAAATTAATATCGAACCTTTTTCATGCCAAACCATCGAGTTCACGCCATGACACATACATCCCGGAGGTGGCGTTTAAGCCAGAAGATTTTGCCAACAAAAATTGCGCGATTCGCCTAATTTTAACGAAAAAAAATCGACTTTGGAAGAACGTCGAAAAAGAGAACAACTGGAAATTCTGAGCCGTAGAATATTGTATTGGGCGAATTCCCTTTACTATTTTATCAGCCAACCACACACTTCTCTCCGCGACTTTTTATTGATATTTTATCCATAATTGTTAACACAATACTACAAATACAACAATCACACAAACACATCAACATTCGGAGAAAGTGCGAATTTCCGCCACCGCTGGCGCTGCTAGTTTACAGTAAACTCCGTTCGAAGCGAATAGCGGCTGCTAAGTACATGTCGAAGTCGAAGACATTCGTTAGAATGTAGATGAAACCATCATGTTGATACCTATCAGAACACATGTGACTGAATAATCTGTTAACACAATTCGAAATGTGATTTTTTCACGAATACAATATTTACTTTTATCAAGAAAAGTAAAAACGTCATCATGTTTTTTTTTTAAAAAATTTTTATCTAACTTTTTAGGTTTACAAAATTTTCTTCAGGACCTTTTTAAATGAAAAGGACAGTGTGCAAAAACGCGAACTTTTATCAACTTTAGTGTCTAAATGCGATCAGATGAAATTAAATTTGCTGTTTCCGTCGTTACAAAGAAGTTACCGACACAAGGAGTTTCGAAGGAGTTTTTTGACCTAACTTCGTGAATATATATCGTTAAATTTAGGTAAAGTAAAATACTTTCGTCGTATTTAAAGTTAAAACTTTTATTTGTGTATCAACAGTTCGCAGATAAAATTTCTTCTGGTTCAGGTCCATTGAGAATAACTTGCAAGTTTATTTTCAAAGCGAAAAAGAACTTCTCCCGAAAGTTTTGAATTTTGTTTAGCGTATGGTGGCCGGAATTAGCTACGGAATACAAAAGTAGGGTACAAAATTTTAAATTAAATGATACCGAAAGGGATACAAGTGGATCTTTGTTAAATTGGGGAAAATTATATTACATTTCAAGTAATAATCATAAATTATTTTGGAAAAGTTCGTTTCATTCGACTTCAAGTTTTATTGGCCTACCTACGTGTATTTACAAAAGGTTAAAATAAGTATATCAATTACAAAACGTACCAACCTCGAAAGGGAAGCTTTTACGACTGTAAAAATCAATATCAACTACAGAAATTTAACAATCTTCGTATTTTAGCAGTTATTTATCATATTTTCATCTGTGAATCTATCTTTGGATGCGTTTAGTAGCATCGCGATTTATCAGCCAAGCTAGGATCGACAGAGAAGTGAATAGGAACGTGTGTATCGTAGTACTAGCACAAAGAATGAGTAAGATATAACCATTTATATCTCCTTCAATTTTAAGTCTAGTTTGGAAAGCATACCTGCCTTTTATCGGGGGCTGTTCAAGGCTGCAATCCGATAGAGAAATAGATTGTTTTATCGAGTTACTAATAACTGCCGCCAGGTAGCGCGATTGTTAGGACCCTACCCCACAGAAATAAAAATCTATTTTCTATTCATGAAGGTTGGCGATCCATATAACTAAACGAACTTTAAAAACTCCTGCTAGAAAAAAAATCACCCTAAGCACATCCAAACCACCCTCGCATGTCTTTCAGCCAAGAAGTTTGTCGTCTTTTGATCAATCGCTTGCCCTTTATTTTGCCTTTAATAACACAGCCCCACAAAAAAAAAAGAAGTGGGGTATACTTTTGATGCGATATATCAGATCCGTAGTATTTTTGCCCGCTGATCACGAATCTGACGTCAGAATATCGCCATCACATCTCAATTTTTTTAACCTCAAAAAATAGGTAAAAATTAGTAAAAATTAAGAAAAATATACTCCTAAAAAATTGATTCAAGCTTTTTCATGAATCCAAAGATGTATTAATATGTATTCGGACACGCTAAGCTAATATTCATCGGTTGGATTGAGCCATACAGTTCTGTTTTCTTTCTAACCTCAATAAATCAGACAGATATAGTACTTCTCGAATGCAAAAACGAATTCAAATTAAAATTCAACCGATCCTTACCAAATTTGGTACACGGGGACTTTTTGGGTCGCTGATCACGAATCTGAGGTTGGATTTGCAAAATTCAAGATGGCAGATGTTTTCGCGCCATTTTGAACGCCGAGAAAATTCATCGGTCGATTTTTATTCTTCTACCTGCATCCAGGGCACCTCCACGTGGTGACGGTGGGCAACGGTGTTACTCCACTAGCCGGCAGAGTCCCTGGATAACGGCTTAGATGCCGTCATGGCAGGTAGAAGAAAGAGAATTACAATGCAGGGACTCGGAAACCCAGTATCGGCGGTTGGTCAGGGTGGGAAAGCGGGCCCGCAGCCGTCGTCATCCAGCGACCGTAGCTCTTCATGTGTGGGTGACTTGGCTCATGTAGAGTATAATGCTACAAGAAAACGGTCTCACGGTACAAGGACTTTTCATAAGTGCGATAAAAACAGTGATTCATTTTGTTATATTTGCTGTCAACACGTATTGGGTAAAATGGAGTCACCGATAACGGATAAGATTAAAAACTTATATAAGGATTGTTTTAACATTGAAATACAGCACCAGGATACAGATTGGGTTCCCCACATCATTTGCAGTTCTTGCAAAATAATGTTGTACATCAATAAGAAGGCGATTAAATATTCCAGACCAGCAATATGGAATAGACCATACAGTGGAAATGATTGCTACTTTTGTATGAATGTTGTATCTAGGCATAACCGAAAAAATAAAAGCACTATTATTTATAACGATGTTTCGACAGTAACAAGACCAACTAAACTAATTCCGCCTCCTGAACCACTTGATGCTGATGTTATGGAAACAAATGATTTCACCTTATCAGTTCATGCCGAAAACATTGAGACTGTCGAAAAAGATTCAAACACTGTTACTAATGAATGTTCTAGTGACAACCTATCATATACTAGTGACACAGATAAAGAATTTCTACCATACAACCGTAAACCAGAACCAATACTCGTATCACAGTCAGAACTTAGTGATCTAGTCAGAGATTTAGGCTTATCCAAAGATGGTTCAGAGCATCTTGCTTCCTTTTTAAAGAAAAGACATTTACTTAAGCCAGAAGCTACGATTTCTTATTATAGAAACAGAGATGAAGAATTTCGAAAATATTTCACAATGGACGAGGAATTGTCACTTTCATATTGTATCGATGTAAAAGGTCTAATGAATGAATTTCAAAATAACTCATACGATCCTGAAGAATGGAGACTGTTCATTGATTCTTCTAAACGGAGCATTAAGGCAGTTTTGCTGCATAATACCAACGTTTACGCTCCCATTCCAATTGCTCATTCCATAGTTATGGAAGAGCAATATGAAAAAATGAAGCAGCTTTTGATAAAAATAAAATATGCTGATCATAACTGGAAAATTTGTGGAGATCTGAAAATTGTAACAATATTGCTTGGCCAACAGTCAGGGTTTACACTTTAGCCCTGTTATAAATGTCTGTGGCATAGCAGAGACAGGGAACGTCATTATAAGAAAAAAATTTGGCCAACAAGAGAATCGTTCACTCCTGGTGAAAATAATGTATTGTTTCCACCATTGGTAGATCCAGGAAAAGTTCTTATTCCCCCGCTTCACATTAAGCTTGGACTTATGAAGCAATTCACGAGAGCATTAGATACAAACGGCCCATGTTTCAAATATTTGCATTAACAATTTCCGAAATTTTCTGAAGCTAAAATTAAGGCAGGCGTATTTGACGGGCCACAAATAAGAAAATTGTTTCAAGATTCATTATTTGTTACTAAAATGAATAAAGTTGAAAAAGCTGCTTGGCTTAGTTTTAAAGAAGTTGCAACAAACTTTTTGGGAAATAATAAAAGTCCTAAGTACAAAGAAATAGTCGAGAAAATGGTAAAAAATTTTCAAACATTAGGTTGCTTAATGAATCTAAAATTACATTTCCTGGACTCCCACATCGATGATTTCCCAGATAATCTCGGTGACTACAGTGAGGAGCAAGGGGAACATTTTCACCAAGATCTGAAAATCATAGAAAATCGGTATCAAGGACGATGGGATGACCATATGCTAGCGGACTATTGCTGGTCGCTAAAAAGAGAAACAAGTCCTCAAAAGCGTTTGGGCAGAAAGCCTTTGAATAGGTCATTCGCGGAAAAAAGAACAAGATACAGCCAAAAAAAAGAAAGTTAGGCGCGGGTCTAACCTTCGCAATTCTAGGGCTTAAGGGTCTACTATTTGAGAGTATATGGTTTAAAAGTCCTGGTTTTGAGTTTATTGGGTCTCATTTTTAAAGTTACAGGGTAGCGTGTCCGAATACATATTAATACATCTTTGGATTCATGAAAAAGCTTGAATCAATTTTTTAGGAGTATATTTTTCTTAATTTTTACTAATTTTTACCTATTTTTTGAGGTTAGAAAAAAATTGAGATGTGATGGCGATATTCTGACGTCAGATTCGTGATCAGCGGACAAAAATACTACGGATCTGATATATCGCATCAAAAGTATACCCCACTTTTTTTTTTGTGGGGCTGTGTAATTAAATGTAGTGATTTGTATTTTGGGCCCTTTTGTTATTTTTGTGGGTGTCAGTAATTCTTTTGCTTCTTCTTTCTTTTTATTACCTCTGTGTTTTTTTATTTTCTTTACCCAGGAAATGGGAAGCAGTCGTTTCTCTGAGTGAGAGTTAAGAGTCCAGCACTCACATCCATACAAGAGCACCGAGAATATATACGCTCTCACCATTCTTATTCAGAGTTCGAGTTCGAGACTTGAGAAAAATTATCATCCATTCTTGAAATATATCTCCATTCTTGAATCCCACTTTTTATTTCTCCTCCTCCTTCTCCTGACAATAAGTCCTCCCAATAGTCCCTTTCGTTAACAAGACGAACGGCATTGTGTCGGCTCTCGAACCTGATCCGACTAGCAATATAGAGACCGGCTTCTGGGTCTACGGTCGTTTATTTTTCCTTATATGACTAGCAGCTCCATATCGTTATTCCGCCTAGCTATGTGGCCAAAATATAGCAACATTTTTTTAAGGATGGTGTCAGTTATTCTTTTAGCTACTCCTAGTTCTTCTAGAATCGAAATATTGGTTCTGTATAAAGTCCATGGTATACGCAGTAGTCTGTGATAACACCACATCTCATACGCGAGTCGAATTTTTGTTGTTTTAAATATATTGCGATCAAATCAAATTTTGGCCGGAAATCCAATCCACAGCTTTGCAGATGACAGTACGATTATCTCTTCATTCACTTTGGACGCTCGGACATCGGTTACTCAAACGAATATCCGCAGACACCGGGAAGTCGTTCAACTTAACAAAGACCTGGAAGAAATTCTATCTTGGGGTTACAATAACCAAGTGGAATTTAACGCTAGAAAAACCCAGGCGGCAGTTTTTTCTAAAAAAGTTAACGTTGCTGAACCCGACATGGTTATAGCGGGGTACTTCATTCCTCTAACATCGTTACTCAATTTGTTGTGCGTTAATTTGGGAGCAAATATGTCCTGGCATGAACATGTCGCAGGCATAGCAAGGAGAGCTTCTCAAAAGTTGGGAATATTATTTCGAAACAGAACGCTTTACACTCCACAACAACTCTTAATTATTTACAAAGTTCAAATTCGACCAACTATGGAATACTGCTCCCATGTTTGGGACTCCTATCTCAAACATACATTGCATTTGTTGGATTCTATTCAGAGAAGAGCTGTTTGTCTGATTGGAGACCCGGAACTGACCGGCGGCCTTAATTCGCTAGAACATCGAAAAACGGTTGGCGACTTGAGCCTATTCTACAAGTGAAGGGTCCAGGGGAAAAACAACTTAAGTCCACAAAATCTAATTTCGAGAAAATTGAAATTTAGCGTTCCAAGTCTCTAAAATGCCAGTAAACTGCCGAATTAAGTTTAAAAAATTAATAGATATGGTTCATAAAAGTGTTTTCTGTGTAATTCTTCAAAAAATTTCATGAAAATATATAAACAGGGTCCACAGAGGCATTTTTTGTAAAAAACAGCTGGACTTACGTTGTTTTTTTTTTTCCCTGTAAGTTGGGTACCTATAAAAAAACTAATAAATTAATGTTTATCACAATTTTTCTTTATTAAAAAACAGAAACTTTACTGTATTACATAAATAATCTAAAAGCTAATTATTTTTTGTATCAACAAAAATAATGTTATTTATTATTTATAACTTTGTTTTATAAGTTTTATTTGTTTTAAAAAAGGCAAGCAAATAAAGTTGCTTATTTATTTAAAAAGTTGAAAAAAAAAAATATTTATTATTTTAAAAGTTAAAAAAAAATCGCTCATTGATCAATGTCAATAGGAGGATCATCGATATAATCGTCAGCGTCATCATTATCTTCATGATCATCATGTGGCAACTCCATATAAATTTTTTTTGATTGCGGCCGTTCTACAAATTTGGATAGGTGGAGTAAGTCCCTATATTTGGCCTTCTTAATGGGTACTTTTTCAGTGTATAAGCTCTTCAGTTCAATATTTTTTTTTCGGATTCAGAATTAGTACTATTCTCTTTCTTTCCCTTCGGATTTCGAACGGCTTTTCTTTTCTTTACAATGGGCTTATTTTCATAAGGGCCGAAATAGGTGGACTTGTAAAATATCGCATCTTGGTTTTTGTCTTTTAAAACTTGCATCATGCGAATTGGTCTTGTCTGAAATGGACACTTTGGTTTATATAAAGGTGACAAATAATCAGTCCAATTTTGAAAAACAAATTTTTTCCACAGTCTATAACTTCAAAAGCTGTTGGTTTATCTCGAGATGTACATAAAACCTCTCTCCAGTCGTCTGAGTGCTCAACGTATGATTTTTGGTTAACTAGCCCCATATTTTTATCGCACTCTAAGTAAGAATGCCCTCTAATCGGAAATACCACCTTAATGGAATCAAACCTTTCCTTTTTTGTTACTAAAAAGTGAATCATTCTAAATACTGTGTAGTTCTTATTTTGGCCGGCACAGGAGTCACAAAAGATTACTAGTTCTTTGACATCCAAAGGCAAAATTTTGTATACAAAATGGTATAGCATTGAACATACATCGTCTGCACCTTTTTTAGCCACAGACTCGTCGTACGTATAGAATATAGATCTTGAATTTGACAATATGTGAATGTTGAAGCTGATAAAGTTCAGCTGGCGCCTGTAATATACGTCATTAGTTGTTATATTAGGGCAAGGTAAATTTTTCTGAAAATCCATTGCAATAGCTTGGATAGCTGAATTCTTTACTGATTTTTTGCGATAATGTCGTTTCAAGGAATAGAAACGATCAGCTTTGGTTAAATGAAGCTTATATTCTTGTTCTTTTTGTGCAGTTTGTGCAGTTAATGACTCGGTCAATCTTAAATCTTCATCACCAGACTTAATTTTTTCTTTCAATACTTTAATTTCACTTTTCAGGACATCACAAGTACTACAAGTGTCTTTCCTTGGATATCCAAAGGAAATATTAAAATTGTTTTCGAAAATCTGTCTAAATGTTTCGTACGAAACTTTGTTTTGGGGAAATTTTTGATCGTACATACACCAGACTTTTTTAATATTCAAGTCATCCGGTAGATATAGCTTTTTAGTGTCTTTCAATGAGTAATGAGATTTTCTTCCCCTCAAATTTTTAATGAAATCATTGACTTGATTTTTGGTACCTTCTAAAAGTTTGTGGGGACGGTTATTGTGTTTACCACGTTTATCTTTGGGCGACTGGCCAGTACAAATCAAACTTTTTTTAATAGTTTTAATTCTTTCTTCTGTAACCCCATGTAACGAAATAAATGCTTTTTGGCAAACTTGTATATCTTGGGTATTATTGTTTTCCCCTTGTACTAATCTGACACGATAATTAAAAGATGCTGCCTTAGCCATGGCAATATCTTTTTGTCTGGGACGCCTTCGGATTACAGGAAGAGTTGTCATTAGACCGCATAAATATGAGTTTTGATCATTATAGCTTTCTAATTCATTAAATTCACGAATAATTCTCATACGTTCGGCATTAGATATAATATCAAAACAGCGAAATCTTTTACATTCACAGTTAGGGCCAGTTTCGTGAGATGCTACTCTAAGTTTTTTCATAACGTCTGTTATCCTACCTGTTTTTTTTCGTTTTTTTGTAGGTCCATGATTTGATTTTAGCTCTTTGTCAGATGAACTATCACAATCACTTATCATAATTTTTAATAATAAAAATGTTTATTTCAAAAGAAAACTGATTGTAAACACACTAAAACCTTTGCATAAAGAACTTTACTAAAATAAATCAATCAAAACACTGACTGACTGAAGTGACAGAAAGTGTCTGACGTAATACTTTAAAGAATGTCATAAGGCGCCCGCCTTCAATAGATAGCAGCACTAACTCGATTTTGAAATAAAATGGACTTAAGTTGTTTTTCCCCTGGACCCTTCATTTATATGGACTAGGTTTGATATCCATCAATGTTGAATAAACTAGCTGAAAGCTATGGTATTTCTTCAATAGCTAGCAGCACTAACTCGATTTTGAAATAAAATGGACTTAAGTTGTTTTTCCCCTGGACCCTTCAAGTATTTTCATAGAAGGTGTTCGAAGGATGTAGCCCGCTTAATTCCTCTCAGAGCGGTGCATGTGTCTTTTATATGGAGAACATCATCCCTTTGGAATAATTTGCCCAGGGCTGTGTTTCCCACCTAGTACAGAGATTCAAGAACAACGTGAATCGCTTTTTCCGCACACGTGTCGCCTCTGTAGCACTTTAGGGACTTCCCTGCAGCACGTGAGCTAGACCCATAACAAAAAAACAGAGTTCTGAATCTTCGACATGTTGCTTCTTTTGATCAATCGTGAGAGTCCGCGGCACCCATTGGACACATAGCTTTTTTCATATGCAAATACTCATGCAAAATATGTCTCACGCATTCTGTTGATATCTGAACGATGTCTGCTATCTCTCTGACTTTCACTTTGCGGTCATTTAGAACAATATGGTGGATATTTTTCAAACGGATACCCATAACATTGTGTTTGACGTAAAATCTAACTAGTTATTAATATTTTTAGTGTTCCATCTATATAAGATTACTTCGATGTCCGCCTGTCTATATGTCTGTCTGTCTGTCACACACGATTTACTCAGAAACTATTTGACATAGAAAGTTGCAATTTGGCATTAATATAGGAATTGATGGCCCCATCACAGACCTGTAGTTTCGAAAGTTAAATTTTGACTTAAAGGGTTAGTTTTGGGTAGTGAAATCGGAATTGAAAAAAACAATTTTACCAGGTCATCGAGTGGGGTGTCAAATGAAAGCTTGTAAGAAGAAGCGTTCAGAAATATATATAATGTAATACTTTCGCACTCTTGTATTATTTTTAAAAAAGTACGAAAAATCGCTTCCCCTCACCTTATCTCGAAAAGTACCGATCAAAAAATTCTCGAATATTCTCTACAGGGTGTAGATTGAACGAAAATTATTACGAGTGCATTATCTTTAATAATTATTATCTGGTATATAAAAAAACAAAAACTTCAAGGTCATCACTAAAGATAAGAAAAAAAACTTTATTGAAAACTCATTTGGGATGTATTTTTGAAGTCACTGATCATTTTGTACTTCCGTAACGAAAACTTTTATTTTAAAAGCAATCAACGTACGGAACACTAATTGCGCAAATCCGCGCACTTGACCGGTTATTATTTTAGTTTTAGTTTTTCTAAAACCCTAAATAAATTGAAATAAAAATGTTCCCTTTTAACACACTGTACAAAAATAGAAACTGATTTTTCTCTCTATTCTCTCAAAAGAGGTTTATTACCCTCAGTGGGGAGTTGAGCTTCAGCTATTTGTCTAATGAAAGTTTATGTGGATACACTGAGAAATACGATTTATTTTTTCTGATTTAGTGGCCGCAGTAAATCATCGCTTTATAGGTGAAGAAAATGAATGGAGTGAAAGTTTTGATACAGTTTGGTTAAGTACCTGCTATAACTTTTGTTTCTTATGTAAAAGCATATGTTTAGCTGATTATTTTTTATGAAATAAGCTACAATAGAGGCAGAGAAGAAATAAACAACTGGCAAGCCGCTATTTATTGAAACTGTCTGAAAAATTGTGTTTTCTGGATTTGCAGGGAAGTAAAAATTGTTAAGATAGGTAATTGCTACGAATTCATTTAGAATATATTTAGTGTTCCATACCAAAATTGAAAAACGGATGGAATGGAACTCATGGAATCACTTCAGTGTCTGTCATTGCCGATTTTTTCCGAAATTATTTGACCTAGAAAGTTGAAATATGTCACAAAAATAGGAACTGATGGAACAGTTTTGAAAGTTAAATTTTGACAAAAAAATGTTTTAGGGGGTGAAAAAATATTTTATAAGTTATTAAGTGAATAATGCAAAAGAATGACATTCATATATTTTTATTGTACAAGGTGAATCAACGATAGAGTAAAGTTTATTTTTTTTGTCTTGGCAACTATGATTTTATAGCGTAAGTGTATTAAAAACAAGGGTAAAAATTGAAAAATTCGAAATAAAACGAAAACTATTAGAAATAGGTATACGACATACTTAATAAAAGTTGGAGGGTTTTTGTATAATCTATCAGAAAATATAATAATATACAGGGTATGCCATTTAAAAAATTTGAGATTTTTGAATTTAAATTAGTCGAAATGCATAAATTTATTTTAAACACCCTGTAGCATCTAACTCAAATTTCTTTACATATATCTTTGCTTTCATCTCTAAAGAACGCTCGTACCAGTTATGAGTATTCCACCTTCAGAAACAATGGCGCTACTGGCAATTTTTTACAAAACTAAAAACTAGTATTTTTTTTTTAAATGAAATATTAGAAAAACTACTAGGTTTAGGTATATAATATTATTAATAAAAAAAGTTAAAATCTTACGTAGAATTTAAAAATAAATTAGAAAATAGGATGTTCCTTTTAAAAAAAATGTTATATCGGCCACACCCTGTATACTCAAAAACAATTTTAAACTGTGCCCCTTAACATTCCCTAAAACTATTGTATTTAACATTTTTTCGTCATTCCCGAAACAAATGAGATAATGAACTTTAGTCTATCGTTGATTCACCCTGTACGTTAAAGTATAAGAACAAATTTTTTTTTAATATGTTTTAAATTTTTTATTTTTTATCGGGTTAAATGAAGCACTGATGAAAATATGGCGCCTCCTTGTCTGTAAGATAACTTCACAAAAAATAATCCAATCTGCAAGAATAAAAGTTAATCTTGCAAAATAATGTAGTAGTTAAAAATTGTCGAAGAATTTTTTTTCAAAAATAAAAAATTTAAGGTGTTTCAAATTGTAAAATGCAATTTATTGTAAAACAAATGAAAACAGGCAAAGCCCATATTTTAGTAGTCTACCCACTGTTCTCTTATTCGTCCATCCATCCTGAGACATGTATCAGGGCTCATCAGTCGGGCTAGGATCGACAAACAAGAGAACAGAATTTCTAGTACTTATTGGAGTACGTACGGAACACAATGGTAAGATACAACGAATTGTACCAAATACGCATACCTAGTACTCAATCGGAGGTTGAGACAGCAGCCACAAGCCGACAGAGTGGTTGGCACAACCACACTAAAGGCAGGTAGCGCGGCTTGCAAGGGATCAACCTTAGAGTTTTTTTCGCAAACCGCGCTCTCTGCCTTTAGTGTTGGCTGTGCCAACCACTTTATCGGTTTGTGGCTGCTGCGTCAGCCTTCAGTTGAGTAC
Organism: Pachyrhynchus sulphureomaculatus; assembly: GCA_019049505.1. Classification (NCBI taxonomy): domain Eukaryota; kingdom Metazoa; phylum Arthropoda; class Insecta; order Coleoptera; family Curculionidae; genus Pachyrhynchus; species Pachyrhynchus sulphureomaculatus. The sequence goes on from CM032454.1 coordinate 186,398,612, forward strand.
TAGTATACAATTTTCGTCCAAAAAATTTATGAGTAATTACAGAGGTATACAAAAAAAAACCGGTCAAGTGCAAGTTGAACTTGCACAATTAGTGTTCCGTACGTTGATTGTTTTTAAAATAAAAAATTTTGTTAGGGTGGTATAAAATGATCAGTGACTTCACAAAACACCCCAAATGAGTTTTCAACAAAGTTTGTTTTCCAATCTTTACTGAAAACTGGTGACCTTTAAATTTTGTTTTTTTTTTATATACCAAATAAATTATTAAAGGTAATCCACTCGTGATAATTTTCGTTCAATATACCCCGTGGAGAATATTCCAGAATTTTTTCAAAATTTTTTGATCAGTATTTTTCGAGATAAGGTAAGGGACAGCGATTTTTTAAAAGTAATACGAAGAAAAGTGTGCGCAAGTATTACATTATATACGAGTATATATATATATAAAATATATATATATATATATATATATATATATATATATATATATATATATATATATATATATATATATATATATATTTACTCGTGTTTTCACAAGCTTTCATTTGACATCACACTCGATGACCTAGTAAAAAAAAATTTTTTTCACTTCCGATTTCACCCCTCAAAACGAACCCCTTAAGTCAAAATTTATGTTACGGTGGTATAAAAATGATCAGTGACTTCACAAAACACATCCCAAATGAGTTTTCAACAAAGTTTGTTTCCAATCTTTACTGAAATCTGATGACCTTGAAATTTTTGTTTTTTTATATATACCATATAAATTATTAAAGGTAATGCACTCGTGATAATTTTCGTTCAATCTACACCCCGTGGAGAATATTCCAGAATTTTTTCGAAATTTTTTGATAAGTACTTTTCGAGATAAGGCCCGGGACAGCGATTTTTTCGCGAATTTTTAAAAATAATACAAAGAAAAGTACGTGCAAGTATAATATTATATATATATATTTTTTACTCGTGTTTTCACAAGCTTTCATTTGACACCACACTCGATGACCTAGTAAAAAAATTTTTTCTTCGCTTCCGACTTCACCCCCCAAAACTAACCCTTTAAGTCAAAATTTAATTCTCAAAACTACATGGCTCTGATGAGGCCATCAATTCCTATATTATTACCAAAGTTCACCTTTCTATGTCAAATAGTTTCAGAGAAAATCGGGTGTGACAGACAGACAGACAGACAGACAGACAGACAGACAGACAGACAGACAGACAGACAGACAGACAGACAGACAGACAGACAGACAGACAGACAGACAGACAGACAGACAGACAGACAGACAGACACCGAAGTGATCTTATAAGTGTTCCGTACGGAACACTAAAAAGTGAGACACGTATTTTCTTAAATATTTTTTATGCCGAATCCAAAAAAATCATAAAAGAAGACATCCACGGTGAGGTTTTTTTCAGAAAACACACTTAAAGTTGCCAGAAAACTATTAAATTGAAAAAAATACATTTTAATAAATAATCTAAAACTGTATAATCATTAAAATTATGTAAAAAAACTATTATTTCGGACATCATTAAATGTTTTGAATCTATATTTATCATAAAAACTTAAAAATATTAGGTTTTAGTGTTTATGTTTAACAAAAAAAAAGCGCGTATACACCAACTTTAACTAAGTTTCGTAGCAAAATGCTGTTTAAAATAAATATGTGCAACCGCTAAATTAAAAAATTGTTTTTAATTTTTATTAACATTGGACAAAACTATTATTTCATCGCATTTATTTACTTAAAAAAGCATTTCACCAATCATATAGCACCTTTGTAAATGTTAAAAGCGAGTTTCTTGTTGAAACTGAACATAAAACTTTATTTTTTGATATCAAGTTAGGATTAAGAACTTGAAAAAGCGTTGGAAATAATTGTTCAATATTAATAAAAATTAAAAACAATTTTTTAATTTAGCGGTAATATTTTTAAATTTTTATGATAAATGTAGATTCAGAACATTCAAATATGTCCGAAATAATAGTATTATTACATAATTTTAATAATTATACAGTTTTACATTATTCATTAAAATGTTTTTTTTTTTTCAATTTGATAGTTTTCTGGTAACTTTAAGTGTGTTTTCTGAAAAAAACCTCATGGTGTATGTCTTTTTTTATGCTTTTTTTGAATTCAGCTTAAAAAAATACTTAAGAAAACACAGACAATTTTTTGTATACCTGTGTTACGAACGAATTATTTATAAAAACTTGTCTATTAGAAAAATTTAAAAAACCTCTCGACATTTTGTAGAAAAAGTAAATTATTAAGATTTAAAAAAAAAAAGCTAAAAAATATTAAAATCTGACAGTAATTTTGCAGACAGTGTCTGAAAACAGGTAGCGGTCCCAATCCGACGCCAGGTCACATTTAACGCTATAACTTTGTGATGGAATGGAATTTTATTCAATTTTTTTTTGAATAATTCTTAGATGTATAGAGAATAAAAATCCGTAAAAAAAGAAATCGAATTTTTGAAAATTCCATGTATATGGAATGAAAATTATCACGAGCGCCTTACCTATGACAATTTATCTTTTATATAAAAACAAAGATCCCGAAACAAACTTCGTTTGATATATGTTTCGTACTTGTATACAAGTCTCTAGTCTGTTAAATAAAAAATGTATAAACACGCAAGCACAGCAAGGGTCTAAAATAATTATTGTGGGAGATTTTAACAAAAATTTTTTGGAATTTGAAAGTCGAAACAGAAACCTAGTACTCTTTTTTATGGATACTCATACAGAACAGAAATTTTAAAGTGTGGTACGAGGAGCAACAAGCTGAGTTTTGATAATATAAAAAGTACATATTTTTTCATATACATTTAATTAAAATAAGACAGATAAGTAAAATGTTAGGGACTGAAAACTTTCCCTTCGATCAAATAATTCTGTTTTACAATAATTCTAAAAATCCTGTTCGCACAAAGAAACGAAAAACTAAGTATAATACAAAGGCTGACCCTTACCACCCACGAATTAAAGCGTAAACATTCAAGTCAATGGACACACAATTTGTATTATCATATTGACAATTTGACAATAATGTGAAATAAATTATTCACAAGATGTATTATAGGGTATTGATTTTGTGGAAATGGGTCATTAGACCTCGGCTATTTGGTCAATATAATTGTATGTATAGTTCCTTGGACAATGGCCAATTGCTTTATTGGAAATAGACAGAATGGTGTCATCGACTAATATTTTCAACTATCTCTAATCGTAACATTTAACATATAGATGTAATTGAATCATTAACATCTCGAAGTAATACAATTTTTCATTTAAAGGAGAGAAAATTAGTGAAAAGAGCTGAGGTAATACTAAGAAAATTCGTTATATTAAGGATGTAGCATAGTAAACAATTAAAGATATTACAGTATTATATAGTCTCTAGGAGATGCAAGAAAGATTGTAGTGTTTTGGTTCTCTATCTTCGATGTAAATTTTAGCTTGGAGTAAAAATGGTTAAATATCTGTAAAATGTTGGTCATTTTGTTTTCTAGTACAGCGGTAAGGCAATCATTGACGTGCCGTTTAAAAAATAAAACTGGAATGACGATATTGCTTAAGACTTTTTCTTCTAAATTTTCCCCCACTAGTTACGCAACTTGCCGCAACTTGGCGCCTCCATCAAATTGTTGATAAAAATAATTTTTATACTGAAAATAGTTGTTAGCTAAAATTAGATTGATAGGTTCTATAAACACATCTTAACATGACTGATGCTACATTAGGCCCACCAATTACTAAAGATAAAGTGTCACAAGCAAGCAATAAAGCTAGCAAAAAATGGAAAAGCAGCTGGACCCAACCAGGTGATCACTGAAATTTTAAAACTGTTGGGTAATATAGGAATAATAGCCCTGACAAAACTTTTTAACGCTATATATGAGACCGGAATACTATCGACTGATTGGTTGAAATCAACATTTGTCATGATTTAAAAAAAAAACAGAGCAACCAGTTGTAGTGACCATCGAACAATTAGCCTAGTGAGCCATATTTTAAAAATATTTCTGAGAGTGATGCATGGCAGGATATACAGGGTGTACAAGTATGAAATGGGGATTTTTTTCTAAAAAAACATGTTAAATTCGGAAGAATTATAAAAAGTGCTTTATTCAAAGTATGCTCCATCGCTTGTCATACATTTTTCCCATCTTTCGAACAATTTGTGAATACCACGCCAGTAAAAATCTTCCCCCTTTGCTGCGAAACATTTATCGTGCCATTTTTTCATATCTTCGTACGAACCAAAGCGCTGCTAAGCAAGTGCGTGACACATCGATGCAAATAAGTTGTAATTGGAAGGAGCCAAGTCTGGTGAGTAAGCCGCAAGAGGTAGAACTTCCCAGTTGAGTGCTTCCAACGTGTCGCAAACTGGTTTTGCCGTATATGATGGAGCATGAAGAAAAATGACTTTGTGTTGCCTCTTTCGGTAGTCTGGCCTTTTTTCAAGCAGCAAACGGTTCAAATCTGTCAATTGTTGTTGGTAACGTTTAGTATTAATCGTTTCCCCAGATTTTAACAACTCATAATAGACCACGCCTCTCTGGTCCCACCAAACACAGAGTATCATCTTTCTGCCAAAGCAATTCGGCCTTGCGGTCGATGTGGATAGTGCGCCTTCCTTTCGTACCGAGCGAGCAAAATGTCACACGTATTTTTGCGCTTTTCCATTTGCCTGTCGTTCAACTCATGTGGTACCCATCTACCGGTCTTCTGAATCTTTCCCATCTCTCGTAGCCGATTGAAAACAGCTTGTTGACTAACGCCCAATTGCTCGGCGAGTTGTTTTTCTGTTTGCGAATCGTCTTCGTCGAACAGTGGTTGCAATTTCACATCTTAACCTGAACTAACCTGAACAAAATGGCGCAGTGTCAAATCTTTATAGCACAAACTGCATTGGTACACCATCTGTTGTCTGAAATCCGCATTTCATACTTGTACACCTGGTATAATAAACTTGAAGAAAGAATTGGAAACAATCAGTTGGGTTTTTGAAACGGTTGAGAGACTAGAGAAGCACTGTTTGGTATTCATCTGTTGATCCAGAGATGTCGCGATGTCAACTAAGATGTGTTCCTTTGTCCAATTGACTTTGGAAAAGCCTTGGACAAGGTACGCCACGAAAAACTTCTAACGATTTTAAAAACGACCGGTACATTCGTATCATCATCAATTTGTATTGTTATCAGATGGTTGAAGTACGGTTGGAGCATCAACTATCGGATGAAATTAAAATTAAGCGGGAAGTGCGTCAGGATTGTATTATATACCGCACATGCTGTTCATGATATTCAATGAACCACTGAACGAATCAAAATCAACGGCGTTAACATAAATAACATCAGATACGCCGATGACATATTAATTATCACTAATAACGGAAAAGATCTACAAAAACTTATGGATAACTGACATTTGTCCACAATTTGGTTTGAGACAAAGTGCGAATAAAATAAAATATATAATTATAAGGGAAGAATCTATTATTGAAGATGGTGGTATTATATTGGCAAAAAGATAGAGAGAGTTATTAAATTGATATATTTCGGTAGCAATATCAACAACCACTGGGATCCGATTGTGGAAGTCAAAATTCGAATAGGAAAGGCTGCATTTTTGAAGAAAAAAAAATCTTAACGAGTCAGGACCTATCATTGAAACTACGGTAAATATGGTAGGCTGCTATGTCTTTTTGGTTCCCTTAGACGCTAATTCAATCAATACTTAAACGACTGGAGGCATTCGAGATGTAGGTGTATCGACGACTGCTGAAAATCAGTTGGATGGATAGAATTACTAATAACAGCGTTCTCAGTCGCATGGAGAAAGACTTGAAAGTAGTCAGAAAAATACGAAATATTGGACCTGATTACAGAGGGAGAAATTCCAGGCAGACATGGTCAAGGGAGAGGAGAATATCATGGTTGATTTAAAAATTTGCGGCAGTGGCACGGAATGTCTACGGTTCATTTCTTCCAAGCGACTGTCAATAAAACGACCATCATCAATATGGTAGCCAACATGACAACCAACGATCGTTGAACGGTCATGGTACTCAAAGAAGAAAAATAAACACATCTTAATTGATGGTGGTATGTTTTTTAAAATTATTCCTTTCTTTCTTTTATTATATTGGTTAATAGCTTATTTGGTATATTTGTATTGAGATACGTCAAGTGATATCATTTAATGGTTTTTCGGTATTTTTTTATTGCTGATGAAGGAATATTTTTACATATTTCCATCATTTATAAAAAAGAGAAACTATCGATCTTAATGGGATCCCAGGTTTACGTAGTTGGGTAAACCGTATATTGTTGATGCCACGGAATTATGTATTGTTAGCTGTTTCGCCCCAATTTTGGAAGTGAGGTTTTTGTATTTATTTAATTAACCTATTATTCTTTGTTTGACAAGAGCCTGTTTTTGAATTTCGGACAAATTATGTGGAATCCAACGGGAACAGATCCTTTTTAACAACTAAATGTACATGCAAAAGCAAATGTATTGCAGTCTTCGATATGCCTAAGGATGCTTCTATCTCGTGGTAAGTCACATGCTGATCCTGTAACATTTTGACCGTACACAGCACGATGAATGTCTGCTGTTGACAAATGTTTTGCTACTAGAAACCGCAGTATGCTTGCACGCACTTTACATTTGGCGGGCGATGACTTTTGGCAAACAAATTGTTTTATACCATTCAGCATTAACTGTTCTTCGATCTTCTAAAGCAATGGTTACAACATGTCCAGTAAAACCAAAGAAAAAAGCGATTATTTTCTTGGAAGTGCTTAGCGAAGGAACCACTTTTGTTGGATTCGGTTCATCTTGAAACACCCAAACAGTTCACTGTTGCTTAGTTTTCGGCCCGTACGAATATATCCAAGTTTTATCTCCTGATACGATGTTGTATATGGATTTTTCATGTCCTCAGTCGAATTTTTTGAGCATCTCCTTATACCAATTGACACGAGCCTGTTTTTGAGTTTCGGTCAAATTATGCGGAATCCAACGGGAATAGATTTTTTTCACAGCTAATGTTCATGCAAAAGCGAATATACTGCAGTCTTCGATATGCCTAAGGATGCTTCTATCTAATGGTAAGTCACATGCCAATCCTCTTCAATCATGCACAGCATCCATGTTTCTTGGAATAACAACCGATTTTAATCAACCCTCACGAAATTCATCACGACCATGACAAAATTCTGCCAACGAATTGGAAGCAGTTTTTTCTGATGGTGATTTATTACCAAAAGTTAAACGAAGCGATTCGAGGCATTGTTGTAGAGTTAGGCCTTTACTAAAATCGTAAAAAATCATCCAACGAAAACCTTCATGTGAAATTTCCATTTGTTCACAAAACTGTTTTTTTTTTAAACACCAATTTCTGAGCAGCCACTGTTTTAACAATGACAAATATCAAATTTTAGAATAGTGGTAATGTCACATCTCAATCGTGCCATCTAGTGGTCGTTTGTAAAAAGGCGGCGCTCGTACTAGATCTGTCCGCACAATGATGGCTGTAATGGCGTAATTCCAACAACAACAAAATTGACAAGAAACATAAACACAAAATTTATTAGAGTAGTAAAGAAAAATACGAGATCTATCTGCAAAAATTATGAGTAACTCTAGAGCTTACTAACAAAGAAACTGCAAATATCTCTTTTAATATCCCTAATAAATACATATTTATTGTTTGATATCAGCAACTATAAAATCCTCCTCAAACAAATTAATTTCTCGCTTTGTGATATACGCTTACTGTTTTGAAGAATGGCAGTAAAATGTAGAATCATTATTCCCGTACGGTAATGTTGTTTTAATAAAAATGGCGTTAAATTTATTTTATCAGAATGTAAAAAGTTTGGAGTAATATCTTATTTTTTTCATCGATCGGAGTAAGTCATTAGTTCAATATTATCGCAAAATTTCATGTAGCAAATCTATTTCAATATCACCTGATTGTAAAACGCAGTTTTCATCAGTCTGTTGGTCGATTAATGTGTCTGCGTGTCTATAGACACGAAAACTCTCGAGGAAAATAAGAAATCGACACAACCTTGCTTAAAGAAAAGGGAGTGCCACATATGAGAATTTATATACGAGGGTTGTATGATAAGTACCTGACCTCGGCCACAGATGAAGGTACTACTATTTAAAAAATTATATTTTTTGTAAACATAACATTTCACAAGAATCTACGTGATTTAGATTGTGAGTGGCAACCATTTAAATAGAACAACTTTTATGACTTACCACAATTTAAAAACTGAATATCGAGTAGTGATAAAATATTTGTTTTTGAAAAAGAAAACGAATAATGAGATAAAAGCGAGACACAGCGAAGTTTATGGAGACTCTACACCTTCGCTATCAATCATAAAATATTGGACAGCTGAATTCAAGCGCGGCCGTACAAGCATTTTTGATGAAGAACGCCCAGGTCGTTCAAATAAGGTCTCCACATTGGTTGACAAAAATTCACGATATAGTGATAAATGAACGGAGAGTAAAAGAGCGTGAGACTGTGGGCATATCAATTGAACGGGTGCAGGAGATTTTAACAACTTATTATGGCAACTTATTATGTGAAACTTTTCCGTAAGAGAGGTGTCGCGATTGCTCACAATTGAAAATAAACACGTACATGTGTCAACTTCAAAAGAATGTAAAGCGCAATTGGAATGACTTTTGGCGTAGAACCATAACTGTTGACAAAACATGGATTCAACACAGCACACTAGAGACCAAAGAACAGTCCAAAGAATGGATTTTCCGTGACCAACCGGCACCGAAGAAAGCCTAACCCTAAAAGGGAAAAACGATTAATGGAGAGTATGTCAACTTATTGGATCGTTTCAATCATGATGTGAAAGAAGAACGTCCGCATTTGACGAAGAAAAAAAATTTTTCTTTCATCAAGGTAACGCACGCGCACACACTTGTGTTATTGCCATGGCAAAATTCTATGATTTAGGATACGAATTGCTTCCGTATCCACCATATTCGCCAGATTTGGCTCCCAGAGATTATTTCCTATTTTCAAATATGAAAAAATGTCTCGGCGGAAAAAAATGTGGCTCAAACGATGAGGTGAGGCTGAAACAAACGCCTATTTGGGAGAGTTGGAGAAATACTATTTTTTAGATGGGATGGAAGAGATAGAAAAACGTTGAGCCAAGTATATCGCTTTCTGTGGTCGATGTGTATGGTGTGTGCCTGGGTCTACTCATGATTTTTTGCTCTTGGGATTCTCAAAATAAATCCACTTTTCATCCCCTGTAACTATACGATGCAAAAACGACTTCCTTTTGTACCGAGCGAGCAAAATGTCACACGTGTTTTTGCGCTTTTTTTTCCGTTTGCCTGTTGTTCTGTTCTGAATCTTTCCTATCTCTCGTAGCCGATTGGAAACAGCTTGTTGACTAACGCCCAATTGCTCGGCGAGTTGTTTTTGTGTTTGCGAATCATCTTCGTCCTACAATGCTTGCAATTCCACATCTTCGTATTTTTTTTAGCGGTTTTCTACGTTCCTTGTCTGCAACATCGAAGTCACCACTTTTGAAACGCCGAAACCATCGTTCACATGTATCTTGCGATGGAGCATGTTCAGCATAAGCTTCTCGAAGTAATCGGTATGATTCAACAGCAGTTTTCTTCGAATGAAAACAGAAAATTAATGCTGTCCGCGAATGCTCTTTGTTCGGTATAAATTTCGACATATTGAACACAACAACACAACACTATGCACACACTTTTGCAATTTATCACTCGTGCGCGTCTGACACTTGTTGATGACACAACAAAATAGCGCAGTGTCAAATCTTTATAGCACAAACTGTATTGGTGCACCATCTGTTGTCTGAAATCCCCATTTCATACAACGATGGTATCAGTTAAAAACATTGATTAGATCGTAGTTATTTCTGGAATCAAGATACAAAACAACATCTTTTTTATTGAAAAAAAGTCTGTAAATACAACTTTAAAAAGAGATTGCAGTAACATTAACAAGAATTTCTCACAATAAATGAGTAAAGTTACATTAAAATAGCTTCAAGAAGCTTAATTGTCATTGATTTAACAAATAAAAATGTTTTTTTTTCTTGTCAAGGTCATACAACACTCGTATTTCGTATAGTTTGAATAGTTTCGTAAACATTTTTTCGTTTCTGGTTGTGGTAATGAACAAACTTTAAGAATAATCAGATAATGGCTTAAAGAAGTGTTGCAGGAATCAAAAAAAGTGAAGGCTAATAAGTTTAGCACACTTTGAAATAGTATTATGAGAATTTGGTGTGGATCTTGTTTGAAATAATGAACAAACAGTAAGCAGTATTATGAAAAGTCGAACTTGACAAGATAAAAGCGTGGGAGAGGTGATTTTAGTTGGTGAATCTAAAATGATGTTATTAATTCAATATTTTTAATCATAAAATCAATTCAATATTCCAAAGGATTTGATTATAGTATGCAAAAAGAACCCCGCACCAATCTTATGGGAATATGTCTTTCTGTGGATTTGGCTAATTTTTGAATATATGTTATTGTAGCCCTCGTCGTTCTGAATAAATGTCTCCATGGACATAACATGATTCTATGAATGGATCGCGCTACGGGCATTTCAATCTCAGAATCAGCATATGTGTGACTGTTATATTCTCCGTATATATGAGTGATTGAATGGTCTGCGTGAGTGAATTTGTATCCGCAGGATCGAGGGTATTTTTGTCAGTATTTGATAAAAATGGCTAACTATGCCATTGCAGGTCAAAAAAGACAAGGGACGGGAGCATAGATAGAATATTAGTAATCAACACATATGCTGATTTTGTGATTTGAAGGCCCGTAGCGCGAAATCCATTCATAGAATCATGTTATGTCCACTGAAACATTTGTTCAGAATGACGAGGATTACACCATATTCAATAATTAGCCAAATCCACAGAAAGACATATTCCCATAAGATTGGTGCTGGGTTCTTTAAGTAAAAAATTCTACACTCTCAGACCCTGAAATATTTCTACTTAGTTTGAAATTGTACACCATATAAATAAAGTTTCGCGATACAAGTTTAGTTATATTTTTAATCAAGCAGTTTTGCCTACAATCAACTTTTCAATTATTCAGAACACTTCTCCCTCATGAAATTTTGTAAAACAATACAATAACAAATTAAAGTGCATTCGACTGAAATTTTTATCAGGCAATTTAGTTATTTTACTCGATTGATAATGGTCGGTTGAAATTTTTATGGTTTAAAATTGTCACTTGCTGAAAATTATTTTTCCACTAAACATTTAATTTTTTCTCGGGATGAGCGTTTCGTTAACAATGTAGAATCATCGGGTGAGATGTTAGACTAAATCTAAAATTAAAAACTGAACTATTTATATAAAAATTGTCAATTACTCTAGCAAGCTAACGCTGGTATATATGCAGAAAAGCCCAAGTGGAGCTTTAGTGTTCTATTAGGGATAGAGGAAACAATATTCCAGGCAGAATTTCATGCAATACTAATATGTGTTCACGAAAATATCAGATGGGATTGCCGCAATCAAGAAATATATATTCTCTCAGTCAAGCTGGTTTAAAGATATATGCCTATCAGGCTAACTCCAAGATCATGGTGGAGTATAAACGGGACCAGACAAAACTATCCTCCAGGAACAACAGGGTTGAGACGATTTTATGAATCCTATCATCAAGGTGTGTTATATTAAAAAATCTTATGCAAAAATCAAACGTCTTAACCATAATGAATAATTATTTTTGTATCATTGAAATAGTATTATGACAATCTTTCCGAGTTCTTGTTTGGGATATTGAATAATTATTGCAGACAATTTAGTTATTTTATTTGATTGATAATGGCCGGTTGAAATTTTTATGGTTTAAAATTGTCACTTGCTGAAAATTATTTTTTTTTAATGTAGTATCATATAAGATAGGACCACTAAACTAAACATTTTATTTTTGCTGGCGACGACTGTTTCGCTAACCATGTCAGAAGCATCGGATGAGATGTTTGACTAACTCTAAGATAAGAAACTGAACTGTTCATATTAAAATTGTGATTTACTCTAGCGAGCTGATGCTGGCATATATGCAGAAAAGCCCAAGTGAAGCTTTAGTGTTCTATTAGGGACAGATGAAACAATATTCCAGGCAGAAATTCATGCAATACTAGAATGTGTTCACGAGAATATTAGACGAGATTGCCGCAACCAAGAAATATATATTCTCTCAGTTAAGCTGGTCTAAAGGTATATGCCTATTAGGTCAACTCCAAAATCATAATAGAATATAAACGGGGCCAGTCAAAACTATCCTCCAAGAACAACAGGGTTGGGACGATTCTATGAATCCTATCATCAACATATGTTGTATTTAAAAATCTTATGCAAAAATCAAGCGTCTTAACCTTAATGAATATTTGTTTTTATATCATTTCAATAGTATTATGACAATCTAGTTATTTTACTCGACTGATAATGGCCAGTTGAAATTTTTATGGTTTAAAATTTTCACTTGCTGAAAATTATTTTTTATTAGTGCAGTAACATATAAGATAGGAACACTAAACTAAACATTTTATTTTTGCTGGCGACAATCGTTTCGCTAACCATGTTTGAATCATCGGGTGAGATGTTAGACTAATTTAAAAATTAAAAACTTAACTATTTATATTAAAATTTTGATTTACTCTAGCGAGCTAACGCTGGCATATATGCAGAAAAGCTCAAGCGGAGCTTTAATATTCTACTAGGGACAAATGAAACAATATTCCAGGCAGAAATCTATGCAATACTAGCATGTGTTCACGAGAATATTAGACGAGATTGTCGCAACTAAGAAATATATATTTTCTCAGCCAAGCTGCTCTAAAGGCTTTAGATGCATATCAGGCTAACTCCAAGATAATGATGGAATATGAACGAGACTTATCAAAACTATTCTCAAGGAACAACAAGGTTGGGACGATTCTATTAATCCTATCACCAACGGGTGCTATACCAAAAAATCTTATGCAAAAATCAAGCGCCTTAATCCCTAATGAATAGTTGTTCTTGTATCGCTTCAATAGTATTTGGACAATATTACCGAGTTCTTGTTTAAGGTATTGAATAATTATTGTAAAATACATTTTTCATAGTAAAATATATATTGGTGGAAAGAGATGAGGTAGAAGGCTAGAAGGGCGATTGGGTATGTATCGCAATATACTTCTGTTCCAGTGTTCTTGTTGTTCCATTATTTTCAATTTTTCCAAAAATAGCACTATATATAAAAGGAACTGAGATTGGATTACAAAGTAACCTAAAATATGTGGATTAATTTGGTGATGTAACGGGATAAGCATGAATTATGAGTTCAATATAAATTGGGTACTACTGTGATCAAAAAATAGTAAGACTTTTGAAATAAAACGCAAACGGGTTATTTATTTTTCCAAATTTTAGGGGACCCTGCGAGACCCCTTGCGAACCCTCTTCAACTTCTGTAGAAGATAGGAAATAGCTTGTTGTATCTCTCTGGGTGCTTTCGCTCATCCTCTACTCTTTTTATTAAAATTTTCCTCTCGAAATTGTTGGAACCACTTTGCTGTAATACAACATTTTTATCTAAAGCCAAAAAATCATGTCTTTCATCTCTACAGCGTTATTTTAAGTTGAAATGCCAAGAGAAGACGGTAGCGTCAAATGTTACTTACTATTGGTTTTTGGGATTATGTTCTTAGTAGAATCAAGTGTTATACACCTCATTTTAAAGCTAAAAGATGGCGCTTTAAGAGTCATAGAACGAGAATAAAATTTCAATTTAAATAGGTTCTATAGTAGAGGAAAGATAGGGGCGAAAAATTAATTTGTACAATGGTTCCCAAGATCTAGGCTTTTTTAAAGAAGGTAAAAGTATTTAAGTTACAAGTGTTACTTTGAAAAAATAGAGTTGGTTTGTTTGTAGACTTTAATAATTAACAATATTTCAACCCGGTTTGCTTGAATTTTGGTAACTATTTATATAACCGTGAAATTAACAAAAATAAACAAACAACAGATTTTTTGGTCGGAAATTGTATGATTTTTTGCAGGAGTATATTTATTATTTTGTTTAAAAAATTTTTACTGTATGCAGCTTAAATTCATAATTCTTTTAAAAAACTTAAAAAAATTATTTCAAAATAAGGACCTAATAACGCTAAGATAGTGAAATTTACAAAAATACTGTCATTTTACCAGGCCGAGACGATACAGTACAAGGGTGGTGTCCTGCTCACGCCTGCTCTCGGTTTGTTTTTATATTAGTGATAGTGCTCACGTGACTCTTCGTATGTTTTAAACGGAGTATTCACGTGATTGAAAAGCGAGATCGCCCACAAGCGTGAACATTATACCACCATCGGGGTGTTTTCTTATATTTCTTTATATTTTTTCATTCTCTTCAAAGCAATCCCCCCTGGACACAATGCATTTATGCCAACGTTTTTTCCAGTCTTCGAAACAGTTGTTGAGTTCGATTTCTGGAATGGCCTTTAAAGCCCTCTTCGATTCGGTTTTAATCTCCTCAATCGACTCAAAACGATGTCCTCGAAGCGGTTTTTTTGAGTTTAGGGAATAGCCAGAAGTCTGATGGAGCTAAATCAGGCGAATAGGGCGATTGCGGAATGATATGAGTTGAATTTTTGACGAAAAAGTCGCGAAGAACCAATGCTGTATGAGAAGGCGCATTATCGTGATGAAAAAACCAAGAGTTATCGGCTCATAATTCCGGCCTCTTGAAACGAATAGCTTCACGCAAATGAAGCATAACGCTCAAATAATATTCCTTGTTGACAGTTTGGCCAGGCGGAAAGAATTCATAATAAACAACACCACGATAATCGAAGAAAACTGTTAACATCGCCGTTCTCTGCCTTCTTTAAACCATTCCTACCAATCAAAATCACTTGCTCTGGAGAGAGCATCATCACCAAATGACTTTTTTTTATGATTTTCGAACGTTTGGGAAGCCGTAAAAACCATTTTTAAAACAAAATTTATGCAACTTCTTTGCTGAATTTTTTCACTCATGTTAAAAATCGAAAAAACGCACTTTTGTTGTTGAACGAATACAAGGGAATCTTATTAACTACTGACGTTATGGTCTTAAAATTTAACACAAAAAGCAGTTAAGGTCCTACCAACCTAACGAAAAAAATTAATCCGATTTGGAAATGCCTGGGCGATTTAAATTTAAAAGTCTTACTATTGTTTGATTACGGTATATATATTTACATTATATATATATATATATATATATATATATATATATATATATATATATATATATATATATATATATATATATATATATATATATATATATATATATATAAGTACCGAACGGTGTGTTCTTTACCGTAAGAAAGGGAAATTATTTGCTTGCTTCAGAACTACGAAAGTACTGAGTGAATCTCTTTACCGATTTTTTTGTTCTTCCTAAAAAAATAGGATTTTTTAAAGGTACCTTTATGAGAAATGTAAAAGTGAAAGAGCTCAATTAAAAAACTTAATTAGCTTTTTCTTTTCATGCACAGGCTGCAATTATATTTAAAAGGCGCCCAGTTAAAAGCTCGACAGTGTGCATTCTAACAATATCAAATTAGTTGCTCAAAAATAAAGTAATTTCGCACTCTTGCTGGGAATTAAGTTCTTAAAGTGGCATTTTCTTATTTCATGTAATCAGTAGCGCAACTTATTAAAGATGAAAGGTATTTTCCTTAATACAATCAGGAAAAAGTTCGTTAAAGGTAAGATGTAGTAGTATTTGCATGTAAAATCACCGGCCAAGTGCAAGTCGGACTTCCGCAATTAGTGTTCCGTACGTTAATTGCTTTTAAAATAAAATTTTTGTTACGGAGGTGTAAAACACACCCCAACTGAGTTTTCAACAAAGTTTGTTTCCGATCGTTCTTAAAAACAGCGATTTTTACGAAATAATACAAAGAAAGGTGTGCGCTTGTAAGACATTATATATATTTTTGAACTCGTGTTTTTACAAGCTTTGTTTCCGGTCTTTACTGAAAACTGATGACCTTGAAATTTTTGTTTGTTTTATATACCATATAAATTATTAGCGGTAATGCGCTCGTGATAATTTTCGTTCAATCTACACCCTGTGGAGAATATTCCGGAATTTTTCCAAAATTTTTTGATTAGTACTTTTCGAGATAAGGGGGAGAGACAGCGATTTTTGGCAAGTTTTCAAAAATAATACAAAGATAAATATGTTTACATAAGCTTTCATTTGACACCCCACTCGATGACTTGGTAAGCCAAAATTTAACTTTCAAAGCTACGCGGTTCTGATAGGGCCATCAATTCCTATATTAGTGCCAAATTTCAACTTTCTGTGTAAAATCGTTACGGAGAAAATCGTGTGGGACAAACGGTCAGACAGACGGACAGACACAGAAGTGATTTTATAAGTGTTCCGTACGAAACACTAAAAAATCGAATTTTTATTACCTTGATGCATTAGCACGACTTATTGGATGATACTACGCTCGATCTTTACTTGCAACAGAACACATTGAACTTGTTCAATGATATGACTCTCTTAATTAATTCAGCTTACGCATGACTTCTCTTAAAAGTAAAATCTTGATGTAATAGCGAGTTCTAATAGACAGAACTGGCTTCTTTCACTTGCATAGCAGTTAACGTAGGTAGTATGCTTCCAAATTTATTAAACATCTTGGCTAGATTGGGTCCACCATCTAACCAAATTATAGTAATAGTAATAGTAAGCTCACTTGATCCTTCCCGAACAAGTCAAGGTCAGCTCTGTTTAATATGATATCTACAAGCTACAGAGATATTACGGTTGACTGGAAAAAAATTTGCCATTTAGTCGTGTACAATTGGAAAGTATGGAAGCCCAAGCCGACAACCAAGGAAGAGAGTTTAGTTATAGATACCAACAACTTACTAATAATAGGTGATTAAAATGTAGTGTTAGACACAATAACTTTCTAGCATACTAATCATCTCCTCTAGTAATAGCAGCCATACAAACCCCACCTATTCTTAATACAATATTTTCAGGGGATGCTAAGATCTGTTTTGGATATACAGTAATATAGCAAGCAATTATCGGCTAGCACGTTTAGAATGTTATATTTTTCAATAGTCCGCTCTGGTTTGGAGTACGCTTCGGTAGTGTGGTCACCATTTTACCAGTGTCCATATTGCTGAGATTGAGTCAGTGCAGCGTAGATTTCTACTAACTTTAGCTTTTAAAGCTGGAATAAATATTTATAAGGACGCAAGTTTTCATATTGACTATGGGGTGATTATGAACGCTTTTGGTGTGGCTTCTTTAGAGAAGCGTAGGATCTTGCAGATGTTTGATTCCTATATAAACTCCTGAATGGCTTTATTTCCTGTCCACCACTTTTGGAGTGCATCCAACTTAATATTATTCATAGGATTCGTGGCAGTGTACTGCTCAGTATTCCATTTCACAGTGCTAATTATGGCTATTACAGTCCTCTCACGAGAATGTGCCGATTATTTAATACATACGAGGCTGGTTTGAAAGTCCGTGTAAAGTCCGAGAGATGGCACCACCGGCGCGTATCGAGGTCATGTTTAGTTAGTAGCATCTCTTGAATGAACGCACACCAAGTTTCAGCAATATTAGTCTATTTCTTTGTGTTTGGCATTCGTGTGAATCAAGGAAGTCGAGTGATTTTCAAGAAATGGACGAAAAAGAATTTCCTGTGGTGATTAAACATTACTTTATGAAAGGCAAAATGCCTCAGGAGACTAAAGAGAAGCTTGATAAACATTATGGTGACTCTGCACCTTCGATTAGAACAGTTTATAAGTGGTTTCAAAATTTTGAGACTGGCCATATGGGCACAAGTGACGCTGAACGTTCTGGACGGCCTGTGGAGGTTACGACTCCAGAAATCATTGATCAAATCCATGATATGATGATGGATGACAGAAGAGTTAAGGTGCGTGAGATTGCTCTGACTGAACGGGTACATAATATTTTGCATAAACCTTTGGACATGAGAAAGCTATCCGCAAGTTGGGTGCCGCGATTGCTCACGCTTGACCAAAAACGGAATCGTGTGAAGTGTTGCAAGGATGGTTTGCAGCTGTTCCAGAAGAATCCGGAGGACTTTAAGCGTCGTTTCGTCACTGTGGATGAAATATGGATACATTACTATACTCCTGAGACCAAACAACAATCTAAACAATGGGTTACCAAGGGGGAATCTGCACCAAAAAAGGCGAAGACCGTTCCTTCGGCTGGAAAGGTTATGGCGACTGTCTTTTGGGATTCGCAAGGGATAATCCTCATCTGGAAAAGGGTAAAACTGTTACAGGTGAATATTATTCATCGTTATTGGACCGTTTGAAAACCTAGCTGCAAGAAAAACGACCGCGATTGGCCCACAAGAAAGTCCTTTTCCATCACGACAACGCACCAGCACACACCTCAGCAGTTGTGGTCGCCAAAATTAATGGAAATAGGATTCCAACTCGTTTCACATCCCCCCTATTCTCCAGACTTGGCTCCCTCGGACTACTATTTGTTCCCCAATTTGAAGAAATGGCTGGCGGGACAAAGATTTTATTCAAACGAGGAGGTGATTGCAGACACTAATGGATATTTTGCAGACTTGGACAAATCCTATTATTCGGAAGGGATCAACAAACTAGAAAATCGTTGGACGAAGTGTATAAGCCTAAAAGGAGACTATGTCGAAAAATAAAAAAGGTTTACCCCAAACACAACATAAGTAGTTTTTATTTTTGCACGGACTTTTCAAACCAGCCTCGTACAGCCTTGATCCCTTCAGTTGTAGTGTTAGCGAATTTAAAACGCTTGTAAGCGCGATCGGAATCTGATGTGTTAAACTGTTGTAATGCTTGTTTTTTTTTCTCCTTTTTCACGTTATGAATTGTATATGTGCATTATGTTTTAACATTATTTTGTTTTTATATTACTATTGTAATTGGCTTGTCCGTTAAAATAAATAAATAAATAAAAAAAATATATATATTAGCAACATTTGTGTGGCAAGAGTTCGTGGCTATCTTCTGCGACTACAACTAGTTGATCAACTACGAACAAACATAAAGGATTGTCAATTATCTTGAACCTTCAATAATTTTAATGTACTTGCAAAATTGGAGGTATAAGCTATAGATGTAACCAAAAGAATAGTACTTATTTACTGTGATATGAATTTTTAAGGTCTCCCAAACAACATTTGACACCCTTAATAGATTAACTGTTAAATATTGCTGTCGGTAAATATGAGTTTAATAATATGTTCATTAATTCAACTCAAACAACAAAATTCAGCCCAGACTCGATTTCGTTGCAAGGCTCTCACTCTCAACGAAGATGTGCTTAAAGGTTTCATATTGTCCATTACTCTCTTATTTCTTTATATTTGCGGTTTACTAGAAGAGACCAAAATTCAAATCCATAGCTTTGCAGATGACAGCACGCACTTTCTTCATTTATCTCTCACCACCAACTGGACATGCAAAGATCTAGAGGCAGGAGAAAGTTATACAATTTAATAGATCTGAAAGACATAGGAGAATTATTTGCTACAAAATCCCAGGGAACAGGATTTTGTGGAGACTCAACTTGGGAAACTCTACCCAGAGGCGAGCTGTTTGCCTGATTAGGAATACGGAATTTGCCAGAAACTTGATTTGTTAGAACATCAAAGAAAAGTTGGAGATGTGAGTCTATTCTAGAAATATTTTCAGAAGAACTATTTGATAAATGTAGCTCTCTAAATTCCTCCAAAGCGCTGCATCTCAAAAACTGTTTTTTGTGAAGAAATTCATATCTGCTTCTTTTTTAGTGTTCCGTACGGAACACTTATAAGATCACTTCGGTGTCTGTCTGTCTGTCTGTCACACCCAATTTTCTCCGAAACTATTTGACATACAAAGGTGAAATTTGGTAATAACATAGGAATTGATGGCCTCATCAGAGCCATGTTGTTTTGAGAGTTAAATTTTGACTTAAGGGGTTAGTTTTGGGGGGTGTAGTCGGAAGTGAAAAAAAAAATTTTTTTACTAGGTCATCGAGTGTGGTGTCAAATGAAAGTTTGTGAAAACACGAGTAAAAAATATATATATAATGTTATACTTGCGCGCACTTTTCTTTGTATTATTTTTAAAAATTCGCGAAAAATCGCTGTCCCGCGCCTTATCTCGAAAAGTACTTATCAAAAAATTTCGAAAAATTCTGGAATATTCTCCACGAGGTGTAGATTGAACGAAAATTATCACGAGTGCATTACCTTTAATAATTTATCTGGTATATAAAAAAAACAAAAATTTCCATGTCATCAGATTTCAGTAAAGATTGGAAACGAACTTTGTTGAAAACTCATTTGGGGTGTATTTTGTGAAATCACTGATCATTTTATACCTCTGTAACAAATTTTTTTATTTTAAAAGCAATCAACGTACGGAACACTAATTGCGCAAATTCAACTTGCACTTGACCGGTTTTATTTTTTTTTTTATGGGTCTAGCGCTCGTGCTGCAGGAAAGAAGTCCCTAAAGCGCTACAGGAGCGACACGTGTGCGGAAAAAGCGATTCACGTTGTTCTTGAATCGCTGTAAATTGTACTCGGTGGGAAACACAGTCCTGGGCAAATTATTCTAAAGGGATGATGTTCTCCATATAAAAAACTGTTTGAAAAGAGTTGTACGAGGAGTAACAAGCTGAACCTCATACGGATGTGAAGTACTAGCGCGACGTGTACTTCTAACATGCACCGCTCTGGGAGGAATTAAGCGGGCCACATCCTTCGAACACCTTCCATGAAAATACTTCTAGAATATGCTCAAGTCGCCAACCGTTCTTCGATGTTCCAGCGAATCAAGGCCGCCGGTCAGTTCCGGATCTCCAATCAGACGAACAGCTCTTCCCTGAATAGAATCCAACAAATGCAGTATATGTTTGGGAGCGGAGCCCCAAACATGGGAGCAGTATTCCATAGTTGGTCGAATTTGAGCTTTATAAATAATTAACAGTTGTTGTGGAGTGTAAGCCTTCTGGTTCGAAATAATATTCCCAACTTTTGAGAAGCTCTCCTTGCTATGCCTGCAACATGTTCATGCCAGGACATATTTGCTCCCAAATTAACGCCCAACAAATTCAGTGACGATGTTAGAGGAGTGGAGTGCTCCGACATAACTATGTCGGGTTCAGCAACGTTAACGTTTTTAGAAAAAACTGCCGCCTGGGTTTTTGTAGCGTTAAATTCCACTTGGTTACTGTCACTCCAAGATAAAATTTCTTCCAGGTCTCTGTTAAGTTGAATGACTTCCTGCTCTCTGCGGATACTCGTCTGAGTAGCCGATGTCCGAGCGTTCAAAGTGAATGAAGAGATAAGCGTACTGTCATCTGCAAAGCTGTAGATTGGATTCTCGGTCTTTTCCACCAGATCGTAAATGTAAATGAGAAAAAGAGTAGGAGACAGTATGGAGCCTTGAGGTACACCGGCGTTGATAGTGAAGGTGTTAGAAAGAAATCCGTCGACTGCTACTCGTAAAGAACGCTCTCTGAGGAAACATGAGAGCCACAAACAGAACCTTTCAGACATACCATAAGAGCGTAGCTTAGCCAACAGCCCATCGTGCCAAACACCGTCGAATGCCTTGATATGTCAAGAGCAACCGCTCGAGATTCTCCAAAGTATTCAATTGCGTTGTTCCAAACGTGTGTTACATAAGTCAGAAGATCTCCTGTTGATCTATTTTTACGAAAGCCATATTGATGATCGCTAATAATGTTGAATCCTTCAAGATATTTTAGAAGATTGATAGCCTTTTCCATGACTTTCGATATTATTGAAAGCAGTGCGATTGGTCGGTAGTTATTTGCCAAGGTCTTCTTGCCTTTTTTAGGTATCGGCTGAACTGTGGCACATTTCCAGCAGGAAGGAAATATTCCCTTTCTGTAAGATAGGTTGCAAAGTCTACAGAAAACCGGTGTTAGTTCCCTCGCACAGTTTTTGAGAACTATGGTAGGTATTCCGTCAACGCCAGAAGCTTTTTTGGTGTCTAGCTTCATTAAAATACATTTTATGATACGCTGTCTGAAGACAATATCGGGCATCCTTGTCTGCACTGTGGGAATGGTAGGTGGTGTTTTTCCTTGGACATAGGACTGATGTGAATTAAATTAGGAGTTTAGGAGTGCCCATAAATAAAATGTTTTCTTATTTTTTTCCCAATTTTCCGCTTATCTATTTTAACAGCAAAAAAATAATAATCATAAAATAATATTATATCGGACCCTCCCAGCCACTGACTTCTCTCGCAAAATACCCGATTTTATCTACTAAACCGATCATACACGCAACTAGGCAAGAACGAACAAACTATAAGCTTTATAGTTAACTAAGCCAAAGTTTTTATATTAAGGAGCCCGAAGGGGAAACATGCAACTATGGAAAGAAATTTTTCTTCCATTTGGATAAAGATAAAACTGTGCAATTAAAATTAGGTGCAGAAAAAAGGTGGAGAGATATGCAAATGGAGAATGAAAAGATTAGGTTTATCGTGGCAAATTAAGTGGAAACAGTTTACAAACGAACAAGGAAAAGATTTATGAATGTGATAAGTCTAGATACCGTGTAGGAAGACATACATTATATTTATTCTTTGATTTGTAAATCAAAATTAAATGAAAAAACTTGTAACGATGTATAGATATAGTATCAAAATAATGAAGATAATTTCCAGTAAACCCACAGATAACTACGGCGGGAAAAGATAAAAGATGAGCATGTTAAAGTGGCGTGTTTGTTTTAAGCCTTATTGCCAATTTCGCACATAAAGGTGATATTTTATTTTTAGCCCACATATTAAGCTAACAAGAGAATTCTAGACGAGCTGAATTTTATGAGCATATATCTATGTATATATATATATATATATATATATATATATATATATATATATATATATATATATATATAAAATGTAACGTCTCTCTGTCTGTCTGTCTGTCTCAGTCGAGAACTACTTATCCGATTTATGTGTTTTTTTTTTAATTCTTACATTTGTTCTCTGACCAGGTTATCTATAATCTTCTATAATATATATAAAATGCAACGTTTCTCTCTCTCTGTCTGTCTGTCTGTTAGTGCGCTTATCACTGGAGAACCACTTATCCGATTTACGTGTTTTTTTTTTTTAAACATACATATGTTCTCTGGCCAGGTTATAGGTTATATTCTATTACGTTAGGTAACATAAGAAATAAGCATTGACGATAATAGTAAATCAAGTCGGAAAAAAGTTTGCCGGTAGCGCGTTCTCTTGCAATACACTGCCTAAACCATTAAATATGAAACAATATCATGTAGCAAAGAATATAATATATATAAAATGCAACGTCTCTCTGTGTGCCTGTCTGTCTGTTAGTGCGCTTATCACTTGAGAACCACTTATCCGATTTACGTTTTTTTTTTTAAATTCATACATTTGTTCTCTGGCCAGGTTATCTAAAATATATATAAAATGCAACATCTCTCTGTCTATCTGTCTGTCCGTTAGTGCGCTTAGCACTCAAGAACCACTTATCCGATTTACGTGTTTTTTTTTTATAAAATACATATGTTTCTGGCCAATTTATAGGTTATATTTTATTACATAAATAAGTAGAGTATACGGAAGAATTTTAAGTGATCTGATTGAAGCAGAATGTAGAAACTATGAAGAGGAAGAACAATGTGGCTTTCGTGCAGGCAGATCATGCACAGATAATGTGTTCTGCTTAAAACAGTTAATAGAAAAAAAACTAGAAAGAAACAGGGAATACATCTACTTTTTACAGATCTGCAGAAAGCATATGACAATATCCTTATAAAAAGCTCTGGAAAGTACTCCAAAACCCCAACATCAATCATACAGTAGTTAAGGCTGTCCAAGCCCTATATAATGATATGAAATCTGCCGTAAAAATAGGAAATAAAATATCAGATCCCTTTACAGTGAACAAAGGCTCATAACAGGGGTGTTGTATTTCGCCGACCCTATTTTAAATCTATGTCGCGGTATGGGTTGATGACAACACCGGCCTATATACCCTTTAGTTTACAGACGATCAAGTAGTATGCGCTGATGACAGAGAGAATCTGCAATACATGACAAGGAAACTGAAGGAAGAATACGAATTATGGTGTCTACCAATAAATATAGAACAAACACAATACCTCTGTATAGGCGAAGAAACAACGGAAATAAAATTAGACAACAATGAAACAATAAAAACGTGCGAAGAATGTACATATTTGGGAGTAAATTTTAACAAAGAGGGGACAGATGATAACGAAATAAAATTAAAAATAAACAAAGCCAAACAAATAACTAAAGCATTAAACGGAATATTATGGAGCACAGAAATAGGTAAAGAGAGGAAAAAAAGAATCTATGAATGTATGATAAAGAACAAGTTGCTGTATGGAGCGGAAACATGGCGTATAAAAGAACACATAAAGAGGAAAATAGAAGCCACGGAAACGGACTCCATAAGACGTTTAGAGAAAACATCAATATTAGAACGAGTTAGGAAACGAAAGGATAAAATAACAAATGAATGTAAAGGAGACAGTCATGGCGAGTATAGAGAAGAAACAGCTTGTATGATATGGTCACGTTCAAAGGATGTGAGAAGAGAGATTGCCGAAAAAACTTCTAAAATGGATACCACCTGAGAACAGAAGAAAGGGAAGACTAAGGAAATCCTGGCTCGAGAGAATAAGAAGGTGAATGAGCGAGAGAGACTCAAGTGATGAAAACTGTAATGATAGACGACACTGGCATTTGATAATCGGACAACGTCGCAAGACGTTATAAACCGAGTTTTATATATATATATATATATATATATATATATATATATATATATATATATATATATATATATATATATATATGATATATTGTATATTTATATATATATATATATATATATATATATATATATATATATATTATATATATATAGCGTGATTTTGATCGTTTTGATAGCTACTTCAATTTTATAGAGAAGCCTGGCTTTAAGTCTTTGGTCATTGGTCTTAAGCTGTATAGATATAACTTTTACAACGGTGATGTAGATATACCTAATAATACAAACACGGAAAATTATAGATCGATTTATACTACAATTCATCTTTAATTAATAAAGGTTTCACTATTATTTCCCTCGTATAATTATAATTTAACAAAATTTTGGATACAACACACCAATAATCAGTACTAACAAGAATTTGTATTAAAGCAGCAGCATGTAACGGACAAAAGGATGTGATAGATTATGTTGTAATTAATTTAATAATCGGGTACAAGGTTCAGTTTGGCTTATTAACCTGTTAATACCATCAATAATTAGTAATATATTAACTACAGCGCTTGTTAATCCTAATAATGTTATAGTACAGTTAAGTTCGTTCAAAAAATAACGAACTTCTACAAAATTTCGCTAATCAGGCCTTGTACTATCGTTATTTTAGTATTTTTTTTGATATGCTGAGTGCAAAGAACGTCATTTTTTCGATCAAGAAAAATTTATTTGAAAAATGTGTAATAAAAACAGAATATGTTGAGTGCTCATAGATAATATACAGATATAAGCACAAAATATAACAACTTTAAAAAAAAAACTTGGGAAAAAGTTTTTTTTTTGTATTGGGTATTAATGACATATTGTTAAATTTTCTTGCGTTTTTCGTTTAGAGTAACAACAGTTAGGATTTCGTTTACTACTTTATATTTTGTAAGAATATGTTATCCTTTATTTTTATCGCTTTTTTGAGATAGATCATTTATTTATCCCTTGAATTTTAGTTTGTTTCCTTTCTTTTAATCAGAAATAATAATGATATATATATATATATATATATATATATATATATATATATATATATATATATATATATATATATATATATATATGTTATAACATATACATATTTTTTTACAAAATGTCACTCCTTATGTAAGTTGATATACTCTAATGCCAGCTGATGGCGTGTGTGTCCCTTAACAATGGAAATATGGTTTATGTTCCAAATTCGCTCGAGGTATGTGCTTATTTTCTTAAACTCTCTTTAAGCATCATTCACACGAGGCTGTACAAAAAACTGGGGACGTTGGTAGAGATAGTAAGTTTGGGTTTAAAGAGAGCGTTTTGGGGTTCGAAAAGCTATCTTCAGTCTCTAAATGCTGGTTCAGGATTCGCTGGACCAGAGACAAGATGTATTCCCGTGCTCCATAGACTACGAAAAGGCTTTCGACAATGTTAACTATGACCTGCTAATAAAATATCTACCAGAACTAGGGCAAGATTCTAAATATATCAGAATCAAAACAGGATTATACTGGAATTAGACAGCTGAAGTAAGACCTCAAGTTGGTGGCACAATAGAAGATTTTGAAATAGAAAAGGGAGTTAGGCAGGGTTGTGTTTTATCGCCTATGCTGTTTAATATTTATGTTGAAAAAGACTCCGTCGAGGCAGCGTCGAAGAGTGATTTGGGTATCAAGGTTTGGTCAAAGAGGTTTGAAAGTTGAAGACTGTTGCCGATAGCGGTGTGCCATTTCTCTTCAACCCGTATTAAAAATCCACGCTCTCTCTCAGCTATAATGAACTGTGTTTAAATTTAATCAAAATAGGTATTGGGTATGTCTTCAATTGACCCCAGGGGTCACCTATTTCAATATACCAAATTATTTTTCTAATTATAAATAAATAAATAAATATATGTATATATATATATAATATATATATATATATATATATATATATATATATATATATATATATATATATATATATACATACATACATATATACATATATACATATATATATATATATATATATATATATATATATATATATATATATATATATATACATATATATATATATATATATATATATATATAATCGCTAAATTTTAAAATTATAATCAGTAAAGCTGTAGCTTTAACATATTAAAATTCTAAGTGACGCCACTAATTTACCATATACAATACCAGACAACAGAATTAATTGTTTCTGTTATATTTATATTTATTGGATTTACACCATGTTCTACAGTCCCTTCCATTTTAGATATTCTTTGTAATCCACAACAATAATCAATTTAGATTTCCTTTTTCAGAAACGAACATTTTCCTTAAAATGAAACTATATTTGTTTGTTACGCATGAAATAATTTTGAGTTGGAACATCTTACTACACTGTTGCACATTTGCGACGTTTGCTATAGCTAAAATGGGATATGTTAGCAGCTATATATATATATATATATATATATATATATATATATATATATATATATATATATACTCATATATATATATATATATATATATATATATATATATATATATACATATATATATATATATATATATATATATATATATATATATATATATATATATATATACTCATATATATATATATATATATATACTCATATATATATATATATATATATATATATATATATATATATATATATATATACATATATATATATATATATATATATATATATATATATATATATATATATATATTAGTAAAATTGTTTGTTTCAGCAATGAAAAATAGGACATGTTAGTCTGTGTGTCTGCCAAAAAGCTGACATATGGAGCCATAACTCCAGAACGGTAAATAATAGAAACATGCTTAATATCTCAAAAGCTAATGTTGTTCTTCAAAATTTATATTCTATACATAATTGTTGTTATTTTAAGTCAAACCGAGTTACAACAGCCTTTAGCCCCAAAAAACGTGACCTGGTACCACTAGGAGCATACTTCGTATATTTTGTTATTAAGTGATAAATTTTGCTTTTTTTTTGGTATATTTTTGAGTTTAAAGTAGAAATATAATAAAAAAAAACAAGTAATACTGATAAGTCTAATGACATTTTTTATTTTAAAATATAAAAATTAGGTATATAATACATACAAAACAGACACAGAAAAGATACAGACGTAGTACCTACATGAGTTGATAATTTTACATAGTTATCTAATCTATTCTGGAGCTTTTGTTAAAGTAGTTTTTGAAACGTCAGGATATAATGCTCGGCATTTACTTACAACTTGCAGGACATATTGCTTTTGGTCCTCATTTTTTGTCAGAAGGTCGTTAAAGTCGGTTATTAATTTAACACCACGCTCAGCCATATCATTAACTACTTTTAATGTTTTGACAATTTTCAATCCTTCTTGGAAGTCATTATTTTGAGGCCAGGTGTTTGGATGTTGTTTTAGGAAATCTGTTTTTATATTAAATTGGTCAAACGTTTCTTTGGTAAGTAAATTTACCAATCCTCCATCAACTACCTCTTTTAAGTTTTCTTTCCTAACTTTTGGATTTACAACCCTAGCGTGCTGTGATGGTTCATCTGTGCTACTGAGCAATTTATTAGCCATTAACAACTTTTCATCGTCTGTAATGGTGGGATCAAAAAACGATAATCCCACCAACTTTGCATTCAAATACCACAAATGGTTCGAAAATTTGGTCAGGGCTATTTCTGCAATGTTGTTGTCACATCCTTTATAGTCTAACAGACTATGCAAAATACCTAAATCTTGCTTTGGTGCAAGATGAGCTTTTGGAGCATTGAACCAAGCTTTACAATAAATTTTAACTAGGAAAATAGAAATGGCACGCACAGAACTTTCTTCTTCTTTAGACATCTTAAATTGACGACGAAAAATGAACATTTTTAAGCAGTAAATAGCCTTTGCCATCCACCTAGCGTGATGAGTGGCTCCTGGAGTTCTAAAACCCACAACATTGCCGTCTAGTGATCCAACAAATACGAGAACCAACTGCAATAGCTCCTTGTAGTCATCTCTGGGGTGGCTCTCAGTTAATTTGGTCTCGAATTCAGCAGTAACATTTGCAATTACTTCTGGAGTTAGCTGCTTTTGTATTAGATTGTCACTGATACCTGTGTCGTATTTTCCTTTGTCTATCTTGGGCCACGCAGTGAGGAATCTCTTGAAAATGTCTGGATGAGGTCCAGTGGTTGATCCCATTTTTGTGTCGAATACGCCTCTTAACAGAATTTCCAAGATATGGTGACGGCAAGCTAGGTATAACAATTCCCTTCCTAACATTTGCTCCAATATGACGCATGCTCCTTTGAGTCTTCCCGTGTTGGATGCTGTAGTGTCGAGAAGACCCCATTTATGTAGGCATTCATATACGGCTACGGCTTGCTCCTCTCCAGAGCTGTTTGCTGTTACAGGAACTCCCAGCAGCTGTTCCTTTTCGCCATATCAAATAGCTATAGCTATTCGCTCACATTGTTCATTTTTTAAAACACCCGGTAAAAGTTTACCGTCCCAATGGACAACCACGGGCTCTTTTTCCGGAATGTTTACTTTATCAAAAATTTTTTTATTATATTGTTCTCTGAACATTTGCCTTCTATCATGTAATAAAGTTTTCGAGACTTTGTACTCAAGAGAGTCAAGGTTTAGTGCTTCTAGAGTAGCTATTAAAATTCTCGTGGCATTTCTGTAGGATACCTTACATCGATCTAATAAAATGGACAATTTCATGTTTAAAATCTCTTTAACGTCCCTTGCAAATGAAACTTTCATCTTCTTGCTCTCAGATGGTCCTGGATCTTCTGCAGCTTCTTCAGGGATGTCCATTTCCTCCAAGTTCTCAAGTTCCTGGTAGATGCTGTCCTCTTCAGTGTCTTAAAATATCTTCACTAGATAATTGTTCGATCTAACCAGGCACTTTAGAAACTAAACTGAATAAATATAAGGTCGGTTGTACGCTGAAGTAAAATCACCATCCCTAAAATAGAAATTAGATTCACCCTCCTTTTTACCTGTCAAACGGGTCTTTCTTTGGTAAACTAGTCAGGTAATCCCCATATAATAAAAGATTGAACAAAAGGCTCTTTATGTTTTAAAATTGAGTTCCAAAATACTTTTTAACAAAAAAATGTTAATTCCGAGACACATTATGTAAAAACCCGTAAAATTCTTAGAATACTCCCAAACTGGCTCCTACTGGTACCAGGTCACGTTTTTGGGGCTAAAGGCTGTTGTAACTCGGTTTAACTTAAAATAACAACAATTATGTATAGAATATAAATTTTGAAGAACAACATTAGCTTTCTTTTGAGATATTAAGCGTGTTTCTATTATTTACCGTTCTGGAGTTATGGCTCCATATGTCAGCTTTTTGGCCAAAAATTTGGATTTTTTCAAACTTTGAGCGACGAGCGGCACGGGTTAACGTCGTTTAATCGAGCTCAAATTTCGGATATCTGGAAAGAGGAATCGTTTTGTGGGGTCCAGACGAACAAAATTCCGACATCGATTTTTTGCGGTCACCCTTATATATATATATATATATATATATATATATATTATATATATATATATATATATATATATATATATATATATATATATATATTTTTATATATATATATGTAGATATATATATACATATATGTATATATATATATATATATATATATATATATATATATATATATATATATATATATATATATATATATATATAAACAGACTAACATGTCCTATTTTTCTTTGCTGAAACAAACACTTTTACTAATAAATTGTAACCGAAGTCCAATAAATCTGGTCATCGTCTACCTGGTTAAACAAAAATAGTTCGCACCAAAAAAATATCTGCGCCATCCGAGAAGATAAATTACGTCCGTCATTTAAATATTATTAAATCTAAGTAATGTAAATAATCCAGCATACAAGCAATCAATATATATATATATATATATATATATATATATATATATATATATATATATATATATATATATATATATATATATATATATATATATATATATATATATATTGTAATATTGATTCTCTTTAAATAAATTATTTATTATATAAGAGCATCCATTATGCCCTTTGTGTATATTCCTATTTTTAAAATTAAATTGAATGGATATTATTATTGAGTTTGTATAAGGAAAAAATATAAGAATATATACTAGCTCGTTATACTGGTAGAGATGTGGGGAAGAGGTAATGTTTTCTTTGCCTTTTGAAAATGATCTCTACAGCTTTTCAAATCTTAGTTGTACCGTTATATTTTTAGCATTACCAATTTCAAATATTGAAAATCATTTATTTACAGTAAGTATTACGACATAAACAAACGTATTGTTTTTGATACTTGATGGTGTGCCATTTCGCTTTAACTCTTTGTCGTGTACAAGTTGCAAGGTGGCTTTCAGCTGATGCCCATGATGATGAAATACTTTTTAAATTACCTAATCCAGAGTGTGAGTAAGTCCAGATTTATTAAACATAAATGTAAAGTATTTGTGGAACTGACTCTGCATATATAGTTTTTATTTTGGCAGAAAAAGTGCGTATTTTTCGACTTTATTTTATTATTTATATCTCTGATGCTCCGATCATTTTTATGAGTCATCAAAAACTGATACCACGACCTCAGTTTTTGTTAATTTTCAGTTTTTCTGTAACAAAAACTTTTATTTTAAAAGCAATCAACGTACGGAACACTAATTGCGCAAGTCCGACTTACACTTGACCGGTTATTATGTAAAATTTATTAATTACGCGTTTATGGATATGAGTATGAGAGACTCAAGATATCGGACATCCCCAGCGAACCTTAAATAATATCTCTCTATTATTACTGTGTTTGTGAATTTCAACTGACTTTCTGATCTCTGGTTTACAGAAATTGTTATCAAATACTTTATATTACCCAGTTTTTGCAACTTGTTAGAGGAAATTTAAACTATTATATATTATTTTTGATTTATTTACTGATTTCTCTATCACTAATATTATAAAAACCAATAATAATTATTAACAAAAACTTTATTTTCTATAGAACATTTAATTTAATAGACTCTTGGACAGAAGATGCCAATAATCAGTACAAACTGGAAATTATATTAGCAATAACGTGTCTAATGCACGGAAGGGAGGCATGTTTGCTAATGGACTCTGTTGTAATTAAGTTTGTAATGTTGTTAAACAAGGATTGGATTCGCTCATTAACCTAATAATATTCTTATTTATAAAGCTTAGTTGACTACAACTACCACTGTGTCGATGTGCACCCATCGAATAGTTTTAACGAAATGGTTTTCATAAGAATATGTGATAAATTATGTTATAAAAACATTTTAGTTGCTTAGCAAATATGTTTTAAAGTAGTTTAGATGTATTCTATTTAAACAAAATATAAAGTAACTTGTAAAATCTTTAAAAACCTACCCTGGGACAGACGCAAATCCGGATCACAATCTAGTGCTTATGGAGTTTCGAATATGCAGGTTCAAAGGGATTCTCGAAAAAACCCATAGATACAACCAAATTGAAAAATCCTGAAATTAAAAGGCAAATATCAAACCGAATGGATGGCAAATTTAAGGAACAAATAAGTACATAAAACAAGAGTGTCGAATCAAAATGGATTAAGAAAAAACAAGAAACAATTCTGAGAAATGGAAGTAATGAAATTTTATTAGATACTAAGGACAAAATAAAGAGATGGACGCAATAGATAGAATAACTTTTCAATGGACATACGAGGCTGGTTTGAAAAGTCCGTGCAAAAATAAAAACTACTTATGTGTTTGGGGTAAACCTTTTTTATTTTTCGACATAGTCTCCTTTTAGGCTTATACACTTCGTCCAACGATGTTCTAGTTTGTTGATCCCTTCCGAATAATAGAATTTGTCCAAGTCTGCAAAATATCCATTAGTGTCTGCAATCACCTTTTCATTTGAATAAAATCTTTGTCCCGCCAGCCATTTCTTCAAATTGGGGAACAAATAGTAGTCCGAGGGAGCCAAATCTGGAGAATAGGGGGGATGTGAAACGAGTTGGTATCCTATTTCCATTAATTTTGCGACCACAACTGCTTAGGTGTGTGCTGGTGCGTTGTCGTGATAGAAAAGGACTTTCTTGTGGGCCAATCGCGGGCGTTTTTCTTGCAGCTCGGTTTTCAAACGGTCCAATAACGATGAATAATATTCACCTGTAATAGTTTTACCCTTTTCCAGATAGTCAATGAAGATTATCCCTTGCGAATCCCAAAAGACAGTCGCCATAACCTTTCCGGCCGAAGGAACGGTCTTCGCCTTTCTTGGTGCAGATTCCCCCTTGGTAACCCATTGTTTAGATTGTTGTTTGGTCTCAGGAGTATAGTAGTGTATCCATGTTTCATCCACAGTGACGAAACGACGCTTAAAGTCCTCCGGATTCTTCTGGAACAGCTGCAAACCATCCTTGCAACACTTCACACAATTCCGTTTTTGGTCAAGCGTGAGCAATCGCGGCACCCATCTTGAGGATAGCTTTCTCATGTCCAAATGTTTATGCAAAATATTATGTACCCGTTCATTCGAGATGCCCACAGCACTAGCAATCTCACGCACCTTAACTCTTCTGTCATCCATCACCATATCATGGATTTGATCAATGATTTCTGGAGTCGTAACCTCTACAGGCCGTCCAGAACGTTCAGCGTCACTTGTGCCCATATGGCCAGTCCGAAAATTTTGAGACCACTTATAAACTGTTCTAATCGAAGGTGCAGAGTCACCATAATATTTATCAAGCTTCTCTTTAGTCTCCTGAGGCGTTTTGCCTTTCATAAAGTAATGTTTAATCACCACACGAAATTCTTTTTCGTCCATTTCTTGAAAATCACTCGAATTCCTTGATTCACACGAATGCCAAACACAAAGAAATAGACCAATATGGCTGAAACTTGGTGTGCGTTCATTCAAGAGATGCTACTAACTAAACATGACCTCGATACGCGCCGATGGTGCCATCTCACGGACTTTGCACGGACTTTTCAAACCAGCCTCGTACATCAGAACATTTACAACTAAACAGGGATAATGAGATAGGAGCATAACTGACAAAGAGAGAAGTTATTCATGCGAATAACTACAGAAGGAAGGAAAAGCAGCTGGTCCAGGTAAGATAAAGGAAGGAGTCCTCAAAATATTTTCATATGAAAGTTCATTTATTAATCGACTGGTAATCTTATGTAACAAGATATACAAATCTTTCTTGACTGGGTGAAGTCGATGTTCATCTCAATACCTAAAAAGTCAAAATCAGTGAAATGTAACGATTATCGCTTAATAAGTTTAATATCTCACGTTCTCAAGATATTCCTAAGAACCATCTATGCCAGAACGTAAAGCAGAACGAGATAACATACAGTTCGGTTTCCAAAAAGGCATGGGTACACGCTAAGCTTTATTCTCAATAAATGGGTTAGGCTAGTTCTATAAAGGAATGAACATAGCTATATATGCGTGTTTTATAGGTTGCAGTAACGCTTGCGACTGTGTTAATAGAAATTCTAAAAGCAACTAATATAAATAATGAGAATACACTGAACAAAAATTAATGGGAAAACCTGAACAAGAATTCAACAAGTATGCTGATGACACTGTTCTATTAGCAAATAATATCAAAGATCTCCAGCAGCTGATCGATCGAGCTAGCAAAAGATTTGGATTAACCTTGAATATAAGAGAAACCAAGTGCATGGTAATAATAAAGAAAAGTCTACCACCAGAATCCCCCGAAATTAAGGACGGGGTTGTAGAATAGGTTCTCAAATTTAAGTATTTGGGAACGAATATAAATGGAAAGTAGGATTCAACGAAGAAGATATATTCCAAAATTGAACAAGCCTGAGTGATATACATGGATATGAATAATTCTTTTTAAAACCTGGACCCTTGACCCTCGCTTGGAATGATTAGAAGTATTTGAAACGTACATTTATAGATGCCTTCTTCTCTTCTCGTGGGTACAGAAAATAAAAAACACAGAGCTACTAGTAAGAATGAGTAAAGCGAAAGAATTACTAACAACTATAAAAATAAGAAAAACTCAATACTTCGGATATATAATGAGGGGCTCAAAATCAGAATTGCTAAGATGACTTATTGAAGGCGAAATAAGAGGTAAGCGATCGATCCGAAGCTGACAAATTTCTTGGCTATATGCGAAGGTGGTCTGGATGTGTTTGGGTGATATTTTTCGAGCAACCGTTTGTAAAGTTTGTTTAGCTATATAGATCGTCAACCTTCGTTACGAGACGTCGTAGTAAGAAGAAGAAGAAGAAGAAGAAGAAGATAACCTAGTAGAAAAAATTTGGTGATATGTCTTATATATCAAACAGTTAGTTTAAATAAAAGTCCAAAATTATGGGCTACCTGGAAAGTTCATAATTTTAGGCGCTCGTACTTTGGATGCAGTAGCAACGTACTTATTCTACAGTCTTGGTTCACTAAAGTGACATACCTCTTGTTTCCTTTATAGTTTTACGGACGATAAATATTTGCTTTGTTAATAAATATATCGCGTATCAATACCGTTTTTAACTAAATAAGCTAATCTCTGTCTTGTTTATCCAGATTACAAACTTAATTACAACAGCATCCATTAGCTAACATCCTTTCTCTCTGTACATCACACGCTGCCGATAATATAATTTCCCGTTAACACTGATTACTGGCATGTTGTATCCAAGACTGTGTTAAATTATAAACACCCTATGACGATTTAACGGCGTTATTAATTACTGGAGGTACAGTTTGAAATTGGTTGCGCCGTTTCTTTTTGTATGGTGCCAGTAAAAAAGAACGGTAGCTTAACACTTATGAGTTTAATGCATTAAATTTCAATTCTTCTCCTCACCGGTATTAATCTTCTAAATTCTGAGAGTTACGATAACTACGAGGGTCATTCCAAACGTTCTCGACCTAAAAAAGAAAACGCAAGATTAAAGGTAATTTTTTTTTCTATATATTCACCTTGTAAATCAATACATTTCTTCCAACGACTTCCTTTTTGATACCTTCTTTCTAATAATATTTATCCAACTCTCCGAACAAAATCTTCATTTCAGCTTTAACTTCATTATTCTAGTTAAATCTTCACCCAGCCAGTCATTTTTTCAGGTTCGGAAGGAGTAATCGCTGGGAGCTGAAAGCTGCCAATCTGGTGAATGTAGAAGCACTTCGAAGGGAAAGTCATGCAGTTTTGCAGCAACAATCCGAGATGTGTAAAGACACATTATCGTGGTGACTTTCTTTGAGAGATGTGAACGTCTGGCCTGAATAGCACTATTCAATTGATCCAGTGGTGAAGTATAATACTCCCCAGTGATGGTTCTACCTTTTTTTAGGTAGTATATGAGCACAACACTATGAGAATGCCAAAAAAACCGTTCTTCTTCTTTCTTTTTCTTTTCAGCCTGCTATCATCCACTCCTGGAATGTAGGTCTCTTCCAAATCTTTCAATCTTTCTCTGTCCAGAATCGTTCTATTCCAATTTTTTCCTGCGATATTCTGAATGTCGTCTCACCACCTGCTTTGAGGTCTTCCCACACTCCTCTTGGGTGCCATACTGTAAGCTTGAAGGCCCATCTGTCGTTGTTATCTCTCGCTGCGTGGCTAACCCATCTCCACTTTAGTTCAGCCGCTCTTTTCAGAGCATCCGTCAGCCGTATCCTCCTCGGGATTTCTTCATTTGAGATTCTATCTTTCAAATTTACTACAAGTATAGCTCTCTCCGTTGCACGCTGCGCCACTCGAAGTCTGTTCATCGACTTACGTGTTAGCGACATCGTTTCAAGACGGTACGTAAGAACTGGCAGTATACACGACTGGTACGTTTTCCTTTTAAGATTTACAGGAATCTCTAGTGATGTCAAAATTAAACCGAGTTTACCAAAAGATGCCCAATCAAGATCCACTCTTCAAGAAAAAATGCTGTTTGGTTCTCCTTTCCTAGTACTATTTTTTGTCCGAGGTATATATATTTGCATATGTTCTTAATGGCCGATTTTCGATAGTAAACATTATTTGCTCTGGGCTCATTATCTTTATTTTGCTTAGGTTCATTTCCAGTCCGACTCGTGACAATGCATGATGCAGTTCTTCCAACATAGTTGTTAATTCATTGGGTGTAATAGATGATTAAGTCGTGTTCTGTTTATGTTAATCCCCCTATTTTGCTAGGCTAAGGTCTTAAAAAAGTCCTCCAGTAACAGTGAGAACAATTTTAGTGAGATCGTATCTACTTGATGTACTCTTTTTTTTATCGGAATTTTTGATTGTACGCATTATCATAGATATATTTAATAAGAGTCGAGTATCTGGTGTCCATTCTAGCATTATCTAGGACTCTTAAAACTCTCACATTTCTGTAGAGACAAAGGTTTTCTGATAGTCTACGAAAGCCGTAAGGGTATTTAATATTCCGTGTGTCTGTAAATGTGCTAAATCTCTTTGGAAATCCAGCCTGTTCCGGAGGTTAATATAAATTCATTTTGTGCGTCAAACCGTAGCCATGACTTTCCTTGCAGATGGAACCGTTTTTGTTTTCTTGAGCGTACTTTCATCTGTTCCCACCTACTATTTTGACTGCTCCTTCGTCTCTGGCGCGTTATTAAGAATCCCTGTTTCACCTACTCTTACGGAACGTTGAAGGAATTCACTCAAATTATATTGAAACAAGTCTTAAACACTCTTGTGAAATGTTTTTCAAATGCATTTTTGCTCGATTGATAACAAACGCGGCACCTATAGAGCAGAGAGCTTTCTCATACCTAAAACATCATTAAAATGTGGTGGCCATGGCCTATCAAGATGTTTACAATGTCAGCAACCTCGCGTACCTTCAGTCGATGGTCATAATCTCGTCAATCGTAGAAGTTTTCGGGCATCTGAGCGTTTTCATCTTGAGTGGATGGGCGGCCCCGTTTAAATTCAGTAGTCCACTTTTTGATTGTAGAAAACGATGGGGCAGAATTATTTAATGTGATACTTAACTCTTTCTGAATGTCCGTAATACTTAAACCTTTTACAAAAAAATATTTTATAACAGCAATTCCATTTATAAGTTTTTTAGAAAATATTGAAACTTGTTTTTTTAAAACGATCGCTCCAAAAAAACAACTAAATACACGTGTTTCAAAACTTCACAGCACGCCATCTAGTAGATAACAGATACCATAATAATTTGGTCATCTTGGCGCCATATCTGTGTCAGGCCGAGAACTTTTGGAATGACCGTCGTAAAAATGAAACTCTGGGCTTTATTAAAATGAAAAATTTTTCAGGTATTTTTCGGTACTTTATCTATGATTTTGAAAGGAAACTACTACATATAGTTATAATTCTTGGGAATTTCTCCTGCGTCGATCGAAAAAGTGATGTAACATTTCGCCGATCATCCTGCTGGCTTCTTCAGAGCTTGTTTCGGGAGTTGATTACTCAGGAAACTTACAAGAAATTGGTTTAATTCCACTTACCTTTTATGTCAGTGGACAGTGGTATTGGTAATATTAGTAACAGCAGAAGTAGTAGTAGAACTAGCAACAGTAGGAGTAGTAGTAGGAGTAGTATTAGGAGCAGTAGTAGGAATAGCAGTAGGAGTAGCAGTAGAAGTAGTAGGAGTAGGAGAAGCGGTAGAGTAGCAGTAGTAGTAGTAGGAGTAGCAGAAGCGGTAGGAGTAGCAGTAGCAGTAGGAGTAGGAGTAGCAGTAGGAGTAACAGTAGGAATAGCTGTAGCAGGGGAGCAGCATAGCAGTAGGAGTAGAAATGGAAGTAGCAGTAGCAGTAAAAGTAGGAGTGGCAGTAGCAGCAGGGGTAACAGTAGCAGTAGGAGTAGTAGTAGCAGTAGGGATAGTAGTATTAGTAGCAAGAGGAGTAGCAGTAGTAGTAGGAGTGGCAGTAGCAGTAAGAGTGGCAGTAGCAGTAGGAGTAGCAGTGGTAGTAGCAGTAGCAGTAAGAGTAGCAGTAGCAGTAGGAGTAGCAGTAGGAATCATTCCTTTTTTGTTACTAAAACATGAATTCTATTTGAACGAATGAATGAAACTTCTATGCTGTCACTAATGGCTTCTTTTATTTTTCAGAAAAATGCCTTGACAGAACTCACATTTTTTCTTTTTTTTTTTATGGGTCTAGCACACGTGCTACAGGGAAGTCGCTAAAGCGCTATAGAAGCGACACGTGTGCGGAGAAAGCGATTCACGTTATCCTTGAATCGCTGCAAATTTTACTCGGTGGAAAACACAGTACTAGGCAAATTATTCCAAAGGGATGATGGTCTCCATATAAAAGACTACTTGAAAAGCGTTGTACGGGGAGTAACAAGCTGAACCTCATACGGATGTGAAGTATTAGCGCGACGTGTACTTTAACAGGCACCGCTCTGGGAGGAATTAAGCGGGTCACATCCTTCGAACACTTTCCATGAAAATACTTGTAGAATAGGCTCAAGTCGCCAACCTTTTCTTCGATGTTCCAGCGAACAAGGCCGCGGTCAGTTCCGGGTCTCCAGTCAGACGAACAGCTCTTCTCTGAATAGAATCCAACAAATGCAGTGTATGTTTGGGAGCGGAGTTCCAAACATGGGAGCAGTATTCCATAGTTGGTCGAATTTGAGCTTTGTAAAGAATTAACAGTTGTTGTGGAGTGTAAAGTTTTCTAGTTCGATATAATATTCCCAACTTTTGAAAAGCTCTCCTTGCTATGCCTGCAACATGTTCATATCAGGAGATATTTGCTCCCAAATTAACGCCCAACAAATTGAGTGACAATGTTAGAGGAATGGAGTGCCCCGACATAACTATGTCGGATTCAGCAACGTTAACTTTTTTAGAAAAAACTGCCGCCTGGGTTTTTGTAGCGTTAAATTCCACTTGGTTACTGTCACCCCCAAGAAAGAAGGTTTTCAGCACTTCCAGCATATAATTTACGTTATACTAAGAAGATTAAAAAAAGATTATCGCCATTGAATTTGATTTGCGGAGTGACCAGAATTTTTTCCATTTTTTTCCACTGTGCGACATTTCAAAGAATCAAATTTTGGATAGCTAAGCAGGCGAACATCTTTTTGATTTATGGATATTACTATGTTATACAAATAAAGATGTCAGGGTATCTACAAGCATAAGAGTACATAAGAAAGACTTTTTCTTACAGTACCAACCCTATTTCAGTCATCAGGACGCAAGAAGAAAATGCGTTAATAATTATCATTTCTGCACTAAAACTTGCAGTAATCTATAAAAAAGTACATGTACAGTTGTACCTAATATGGATGTAACGAAAATTTTGTTCTATACGAACATTTTAGTCACCGAGATCATTGTTCGTTGCGGCACAGCATAATTTAAATAAAAAAACACACAAAACTACAGTAAAACAAAATTATTTAAAATCATCGCCTACAACAACAAATTGAATTTGTTCACCGCGTACACAATTGTATTTTTCTAAAGGATATTAACTATTTTCTGGTTGATTTAATAACGTCACTGTTTTAATGTTTAATGAAAGTCATCGCGGACTCATTCATTTTATATTCCAAGTTGGTAGAAATTTTATTTAGTTTAAAACGTGGAGAATTGATGAAGAACTGTTGAAAATTGTGTGAAATGATGACTACTAAGATAGTTATTATTTTTGTTTGGTAGTGAAGGTCATAACTAATTGAAGAAAGATGCGTATTCAAGAAGAGCTTTGTTTTTTACCGCTACGTACATCTTTTGTCTACAAAGAAATCGAACTTTTAATTCAAAGTAAAACATGAACCAATTACGAGGGCTACTTTTTAAGTTTCAATGAAAGAAAAATTTTTTTTGTTACAATTCGTTTTACTGTTTCTCAAAATATTTGCCTTTAAGATTTATACACTTTTGTATGCGTTCGAACTAATTCTCGAAACATTTTTTACACTCTGAAGTTGGTACCTCAAAAACATGGTTTGGGAAGAATTCGACAGCTTTTTGAGGTGATGAAAATTGCTGTTCACACATTTTTTTGACACTCGGAAACAAAAAGAAGTCGTTAGGCGATAAAACGTGTGAATACGGTCAATGAGATATTAATTCGACGTTTTTTTCCGTCAAATAATCAATTGTTTGACGTGCTGTGTGAGAGTTGGCACTGTCGTGATGAACAGTGACGCGACGTTTTTCCAAATTTTATCGATTACTTCTGGGAAACAAATTGTTGTATACCATTCAGCATTAACAAATCATCTAAAGCAATGGTTGCAACATGTCCAGTATAACCAAAGAAACAAGTGAGCATTTTCTTAGAAGTGCTTTCGAGAACGAACCACTTTTGTTGGATTTGATTCATTTTGGAACAGTCTTCGATAAGCATAAGGATGCCTTTATCTCATGGTAAGTCATATGCCGATCTTCTTCAATCATGGTGTGCACGGCATCGATGTTTTTTAAAATAACAACCGATTTTGGTTGACCATTACAAAATTCATATTCATCGCTGACGGAAGCACAACCATGATGAAAGTCTGTAAACCAATTGTAAACAGTTCTTTCTGATGTTGATATATTACCAAAAGTTGAACGAAGCGATTCGAGGGATTGTTGTTAAGTTAGGCCTTTATAAAATCGTAAAAAATCAATCCAGCGCAAATCTTTACGTGAAATTCCCATTTGTTCACAAAATTGTTTTTTAAACGCTCACTGTAAACAAAATACTCGCTGAATTGCTGAGCTGCCACTGTTTTAACAATAACAAATGTCAAATTTTACAACAGTGGTGAAATGAGAAAAATAAACGAGTGAATAAACTTAATATTATTCTAATTTCAAGAGAAGATAAATGTTACAATGGTATCTATTTTGAGTATGTCAGTGTACTCCTAAGATAATTAACTGGATACGTAATTCCGTTTGCTAATATTTTTAGCTTGATATTAGCTTAGTACGTACGACGACGCAAAAACATTTACATTTAAAAAAGTTGGTTATAAAAAAAAAAATCTTATTTTTTAGGAATTTCACAAAACATTAAAAAAGTTGTAAAAGTTGACAATTTGAATTGTACATTTATTGTACATTTATGTAAAATTGACCAGTAACTAACTTTTCTTAACAACACTTTTCGAAATTTTAATAAATAAGCTCGCTTCGAGCTTTGTTTTTTGGAAAAATTTAAATTTTGATGGGGGGTCAGGTGGCAACTATTTTCAATTTTTTTCACAATGTGCACAAATTATCATCTTTCGGTTGCGTGTAATGGTATTTAGAATCTTCTGATGAAGCTTCGAATCACGAGAATTACTTTTGCAACAGCACGATATTTTTTTAGATGGTTGTTAAGTTCTTTGCAAGAAAATGCTTTGGCACAGTTGGTTTTTCAAATAATTTCTCAATAATTTTTTTGTCCTTCCTTGATTTATTTTTAAGCGGAATTTAAATTATATTGATGACAAGTGTCAGAAATTTAAAGAAGTTTCTGAATAAACAATAATCAAAACCGAAATAATTTCCAGAAATTTCTTGTTAGCTCAGTCGTCAAAAGCAAATTTTGACGAAAATCTCTCATTAAATGTTAACAGGCTGCATTTTTGGCATACAGGTAGTTTTGGACGTACGATAAAAAAGTTTGCTGCTCTAAAATGTACGCTAAGCTTACAAAATCGAAAATAAAATGAAAAACTCGATTTTTTTGCAAATATCTCGAAAAATAAAAAAGATATAGAAAAACTAATATCACCACGTGAAAGGGCGGGGAAATTCTACAAAAAAGAGTATATAGATTTTTTTTTTC
This sequence comes from Pachyrhynchus sulphureomaculatus, assembly GCA_019049505.1. Lineage (NCBI taxonomy): Eukaryota > Metazoa > Arthropoda > Insecta > Coleoptera > Curculionidae > Pachyrhynchus > Pachyrhynchus sulphureomaculatus. Next base: position 186,441,374 of record CM032454.1, read on the forward strand.
AGTTTTACCGTAATTCAAAAAAAAATTAAATAAAATGGCTGGTACGACGACGTTGTAGTGGGAATCATGCCACCAATCCTCATTTATGATTAAATTAATGTTTCTGTATACCCCCAAATATTTTAAAATTGGCGTTTTTTTCGTGGTGCTGATTAGGAATCCGATGACAGATTTGATAAATTTAAAATGGTGAACCCAATATGACGGTCAAAGGTTACGTAATTCATTTAATTTCTTCGAGTAATTTAGAATTTTTGTGTTTTCAGTAACTGTTTTCTTTGTACCTGGATACTTAAATGAAATATAAATACTTTATACTTAAAGCTTAGACTTTTATCTTTCATTTCCCATTTTTAAATATATTTTTTTTATTTTAAGTTTATGTTGCATGATTAATAATAAGCAAAAAATACGTTTATCATGAACACATTTTTTAAGAGCAAAATTACAAAAAAAGATAAAGTTTTTTTAAGTTTTTAATGAGTTTCTAATATCAAGTATACTTTTAACTATAGCTAAAAAAAATGTTAGACTTTTTTTAAGCGTTTCGTACTGCTTTGAGCATAACATTGCTAGCGGCGCGCTAGAGTAGGCAAGTTTTTATATTTTAAAACTCAATTTTTAAATAACACCCACAATGTGAGTATTTTCGATTATTCTTATATTGAAACTTACGGTATAATAATAATACATGCACAAGGATTATTCGATACTATATTTTATTAAATATTTGTAATTTACTGTAAGTCCGTTAAAATCTTGCAAACAAAAATTTCGTTTTAAGTTTTACAAATTATAAAGCAATAAAAATAAAAACTATTAGTATCATCGGAAAGCTGAAAGTCTCCTCTTTAAAAAGCTATCTTTTAATTTTTTTTACTTTCTGAAAACAAGTAATATCGATTAACCTTCGAGCGGTACGCATAGACTTTCAAATTAATCTGTTTGGAGCGGTACACTTTTTGAATAACATATCCGAATTTTTAATAAATTCTCACGCTAATAAAAAAAATCTATATACTGCTCTTTCACGGGGTGATATTAGTTTTTCGATGTCTTTTTTATTTTTCAAGATAATAACCGAAAAACCGAATTTTTGATTTTATTTTCGATTTTGTGGGTTTAGCGTACAGCAAACTTTAGCAAACTTTTTTTTATCGTATTCTACGTCCACAAAAACTACCCGTGTACCAAAATGCGGCCTGTTAACATTTAATGAGAGCTTAAAACCCCTGGCGACTGGGCTATGTGCCGCCTGAATGTTACGAATTATATACGATACAGTGTTTATTATTATAATTCCGTTATAAGGATTATTTCTATTATATTTTGTAAATGAATATAATAAAAGGACGCTTCGAGTAATATTACAAATCCGTATCTAATATTTTATTTCTATCAGCTGTTTCCACATGAGAGATGCGCTATTTTTTACAAAAAGTACGTGTTTTCCATCGTAAAGTAATTCCCCTATCCCTTATTCTATCATTTACAGAAGTATTTTTTCGTGTCGCATGCTCTTTATTACGGATATTATTTTGGAGGGGACCTCTTTTTTAAGTAATATGCGGGAAGAATATTCCTAGCCCCACGTTTAATATTATTCCGAATGCGTATGGTGCACTATGGCTGCAAATGGCGTTTTTATTAGAGTGTAAATAAATTTAATTAGTTTTTGATAAACGATCATTGAGTCAGAAGATTGATTTTTATGGAGTTTTGATGGAAAGAGGCAAAGTGGAAAGACGTGTATTGAAAATTAATAATGGGAACTATTGATAAGATTATTTAATTAAACTATATTACAATTGTTTTTTAAACACTCGCATGTATCAAGAGGATTGGCTTTTGTAACATTTCGGTACTATCATTACTGTAAAGCTTCTATGTTATTATGTCATCACATAATGGTCACTGTTTTTATTGATTTCCAAGATAGGCTAGGCCTCTATCTTATAATTGTGAAAGTATAAAAATAATTTCAAATACTAAATGTAAACTTATTCTATCTTAACCTAAGTTCTTACAATAGGAATCCTATACTAACTTAATTTAGGACTAATTTAAACTTAACCTAGAATGACAATCTCCGAGAACAGCAGCGGGTCCGACGGTCTCGGGAACTGGCGGTTGGCGGAAGTCGGAAGGCGTCCTTGATGAACGGGTTGAGGTGCTGGGACGCCTTCTCGAGGAACTTTTGTTGATTTTGTCTCATGTGAGGTCCTTGTGAAGTTGACGGTTCCTCATGAACCACGGGGCTTCCCTGATCATCCTCAGGGCCTTGTTTTGCACTGCTTGAAGCTGAGCTCTCCTTGTTTTGGAGAGCTGGCACCAGGTGAGGCAGGCGTACGTGAGGCCTGTCTTCACGATGGAGTTGTAAACCAGAAGCTTGGTCCGTGGCAGCAACTTACTGGAGCGATTCAGGATGGGGTAGAGTTTCCCCAGTAGTTGCTTCGCCTTCTTGGTTGCACTGCAGACCTGGTCCTTCCAGACGAGTTGTCGGTCGAACTGGATGCCCAGGTACTTAATGGTTTTGGCCCATTGGATGCGGGAGCCTTGGAGCTGGAGATGTCCATGAGAAGTGCCGCTGCCCTTGGAGAAGACGATGGCTTGTGTCTTGGTGGGGTTGAGTTTGATCCTCCAGCGATCAAACCAGGAGTCCAAGGTGTCGAGGTGGCGCTGAAGTCTGCTGGTGATGAAGCGGCTACTTCTGGAGTGGGTGATAATGGCGGTGTCATCAGCATAAAGGAGGAGGTTGGTCTGATCCGATTTGGGAATGTCGGCTGTGAAAATTTTAAAGAGGTGGGGGAGAGGACGGAGCCTTATGGGACTCCGGCTTTGATGGCCTTGACTTCGGAAATGGCCGTTTCGACTCTGACTTGAAAGATTCTGCCAGAGACGAAGGACTGAATGAGTTTTGTTCCATCACATAATAATATATTTATTAAAAAACAAAGATAGGTAACAAAAAAGAGAGAATATTTTTAATGAAATTTGGGAGCACTGAGCAGCAAGAAAATCCGGCAATCAAGAAGCTAATTTGGAAGACGAAAAACAGTGCTTTCGTTGCAATGGATGATGTACAGATCTGGTATTCATGATGCTATAAAGCACAAAGATGCTTATTCGTCTGGGTAATTCGCATGTCTGGTTATCTCTGCTGAACCGGATTTCGTGGCCAAGGTGGTTGTATTTTTCCACCATCTCGGTCTCCTTCTATTTTTTTACAGGTTTCCTGGGTACTAGGTTGGTAATCAGTTTCGTTTTATGTAGTTTATTAGCAGACCTATTTTCGGAGTTGGTTTTTGGCAGTTCTAATATTTCTTTCTCTCTTGCAAGTTGTCTGAACTACATGAACTACATCATCTGCAAACCTTAGATGGTTCAATCTTTTCCCAGACTACAGTGAATAATTTTGGAGACAGAGTATCTCCCTGTCTGCCTCCTCTTTTTATTCTTATTCTTTTAGTTGTTTTGTGTATGTTAATTGTCGTCGATGCGTTTTCATAAATGTTTTATATAATATTTGAATATCTTTGGTCAATTCTGCATTATTTTAGTTCTCGTAGTATTGGGACCATTTCTACAATATCGAACGCAGAGCCAAGGGACGATTGCATTCTATGCTTTTTCGATGAGGATTTTAATGCATTACATATGGTCGTTTGTTCCAAGGCCAGAGCGGTAACCGCCTTACTTTCTTGGCTTGTTTTCCAGTCTGTTGGTAATTATATGAAGGAAGAGTTTATATAAATGGCTCAGAAGACTATATATATATATATATATATATATATATATATATATATATATATATATATATATATATATATATATATATATATATATATATATATATATATATATATATATATATATATATATATATATATATATATATATATATATATATATATATATATATATATATATATATATATATATATATATATATATATATATATATATATATATATATATATATATATATATATATATATATATATATATATATATATATATATATATATATATATATATATATATATATATATATATATATATATATATATATATATATATATATATATATATAATGAAGAGTATATATTATTATTAGGGTTACAAAATTTTAAAATATTACGATAATGATCAAAGGTCGACTGGCATTAATATATATAATTGCGCAAACGCATGAGAGATATAATACAAAATGTCAAATAAGCTATACTAACATACAAAGATGTAATGTCATACTCAAAATTGCTTGGTTGTCAACTTACTGTCGCTATTTTAAGTATTTTGATGAAATTTTGTTGGTTGAGTTTTGCAGTTTATAGGATTTTTTTTCTTCCACAAAATGAGTAATTGTGTTTTGGAACAGGGCCCAGTGATAAAGCGTCTCACTGAAGAGCGAAATGAATCAAAAATTTTTCACGAAAGAATGCTTTAGATGATTATAATCATCTTATTTTCAGGTAAAATTTTTATCTAGACCGTTTCGATTGGATCAAGACTTAATTTAGGATGATCTCTAATCCGAAAGATCAGTTGTAAAAAAAAACTGAGGAAACCATTAAACTTGTTGAGGATTCAGATCGACGAGTGAAGATCCCTGTCCTTGCTAAAGAAGGTAAAGTAACTGTAACTACAGATTTCAAGATAGCGCATGAAAATTTACTAATAAAAAGTTTATGGGTGATGGATTTCCAAACTTCCTATACCACAATAGAGACCAGAGAGGAAAGAAATTTCTCGAAAACATCAGATTCCTTTAAAGAACGAAGAGTTATTTTTTTGCCAATTCTCACAGACTATGAGACTTGAGTGTTCTTTTGGAATCCTCCCACGTAGCAGGAGTCGATGCAATGGGTTCATAACGACTCACCACATACAAAGAAGGCCAAAATTCAGTTGTCTTCTGGAAAATTTATAACAAATATTTTTTCGGGCCGCGAAGGAATTTTACTCACCGAATCTGTGGAGAAGGGTCCACAATTTCCTTAAGTTTTGACTTCATAAAGAACCAAAATGGAGCTGTTATATAATAATTGTAGGATCTACAAAGATTTCACAGTTAAAACCATTACTGAAAGCTATGAATTCACTGAATTATAAAATCCATCTTATAGCCCGAGTTACGCTCTATGACTTCTTTTTGTTCAAAGGAGCTGCTTTTTTTTTCAGGCGCAAAAAAAAGATTTTTCTGAATGAAATAAAACTAGTTAAGAAAAGCTGCACTAATATATATATATATATATATATATATATATATATATATATATATATATATATATATATATATATATATATATATATATATATATATATATATATATATATATATAATATTTTTGATAAATTGGGAAAAAAGGGGCTGTAACATGATTACTTGCCCTTTTTTAATTTCTGAGAATGAATTGAGTGAATAATGATTTTAAAAGAACTAAAGAAATTAAACAAACACTAGCTCAGTTTTCCTTGGTAGAGAAATATGGGTAAGAGATAATTGTTATACGTCTTTTTGGAATTATTTTCTATTTTTAAAAAGCTTCAGTTGTACAAATTTGGGGCAGGATTCATTTTAAAATAGAAAGGATCTAACTTCAGTTAAAAAAATGAAAAAATACTGAAGGGTTTTACGGTTGTTACTACAAAGAATTAGTCTAGTACAACTTTTCTTATCCTGAAAAGAAAAATAGGTATTCAGTGAGACACTAGCTTTAATCAACAAAAAAGAAAATTTATTCCTGATTTAAAATAAAAGTTCCAACCTTTACAGTTTTAAGAAATACAAAAAAATTCTAGCCTAAAAGTAGTTTTTATAAGTTAGAGTCCCTAAATCAGAGGTTTTACTTCTAAAACTTGACTACACCCGAAATCGAAGAGTTATGATATTCACTTCGCGATTTATCAGTTCAAATTGCTGTTAAAACACTTATTTGCGGGAATAGATCTATTGATGTATGTTCTGGTAACTTACGGTTTTCCTACAGGCTTCTAGGCCTTCAATGGAACACAAAACCGATTTTACACTTTTGAGAAGAGCCTACTTTGGCTACTCCATTTAGAAAACACACAGAGCCCACTACGGCTTTATGATAAAAAAAAAACGTGCTTAACTTGGCTCTCGTAGATATTGTCGTAAGCCTCTACTGCGGCTCGGTGGAAGTCAGCCTTCTCGGCGGCTTGGTGGAAATTAGCCTGGCTGCGGCTTGATGGTACTCAGCCATCACGGCGGCTCGATGGAAATAAGCCACGATTCGTGTCCTCCGGACGCTTAAATAAGCCGTGGGCACTCTCTCTGTAATATGGCGACGTCGGAACCAAAACTCCGGATACAAACATTTGACCAATCCCGGCGTATCGATAGATTCGGTCGAAAACCCGCACAGCACACTATATAACGAGCGGCTAGAATTTCTGATTAATATACCGCTCGATACAAAAATGAAAAGAAGTACATTATAAAGCGAAAAATCAGTAACATTATATGGTCTTAAAATCTAGAAAAAAATGAATGTTACATTACCCCCTTCCAAAAAGAAATAGACTACACTAGTCTATTAAACTAAGGCTACTTATGAAAAGGTACAAAGTGGTACACTATCACTTAATACTAAGGTCAGAACTTAAAACAAAATTACAAACTTCGGACCTTACTACTAGACTTAATTCAATTAAGCACTAATATTAAGTACAATGAAAACCAAATGAAAATCTTTGCATGTACACAAGAATCTTATAACTAGACTTAACTTAATTAAGCACTAAGGTTAAGTACATCAAAAAGTAAATAAAAATCCTTGCATGAACATAAGAAATACCTGTTCAAAGTAACAATCGCGGTCTTCTTATATAAAAGAATCAGCTTTACTACTGTTACCAAAACAAAAAAAAATATAACTTTGTCTAGACTCTTGTCTAAATCAAAAAAAGTGAACTGAAACAAAATATGAACACCCCCCTTAAAATAGTTTAAGGATTGTCAGAAAATTTTTTGTTTCAGCAAAAGAAATTTAGAAAAATTCTTGAATAAAGAAAAATAAAAAAATGATTCTAGTGCAATCACTAACACTAAAAGGAAAAAGTCTTGTCAGACCATTTAGCACAAGGCCAAAAAAAAATATCTGGATAAATATCCAGACAAACGCTCGGGAAAAATCGCTATCAATGCTCTAGCTCATCGCTAAGAGAACATTCCAAATCTAGTATCACTACTAGTCGCACTCATAAAATAATCGCACTCTACATCGCAATGTCGACGTCCTAAGACATCCAGACATGCTAAAATCGCTAGGGAAAACGCTACATCGCGCAATGTCGACGTCCTGAGACATCCAGACATGCAAAAATCGCCAGGGAAAACGCTCTGGTTGATCGCCAGAAAACACGTCAGCTCATCGCCAACAAAACACTCTGGTATATCGCCAGAAAAAAAACCTCGGCTCCTCGCCAAGAAAACACTCTGGTATATCGCCAAAAAAGCTCAGCTCCTCGCCAAGAAAAATTCATTCTGGTACATCGCCAGAAAAAAGCCTCGGCTCCTCGCCAAGAAAACACTCTGTAACTAGTCCTCGACTACACAAAGTCTGCGTTCTAAAAGAACAATCTCGCCATTAACATAGTGAGCAGCTATAAAAGCTAACAATATCACTATTGGCACAGTGAATAGCTCTAAAAGCTAAAATTCACCCTAAACACCAGTGAATAGCTATAAAAGCTAAAATTCACTAAACTGAATGATCCTGCTTCAAAAAGCAATGTTCACAAAGAACAGAATGATTAGTCTACGCGCAACTAACATTCAAGGAAACATTCCCAACATAACTATGTGAGACAGCAAGTCTCGAAATAGGACCTCCCTAAAGTCATAATCCTATATATAGGAGTCCATAAGCAAAACGACTCAAAATTACACATTTTGAGCACATGCCCTCAGGCAACCAATACACACCGAAATATATACAAAAATATATACAGAAATATATACAGAAATATATACAGGAGTTCAAGTCCCCCAAACTCTTGGTTATGATAACTCCATATCGAGCTTGGTGAAAGCTCTTAGCAAAAGCTAATACAAATCTTCGGCACATCGCACCAAAGTGGCAAATCTGCCTAGAAACATGAGCCAGAAAAAAACGCCCTCCGTCATTCTTCAGGGTGGCTACACAGAGATATAAAACTTAACCAGCATTGCGCTTCTCCAAGCTGCATGAAGAACCCTCGTGTACTGGTCTCGCCCTAGAACAACAACGAAAAAATTCAGTCCGTCCCACATAACAGGAGACAAACACCTCACTACGATATACTGAAAGGTGGAGACAATAAAATACGGAAATGGTGACCCTGGTGTCCACCAACAAAAGGGAGTAGATTATAGCATCCACTAAACTAAAACGGTGTCTACCACACCACCATAAGTCAAAAAAAAAATTTAATCGATAGGGTGTTCCGAGACACACTACTGCCAACAGCCTGTCATCACTAATAGGCTAATTGGAGCTGAGGTCGACTACAGTAGCTAGGCTCTCCTTTGGCTCAAATAGAAATAACCATTGGGTAACAAAACCTCTAAAGGTCCCAAAGGTCAAACGTTCACCCCCCATAGACTACCCTTCCAATCAGTCTGTTCCTCAGGAAGACTAACTCCCTGCCAAACGTCGTAGCGGCATCTGTTAGCACCCGGTGCATCACAACCTGTAAAAACAGATAACTCATGGGATACAACCTAAAAGGTTTACAAGGTTGACTTAACCAAGCTTCTAACGGAAATTTCCAAACTACGAAAATGAGCTTAAAAAGCTACATGAAGCAAAATTTCTCAATTTTTCGGTGGCCACGCGACAAAACTTTTGAAGACGACAAGAGCTTTTCCAGCTTAATCAGAAACAAGAAGAAAACATCGTTGACAGCTAAATTTTTCGATCATGGTGTTAATCGTCTCCCTAGACAATAGCCTCTAGAAGAAACTGCTACAGGTATCAGGCATAACCGTTTTCTGTCAGCCCAAACTTCTAGATTACCTCTTGGAAATCTAAAAATTCGGTTAGGAATCTTCCTTCACTGCGCTTAGCCTCTCTTAGCAAGGTTGTCATCTCGGTATCAGATTTTGATCATTTCTTTGTGAAACGACTGTCTTACTTTGCTCCATCTCTGTAAATGATCAGCCTTTAGTTCTCCTGCAGGACTTCAATTTCCTATCAATCTGATAGTATACCGAAAAAACTCATCATACGCCTATGAGTCCATGCAAAAAAATTTTTAAAAAAATTAGTGACTCAAAGGTAACGTTTAAACGGCCCTGAAAAGAATAGAGTATACCCTCAGTTTGTCAATTCAGAAGAAGATCTAAACCAAAATAATCCAAGTCTTAGACTTACTGGATAAACCGAAATCAATTTACTCTTAATTGCACCCAAAATATACCACTAAGGTAATAGAAATACACCCACTCGGGTAACAAACTTTGAAATTGCTCATAAAAAATTTTGACTCTACATCACACTACACGAGCTACATCTTGCGCTTGCCCTAACTCAAGATGACCTTGGATTGCCTCTAATCAAAATTTCGCTTCCAAGTGTCAAGAACTGGATATTATTTGGGGTCTTAAGCAAATCAAATCCCGCGACCACCGACATACCAGTCTTATGATATATCGAAGGAGTGTGACTCCTTCGCAAGCTCGCTAAACTGAGTCGATGCTAAACATCAACCACAATCAACCTAAGTTTGGGATATGGCCAATACCCAAAACCTTAGCATTAAACAATAAAAGTAAGCTATTCTCTGCTCAACTTTTATTACAGTCAAAAAAAAACGAGGTCGTCACCTCCACAGAGCAACATCAAAAAAATAAAGTAAAGCAATTAAGATAATGTAAATATAAATTATTCTTCTTCTGACAAATTTTCATTAGGGTTAGGTTCATTGAATGGTTTTAAGTCTTTAATATGCCATCGTCCTATTTTAGTCCCATCTAAATTAACCAAACCATAAACTAAATCTGAAATCTTTTCTCTTATCACGCAATGCACATACTTAGGTACCAACTTAGATGTGAATTTATCTGCTGCACTGGAAAGAATTTTATTTTTTCGCCAAACGTGATCACCTATATTAAAGGCAAAATCCCTTTTTCTAAGGTTGTAAGACTTACTGTTCCGTTCATAAGTCTTATATATCCTACTACGCACGTCGGTGAAAATATCTTTTAAACCCTTTAAATTTTCGGCGTACGCACCCCTGTTACCCGGAATTATTTCGCTGTCAACATTGACATCCAAATCTAAATTTTTATAATACCATCCGGATAGAGGTATATGTCTGCCGTAAACTAAGAAAGACGGTGTGAACCCTGTTACTTCGTGTCTTGCGGTATTTATTGCTTGTTGAATTTTGGAAATATTGCCATCCCAAGTGTCATGTGAATCAACGTAACTTCTTAAAGCGGTCCCGACTGTTCGGTTATTACGTTCAACAAAATTACATTGTGGAGAGTACACGGGATTAAAACGGATGTTAAAACCATAAGTTTCACTTAAGCTCTTAAAACTCTTAGAGGTAAACTGAGTACCGTTATCGCATATTAAGAGCGATGGAACACCGTGGATTAGAAAGACATTATTTTCCAAAATTCTCTCTATATATCCAGCTTTAGAGCTTTTCAAAGGAAATAGCATGGTATACTTTGTAAACCAGCAAGAAACCACGAGAAGCCATTTATTTCCCCTTTTTGAACGTGGGAATGGGCCTACTAGATCAGCTGCTATGACTTGAAAAGGGTAATTAACCGTTTTCTCTTTTCCCATCAGTCCCATAGGTAGTGTATTTGGAGATTTCTGCGCTCCACATACTTCACAAGTCCTCACAAACTTTAAGATATCAAAACGCATTTTTGGCCAATAATACTGTTCCTGAACCCTGTGAAGAGTTTTATAAAAACCAAAATGACCAGAAGTAGGAGGAGTGTGACACATGTCTATAATTTCCTCTCTCTGTGGTTTAGGAACTAGTATTTTCCACTCGGGTACATTAACTTTTAAAGGCAACTGGTTTGGGATAAACTTGTACACGAAATCATTTTCCACCTTCCACTGCGGAAAATTTTGAGGAAATTCCTTAATTTGCTGCCGTAAATTATCGTACCATGGATCTATACGATCTATGTCTACTGTATCAATTCTTACGCCAATCTGTGCATTAAGACTGTTTTCGTCCACTGTATGATCTGGGATTCTTGACAAAGCGTCAGGAATAACATTGTGGACTCCTTTTCTATGAATTAAATTAAATGTATGTTGTCTCAGCCTAATCGCCCAACGCGCTAGTTTGCCACTAGGGTTTTTAATAGAATTAAGTCACAATAAACTATAATGATCTGTTATGACCGTGAAAGGAACACCTTCTATGTAAGGTCGAAACTTTTCGATGTTAAAGAGTACTGCTAAACATTCCTTTTCAACAACCGAATAGTTACGTTCAGCCTTTGATAAAGTTCTACTGGCATACGATATCACTCTTTCCTCACCATTGATTTTCTGTGTTAGGACGCCCCCTAAACCGGTATTAGAAGCATCACTAGAAATATAAAACTGTTGGGAAAGATCTGGTTGGGATAAAATTGGAGCTGAAACCAATAGCTCTTTAATCTTTATAAAAGATTCCTCGGCTGCCTTTGTCCAATCTATCGATTGTCCTTTTTTTCGTCCTTTCAAAAGATCATTAATAGGCGACAACAGGGTAGAAAAATTCTCAATAAAACGTCTATACCATGAACACATTCCTACGAAGCGCTTAACTTCCGTAGTATTAGTAGGTCTCGCATAATTAACCATGCTTGCTACTTTATCCGGATCGGTACGCAAGGAATATAGCCTAAAAACTTTAGAGAAGTTTTGAAAAAAATCACATTTGCTCAAATTTATCGTCAGTCCGGCCTCTTTCAATTTATCTTTTACTTCTTTAAGTAAGCGAACATGCGATTCGAAGTCTTCCGATGTTACTAAAATATCATCGAGATAGGTAAAAATATGTGGCTCATATTTTGGGCCAAATATAGCGTCCACTAAACGTTGCTGAGTTTGAGCAGCGTTCTTTAGACCAAACGGCATAGTGACGAACTGAAATAGACCTCGGCCTACTATGGCAAAAGCGGTCTTTTCCTTAGAGGATTTGTCCAAAGGAATTTGCCAGAAAGCCTTTCTAAGATCTATCGAAGATACATACTTAGCATTCCTGAGTGATGTCAAAATTCTGTCGATGTTCGGTAATGGATAGTTATCAAATTTGCTGACCTCGTTGAGCTTTCTTCCGTCAAAGCATAGACGATATCACTCCGAGTTTCAACATTTCGTCTAACTCCTTATATAATACTTTTGACATGTGCGGAGACATGGCGAAGGGCCTTGTCTTTACAGGACTGGCATCAGCCGTATCTACAGACATGGTGATTTTATTCGTTCGGCCTAACCTATCTTTACTACTTATTTCATTGAAAGAGCTTATTACGTTTTCTGCCTTTTAAGCGTTCCGTCCGCGAGAGATCATCTAGGGTACATAGACGCGAGAAAAGGTTTTCTAAAGAACTTTCTGAATAACGATCTTTAAAACTTGTATGAGAATTGACTTCTAGGGACTGTGGATACCACGAATTATTTTTAAAATTTACTAAAATTTCAAATTTTTGTGCTAAATCACATCCTAAAACCAAAGTATGTGATAGAGAAGGTACTACTAGAGCAGAGATTACTAAACAATGACCATTGCAGACTAGCGGCAACTCAACCGTACCTAAAACTTTTAGACGGCTGCCATCTGCAGTGGTAACACTTCTATTTTTGACATGGCATATTTTTATACTTAAACGACTTAAAATTTTAATACCATTCTGACCTACAACGGAGGCATTTGCACCAGAGTCAAATAAAGCCGAGAAATGGACACCTAATAGATTTATCTTGATATGCGGTCTGTTATCTAAATATTTATGCACGAATAAAGGAGACATGTGACCATTTGGAGAAGCAGGAGTTTTAACTTGAGAAGGAGAACTTTTATTAGACTTTTAAAAAATCAGAAACTTTTTGTAACCATTTAGTCCAATCTGATCTATTGGAATATTTCTTTACTTAAGATCTTCGTTAGAATCTTTCTTTTATCCGCGACCGGACGTTCTGAGAAAGTACGACGGATTTTCAGTTCATAGTCTAATTCATATTCCAGTAGGTGATTGACTTTAAATTTGAAGGCTTCCATGATAAATGTATTTAGATTATAAAATTTAAAACAATTGTTTAAAAAGTCGTAAAAATATTTTTCCTGTGCTCCCAATAGTCAAAATAAAAAATCATGTAAAGGCAACTAAAATATGTAAACTTCTTTACCAAACATTTAAAAAAAAAATCTTCAACAATTTCAAAAAAATTTCTAAGTATCGCCTTGTATTAAAACTCTTTTACCAAATATGTTAAGAATTTCAAACAAAAAATCTCCAAATACCGTTTCGTATCAGCAAAGTATTTTTAATATTCATGCAAAACATCGGTGAGAAAAAAGGTACAGTTTTTTTTCTTCGGTTAACCGCAAAATAAATCTAACAATGCAAAATTAAAGTCTACCAACACATCCGCTAATCTGAACTATAAAAGTAGCTTTTAAGAAAAAAGTAGGAATCTCTTATCTTAGAGTCGATTAACAAAATTCAAATATCTATACCACCATCAGATAAATTGAAATAAATAATTCTACAAATTTCCTGCTTTTGTCTTATTGCTATAGTGTAGTTTCGTTTAATAAATGTTATGAAATAAAAAATCTGAAAAGTTAGAGCTTTTACTTTGTTCGATAGCTAGTACACTGAACCCTTTAAAAAATAAAATTCCAAAAGCCCCGCGTTGACAGCGTATTTTGTAACATGATTACTTGCCCTTTTTTAATTTCTGAGAATGAATTGAGTGAATAATGATTTTAAAAGAACTAAAGAAATTAAACAAACACTAGCTCAGTTTTCCTTGGTAGAGAAATATGGGTAAGAGATAATTGTTATACGTCTTTTTGGAATTATTTTCTATTTTTAAAAAGCTTCAGTTGTACAAATTTTGGGCACCATTCATTTTAAAATAGAAAGGATCTAACTTCAGTTAAAAAAATGAAAAAATACTGAAGGGTTTTACGGTTGTTACTACAAAGAATTAGTCTAGTACAACTTTTCTTATCCTGAAAAGAAAAATAGGTATTCAGTGAGACACTAGCTTTAATCAACAAAAAAAAAATTTATTCCTGATTTAAAATAAAAGTTCCAACCTTTGCAGTTTTAAGAAATACAAAAAAATTCTAGCCTAAAAGTAGTTTTTATAAATTAGAGTCCCTAAATCAGAGGTTTTACTTCTAAAACTTGACTACACCCGAAATCGAAGAGTCGTGATATTCACTTCGCGATTTATCAGTTCAAATTGCTGTTAAAACACTTATTTGCGGGAATAGATCTATTGATGTATGTTCTGGTAACTTACGGTTTTCCTACAGGCTTCTAGGCCTTCAATGGAACACAAAACCGATTTTACACTTTTGAGAAGAGCCTACTTTGGCTACTCCATTTAGAAAACACACAGAGCCCACTACGGCTTTATGATAAAAAAAACTCGTCTTAACTTGACTCTCGTAGATATTGTCGTAAGCATCTACTGCGGCTCAGTGGAAGTCAGCCTTCTCGGCGGCATGGTGGAAATTAGCCTGGCTGCGGCTTGATGGTACTAAGCCTGGCGGCGGCTCGGTGTTCTAAGCCAAGATTCGCGTCCTCCGGACCCTTAAATAAGCCGTGGGCACTCTCTCTGTAATATGGCGACGCCGGAACCAAAATTCCGGATACAAACATTTGACCAATCCCGGCGTATCGATAGATTCGGTCGAAAACCCGCACAGCACACTATATAACGAGCGGCTAGGAATTTCTGATTAATATACCGCTCGATACAAAAATGAAAAGAAGTGCATTATAAAGCGAAAAATCAGTAACATTATATGGTCTTAAAATCTAGAAAAAAATGAATGTTACAGGGCGAAGCTCTTTTCTACTAAATATTTATAGAATCAACCCGTCCATGAAACGCCGACCTTGGCCTTGGTAAGGAACCGGAGAAATATAAATATATCATTCCCCTTTAATAGCTCTTTTCAAGCAGGGAGAGTAGGGCAAATTGACCCTAACCTTAAAAAATCGAATAAATATTCGTCTACAAAAATATTTAATGTTGATGAAAGTGGACTTTCCACCGTTCAGAAAAAAACGCAAAAAGAATGAGACAAAATCTCAAATTGGGGAATGACACATCTTTTGAGAATGTTGTCACCATTCCAGGTACTAGCTATATTAATTCAAACTTTTTTGTAAAATGGATGAAACATTTTATAAGCGTCATAAAGCAAACTTCTCAAAATAAAGTGTTGCTTCTGCTTGATGGAAATACAACCCATTCGAAGAACCTGGAAGCGTTCAACATATCAAAGGCTAATGTTAAAACTGCCAGGTTTTACTACTTACCAGTCACTCGATGTGTCATTTTTTTAATGAGCTCTTATATTCAAGCAACAGAAAAATAATTAAGGAAAGGAAATCTAGGTCGTCAAGTAACGCAATATCAAGTTGCAAGTTTATTTGTAGAAACTTACCAAAGAGCTGCTATCACTGACACCATCGTAAACGGATTTCAAGCGGCTGGAGTTTAGCCCATAGACAAAAACGTCTTTCTTGAATATTTAATTAAAGCAGCTGAAAATATAAATACTTCCTCTCTTAAACAAACTCAAGTATTGAAAGCACTTCTATCTTACAAGACTCTTCTATTATTATCAATAATAGAAACAAGCAATTGCTCAACCACATTTAAATAGTCAACAGTCTGATTCGGGATTTAATGCTAATGCCTTAAAAAAAATTATATGATCTTACAAAAAATACTGTACAAAAAACTGTGGAAAATGCGCTTACAAAAATATGTTGGAAGAATCAGTAAACAAAAAACGTACAATACACGAGCCTCTCCTATAGCAGAAGCCTAAAGTAAAATCATAATAAAACAATTTTTTGTCTACGTCTAGTAAAAAATTTTATTCTATTCTCTAATAAATAAAGGGAAACAATCCATCCCAACATTTATTTTATTTTTTTTTTTTACAAGGAAGTAAATAAAATTTTGTTGAAGTACCTCTTAAAATTTTTACTTATTATTATATTGAAATATAAACTTGTGTAGGTAATAAGTAATTATTTTAAAAATTATAACATTTTTTTTTATTATTACATTGGCTTAGAACCGATTTTTTCCTTTATTATTGAGAGCCACTATTTTTATTTAACAGCTGTTTGGGGGCTGAATAAAAACAGAATTTCAAATAGGCTGAACTTTGTCAAGATAAATACCTGGTAAACCATTTTTTTAGATACCCTAAATGGGTATCTTATTGGTTGGTTGGTTATATCTTTGAATAGTTCTTCTAGGTAATTTTATTTAACTTCAATTGTGCTGTGTGCAACGTACATTCATACGAAATAAATAAATAAATAAATGTACCTGTGGATCTCCATATAAAATATCCGTGACAAATTTAATCAACTGTACCAATGACATAATCTATCTCACTTCCTGCTATATTCTACACTTTCTGCAAACTCTTAATTACTATGCCAGTCTATCTCTTTTTTAAAAAACATTGACCTTTACGACACCTTACCTATGTAATTCGTAAACATTAACTGAATAGAACACAAAAAGTACCCCGGTTGCGGCATAAATGCTTTAATCTCCTGTGGAATGCATATAACAAAGACGTTCGGTTTTAGAATACAATAATATTTTAATATTTTCTTTTATCAATTTAATTTGAGGAAAGCCGACTGACGGGATCGAAAAAAACGAACTTTACATTTTATTATTTTAGGTCTTGAGACATGGATTGTATTGAACAGTAGTAGAGATCGAGATATAGATTTTTGTGAAATGTTAAGAAATTGCATCTTAACAAACATCGATTTTCAAAATGTTTTGAATGACATTAAAAAAAGTATGGAACCAGCTTTCGAAGAATCCGACACTGTATTTTCTGTTATTTCAAGACCAAGTTCTAGAACAAATATTTCGTCACCCGCTTTTATTATTAAAAATTTTAAGGATAAAGACTTGACTGTAAAGGTATGCTTAATATAACCAGCCCTCGGTAATACTTGTACTAATGAGTGCATATAGTATTACTTTTTCGCATGTTATAGTAGTTAACTGATCGGCTGTCAAATGCGCAGTTTAACCTTGTCTTTTTATTACAATTTTAAAGATTTATTTTACAGGTACAATGTCCTAAGCTAAAACTGCAGTAAAAAAAAGATTTGAAACTGCACAATTTAGATACCGAAATATTATGATTTTATTCTCTCTGGGGTATCACCCGAGAGAATATTGTCCTGAGTTTTGGACCTCGAAAACCTTATGGTCTTTTGTTTATAAACAATTAAAGTTTTAAAAATGCGTTTTTTGAGCTTAAAGTGCGAATAATTCCGGTTATATATGTCGGATCGAGACAAAAAAACAAACTCTTTGTGATGACATTTCCAACAAATCTTCGTTAGTTTCAAGTCGGTTAAATGTGTACATAATCTACAAAATTGAAAAAACCGACAAAAAACTGTTTTTTTTTTTTTCATTTTATTGTACAGGCCAACTAAGTGAACCGATCGGCTTGAAACTTTGAGAAAATATGCCTTTTGTTATAGCAATAATTATTTTGGTTTATAAATATCGAACCCAGTGGGCACAACTGAATTTGTTATTTAAAATTTGAATTGCGCTCCATTTTATGCTATTTAGTCCACAATGGATCTTTTTTTTTTGAAAATTTAGGTCTCGACGTCAGCTATCCGAGGCTATTAAAAAAATTTTTATGGAGTCATTTTAACTGTTTTTTTCTACATTTGTTTATTAATCAAATAAAATAAATGCGTTTCTTCGGTCATTTTGAAAAAAAATGAAAATTTTTTATCACATCTGGAAGAAAAAAAATCAATTTTCGTTAACAATTTTCTTTTCAAAATGTCAACTGTTGTTATTTGATTAATAAACAAATATAAAAAACGGTTAATATGACTCCAAAAATTTTTTTTAATGGCATCGGAAAGCTGACGTCGAGACCTAAATTTTGAAAAAAAAGATCCATTTTGGACTAAATGACATAAAATGGCGGGAAATTCAAATTTTAAATAACAAATTCGATTGTCCACTGGGTTCAATATTATTATACCAAAATGTCAGGGAATTTTTGTTATAACAAAACGAATATTTTCTGAAAGTTTCAAATCGACCTGTACAATAAAATGAAGTGATCAATTTTGTAGGTTATATATACATTTGAGCAATTTAAAACATCGAGGATTTGTTGGAAATTTCAATACGAAGAGGTTAGTTTTTTGTTTGTCTCGATCCGACTGATATAACTGGAGTTATTCACATTGTAAGCTCAAAAACCGCGTTTTAAAAACCCCAATTGTTTATAAACAAAAGAGCACAAGTTTTTCGAGGTCCAAAACTCAGGACAATACTCTTAGTGTTACCCTAGAGAGGATAAAATTATAATATTGCTGTATCTAAACTATGTCTATCTCATCGTTATTTTGACTTTTTTTTACTGCACTATCTTGGAAACTGTATTTATAGTGGGTTTTTAACCTACGTGTCACTGATTCCGAATTAGCGAGGAGGATTTCACTCCTACCAATTTTTGATAAGAAGCCAAAAAAAAACGTAAAGCAAAAAAATCGTTATCTCTTCCAGGTTGAAAATTCTTGCTCTCTATAATTACTAGTGCTTGAACAATCAAATCCGACCTTCCATTATTATGTGAGAACATGTTTTTTTTTAATAAGGGATCCCTTTACTGATCGCCTAGGGACATTTTTTGCTTTTGTTTCTTTAATAAATTTAAAAACACTTTTTTTTTGATAAATTTAAATACTTAGTAGTATAGGCACATTTACTGTAAATTTTCATTTTTGTTTACTTCTATAAAAAAATTTGCAAATACTTATTTGTATGTCTCAATAACAATTTTTCTATACAGTTTCTAACAAGGTGATTTCTTTATTAACTTTTCCAATTATGGCTATTCCGTTACTACTAGTTTGATTGGCTTTATGTTCTGCTGGATTTTTAGAAAGTTTTGACCCTTGTTATTATCTGTAACTTTACTTTATGTGTACTATTTCTCTTTATTTTTTATTCATTTTTATTTGATGAAAATTTAATTTCCGAATGCAAATCCGATTTACTTTAAATACTGTCAATATACTTAAACTTAATTTAAGGTTATGCTCAACAAGTTCCTTCTATTCTACTAATTGTGTACCAACGAAGTTCTATTTTTTAGCTGTGAAAGTTTTCTTCTAGCTTTCAATTTTAGTTGTAAATTTCTTGTTTCCTGTTTATGCTGCCTCGTGATGTCAATTTCTTAAAACAGTGTTTTTGTTTTCTTTATTTTCTTAATTGGTAAATCTGATCTATTTAACGACGTACTACCTCTTATTTACTTTTGTTTATCATAGTCCTTTATTTGCAGATCTGTAACAACGTTCCTATTTTTGTGTGTGTCATACCGGACAGCATTTTCCATTGCTTTTGTTACTTCATTTCGAAATATTAACTTCGTCATTTTTATCCTGCCATCCACTGATCTTCTAAAAAATAGACATTAAAACTACAAAAATGTTTAGTCTCTTAAACAATTATTTTTTAATTACAATATACGACAACAACAATAATATCTGGTCAAGTATTACTGAATCTGTAGTGTTTTCATACATTTCTTAATAACAGTTACTGTATAAAAAAAAACAATACAGTAGCATACATAGCTACATGAATGGCAAATTTATTTATGGTTTCTTGTTTGAAATTGCGTTATAGCTGAACCTACTGTTACAAGATGAGAGAGTGCACTACACACTATGTAGATATTAACAATCTTAGAAAAAAATACTTCTATTAAAACAACTGTTTCGAGTTTACCAGTCTTAAATTTTATAAAAACTATAATTTGGAATGGTAATCTGCCACCAAAATTTGTTTCAATCGTCTTTTGTTATAGTACGCTTTACCGGTAGCAAAATGTAGTTCTAAGTTTATTTTTGGACTGACGGCCAAGACTTTTTTTATGTTATTATTTTACTTGATTTAGGTATCTAGAAGTAAGTCGATAACATCTGCAGAGAATAGAGTAAAACGACGAAGACATTCAAAAAATTCTCGGAGGTCTGACGATTCAAATGTTGTACCATCATTCTCAAAAAGTACGTATGTATACGGCTGAGTTGACTTACATTATTGAAGAAAAAGCCTTAATAGGCGTTAATGCCGGGCTTCATTTTTCTTCTATTTTTAGTGTTTCGTACGGAACACTTATAAGATCACTTCGGTGTCTGTCTGTCACATCCGATTTTCTTCGAAACTATTTGACACAAAAAGTTTAAATTTGGTACTAATATAGGAATTGATGGCCTCATCAGAGCCCTGTAGTTTTAAAAGTTAAAGTTTGGGGGGTGAAATCGGAAGTAAAAAAATCATCGAGTGGGGTTTCAAATGAAAGCCGAATACGAGTTCAAAAATATATATAATGTAATACTTGCGCACACTTTTCTCTGTATTCTTTTTGAAAAATCTCGAATAATCGCTGTCGCTCTCTTACCTCGAAAAGTGCTGATCAAAAAATTTTGAAAAAATTCTGGAATATTCTCCACAGGGTGTAGATTGAACGAAAATTATCACGAGTACCTTTAATAATTTATCTGGTATATAAAAAACAAAAATTTCAAGGTCATCAGTAAAGATCGGAAAAAGACTTTATTGAAAACTCATTTGGGGTGTGTTTTGTGAAATCATTAATCATTTTATACCTTCGTAACAAAATTTTTTATTTTAAAAACAATCAACCTACGGAAAACTAATTGCGCAAGTTCATCTTACATTTGACAGATTATTTAGTTTTAGACACTTGACGTTCTTTGACTACCTGCCATAAACATTATGTCTTTTAATGCATCAAGGGAGATGCTGTCGTCTTAGGTATTTTGTATCTTCCCTATCAATAAATTGAACAAATTATCTTTGGCACAAAATATTCTTTAGATCATGAAATTCAATAAAATAAGAACCCTTTGCAAATTGCAACACTGTTACTAGTGTAAAGTAGTTATTTTTCTATCTAGTGCTCCTAATACTACTGTGGTCGTCGAGAATGAAACTTTTTTGACAAGACATAGTCAAAAAATAATTAGAGAACATCAAAGAAATTTCGCGAACGATACTTTTTCTACAACCGTTGTGTGTTATTATAAATTTTATAAGAAACATTTAATTAATTGAAAAAAAGAGATACATTTTTACTTTAAAACAATGCAATTTATCATAGTAACTATGGAAACAATCAAGTTTGATTATCTAGTTTGACAGAAAGATTCTAAACTGACAAATCGGAGCCGCAATATGAAAATACATATCATCAATTTATGTTAGCATGTAATATAATAATAACTAGAACAACTATTTGAGTTTAAGAATAAAAAAATTGTACACAATAATTTGCGTTCTGGGGTGCAAAATATTTCCTTTCCTGCACTTTGTCGTAATAACGTTAAAAAATATGTCACTTTTCCTACTGATATTCAAACAATATTGTTTTTTTTTTACTGCTGGTCTTCAAATACTGAATGATACTAAATAACTTTAAATAACAGTCGATATTATTGTGATTTATAGGCAAAGGTAGTTACTTTACTGCAATGTCTTGGTATTTTATTCACTTAAATTTGATGAAAAATTTTTGCTCTTTTTGATAATACAGGCAACTAAATTTTTGCCAAGAGGCATTATCAACACATCGTGTATCTGATGTATAAGGTATCTAAATTGCAGGTGATAAAGAAGATTTTGAATTGTCGACAAGAACTGTTCTCAATCCACAGGAGACCGTAAAATATCAAGTGATATTTTCACCTAATAAATGTGGCCAGTACAATCAAACGTACGCATTGGAAACTACCAAAAATAACAACCCGTACAAAATGGTTTGCCAAGCAGTATGTGAGTATCCTAAGATTGATTGCAGGCCAGAAATCATGTTCACTAAAACATTGGAAAATTATAGAGAAAAAGCTTCCTATGATCATTTCGTCTATATTAAAGACCAAAAGATTTTTGATTTTGGGTCGGTTATAGGTAAGTATTATTATTTACGTAGAAAAATATATAGTGGCTTATTTGACGATGACCATTACTCAGTTAGAACCTGCCATATTTTTCTCTACTTCGGAGTTCGTCAGCAAACGGCATCTTTCAACCCAGTCACGACAGCAAATATTTCGGAACCTCATCTCAAAGAATGTATATATACCGGGTGACACAGCCAATATGTAACACCCTGTAATTTTTTTATTTTGAAAGTTACATATTTGCATTTTTAGATACCAAAATGGGACATTATTAGGCTTGTTTATCACTTAAGAAATATTTTTAACTACTTCCGGCTTGAACTTTGTTATTTTTAATGGACCTCTGTATATTTTTTTATTAATTTCAATTTGCTTTGAAATTCTCTTTCCAACGATGTATCACAAGTTGGCATTTGCCAACATACATCTAACAGAACTATCTAACGCCAATTGGATTTATTATTATTTTCAGAAAGTAAGAAACCTATTTATTAAATAAATATTTAAATGCAAATAATAAAACCAAAACATTTAATAATAAGAATAACACAACAAAACCGATAATTGTAATTAATTAATATTAGAAAGAAGAATAGGTAAAACTATTTTATACTAGATATAAATTTGTTAGGTATTTATTCCAAATGGTCAAAATGCTGTCCGTTGTTAATCCTACTCAATCTTGTTTTTCTCACAGTGGCTCTCATAACGTTCTACAACTGAATTTCAGTAATTTGATTTTCTGCTCTTTTTAAGCGCATTTCTAAATCATTTCTGTCTGTTGGTGGATTTTTGTAAACTTTTTCTTTTAGATGGTTCCATATAAAAAAATCATGACGCGTAAGATCTGGCAAACTTGCAGGCCACTTATTAGGTCCATTAGTACATAACCAATTTGCACCAAATCTTTGATTCAAGTAGTTTACTACATTTCTACTATTGTGGGCTGGAACGCCATCCTGCTGGAAAATAATGTCTCCACGATTTAAAGGTAAAGTTTCTAAAAAATCTTCAACATCATTTTGAATGAACTCCAAATATCTTTCTCCATTTAACGCACCATTAAATATAATAGGACCAATAATTCTTGTGCCAAGGATATTCAACCACACGTTAAAGCCGAATCTTTCTTGATAGGCATCTTCTAAAATATCTTGAAGGATTCAACATTATTAGCGATCACCAATATGGCTTACGTAAAAATAGATCAACAGGAGATTTTCTGACTTATGTAACACATGTCTGGAACAACGCAACTGAACACTTTGGAGAATCTCGAGCGGTTGCTCTTGACATATCCAAGGCATTCGACCGTTTTTGGCACGATGGGCTGTTGGCTTAGCTACGTTCTTATGGTATGTCTGAAAGGTTCTGTTTGTGGCTCTCATGTTTCCTCAAAGAGCGTTCTTTACGAGTGGTAGCCGACGGATTTCTTTCTAACACCTTCACTATCAACGCCGGTGTACCCCAAGGCTCTATACTGTCTCCTACTCTCTTTCTCATTTACATTAACGATCTGTTGGAAAAGACCGAGAATCCAATCTACAGCTTTGCAGATGACAGTACACTTATCTCGTCATTCACTTTGAACGCTCGGACATCGACTACTCAGACGAATATCCGCAGACAGCAGGAAGTCATTCAACTTAACAAAGACCTGGAAGAAATTCTATCTTGGAGTGACAGTAACCAAGTGGAATTTAACGCTACAAAAACCCAGGCGGCAGTTTTCTCTAAAAAAAAGTTAACGTTGCTGAACCCGACATAGTTATGTCGGGGCACTCCATCCCTCTAACATCGTCACTCAATTTGTTGGGCGTTAATTTGGAAGCAAATATGTCCTGGCATGAACATGTTGGAGGCATAGCAAGGAGAGCTTCTCAAAAGTTGGGAATATTATTTCGAACCAGAAAGCTTTACACTCCACAACAACTGTTAATTCTTTACAAAGCTTAAATTCGACCAACTATGGAATACTGCTCCCCATGTTTGGAGCTCCGCTCCCAAACATACACTGCATTTGTTGGATTCTATTCAGAGAAGAGCTGTTCGTCTGACTGGAGACCCGGAACTGACCGACGGTCTTGATTCGCTGGAATATCGAAGAACGGTTGGCGACTTGAGCCTATTCTACAAGTACTTTTATGGAAAGTGTTCGAAGGATGTGGCCCGCTTAATTCCTCCCAGAGCGGTGCATGTTAGAAGTACACGTCGCGCTAATTCTTCACATCTGTATGAGGTTCAGCTTGTTACTCCTCGTACAACGCTCTTCAAGCAGTCTTTTATATGAAGAATATCATCCCTTTGGAATAATTTGCCCAGGACTGTGTTTCCCACCGATTACAATCTACAGCGATTCAAGAACAACGTGAATCGCGTTCTCCGCACACGTGTCGCTCCTGTAGCGCTTTAGGGACTTCCCTGTAGCACGTGTGCTAGACCCATAAAAAAAGGCACTTTCTCGCATAATTCTAGGATTTTCTTGGGCACAATATCGAGTACGATTAAACAGACACAAATTGGTAAATCTAGATTCATCCAAAAATAGAATCTTGTAATGAAATTGGTTATCAAGGTGGTATCTTTGCAAAAACCAATAATCCATTCTTCTTTGTTAATCTGTTTAAAATAAATGTTGATTTATTTGATATTTGTAGGACCTGAATTTATAGTTTCTTAAAATGCGGCGAGCGGTTGCACGATTTACACCGGTTTGTTCTTGAATATATCTTATAGAAATTGTAGGATCTACCTGTACAATGGCCAATACATTGATTTCTGACTCTTCGTCACCAATAAATACATCAGTAGGTTCAATCGGTTGCCTTCTAAACTACTGCTCTACCCTTAAAAAATAATTGTTGGGTGGGTGCCTCCTATCGAGAGATCTTGCCACGTACAACTCGGCGGCTTGTCGGCTATTCTTTCTGCACTCTCCATAAATTAATAACATGTCTACTTTTTCATCCGTTGAATACATTTTTGTTAACGAAAAATTATTTTTGACGTAGTACGTAAACAATAATAATGTCCATTTTGGTAAGACGCAGCAACCATGACTTTCGGTTCGTCTGTTTTATCACAGCCTACTAAGTCCATAATGGAACTTGTTGATATCACATTATTGCATAATAAAACGGTTTATTTTCTGAAAATAATATTAAGACCACTTGGCGTTAAATAGTTATGTTAGATGTATGTTGGCAAAAACCCTGTGATGTGTGACTAGGTTAAATAAAAAATATGTGTTCCTATCTTAATTTCGGTGATATTGATCATTATTTAAAGAGAAATTTCTGTAACTGAATACAAAGCTAAAATTTTGTAGGAGCCACTTAGATTTGCGAAAATGGCACGATAAATGAATAGCCTTAAATTCTTTCCAAAGTGAGATAAAACGGACAAAAAAGATTGCTAGTATGTATATCCGCCATGGCCGCCTAAGTCTAAGAGTTTAAATCAGTTTTTGCCGGTCATCTGTTAAATAAATGTCAACTTGTGGTACATCGTTTACAAGGCGAATTGAAATTAATAAAAAAATATACAGAGTTCCATTAAAAATAAGAAAGTTGCCGTCACTTTTGGTCGAACTGGAAGTAGTTAAAAATATAGAAAATTAGCAGATATAGCGATCAAGGAAATAAAACTACAATGCAGATCCCGGATAAACTTAAACAAAGACTGTCTACTTACTCTAAGCAATTAAAATATTATTCTAAATCAAACGTCAGAAAGCAACAAAACAATCTATTTGTAGCAAGTCAAAGATAGTTTTAAAGAGCTTTAAAACAAAGTGAGGAAAATCATGACGGTGGAGCACTGAAGCTCAAGGCATATGGGAAAATTACGTAATAAAAAAGCAAATTGGTTTGAGGAAGAAGCTAAAAGAGTCGTCAAAGTACCAACGATGATATACAAGCCTATATCTGAAGCAGATATAAGAATTAATTGGAAGGCACCAGATCCGGGTGAAATTCACGACAATTAAAAAGTTTTACTCAATACACAAAAGCCTGCAAAGATTTGAATATTAATATGGTAAAAACTTGAGACAACTCCAGTTTTTCTCACAACAGATACAACTTATCTTCTTACAAAGTCGAGCCCATCTTCAAAAGATCCACTTAAGTACCGACCAATTACTTGCTTACCAACAATATAAAGATACTTACCTCAATTCTCTGCGATCAAATATATCAATATCTTGATAATCATAAATCGCTCCCAGAATAACAAAAAGGATGTAGAAAAGGAAACCGTGGATGCAAGAAGAAACTGGTAACCGAATTAATTATAAGGGAAGAAACAAACATAAACGAAAAATAAATCTATACGTGGCTTACATATACAGACTACCAAAAAGCTTTTGACAGTGTTCCTCACTCATCTAACTCTAATCAGTCTACCGCAGTACTTGATGCTTTACTGGAGAACTGACCTGCAAATGCAAAGGGAAAAAGAACTGATTAACATTGGCCACGTTTTTCAGGGAGATACATTAAGTGTAATGTGGTTTTTCATCGCGCTAGCACCACTATCGAATATGTTAAATAAAAATAATAATGGGTTCAAGTTACAAAATGGACAATATGCTGATCACTTAGCGTACGTGAATGACATTAAATTAATATCTACTATTTTTTGTCTCAATACTTTACTTGGAACTATTCAGAAGTATAGTAATGACTAGAGACCGGATTATATGCATTTGCATATTTTCATATGCATTTGCATATTTAGACCATTCTCACCGATTATTGCATATTTTACCCAAAATCTAGTAATGATGCATATTTTCCCTATATTTACAATATTTCTTGGTATTACTAGGCAATTGAATTGCTCAGGGGATTGTTAATGTCGCTGCGCCGTCTGGAACCTATCTTATCGCCGGAACATTATTATTAAAAAAATATTTCCTGAATCTTCTGCAGATGAAAGAGTGTTTATATTTCTCTCAGATGCTGCTCCCTATATGATCAAGGCAGCCAAAGTCCTCCAAGTATTTTATCCAAATTTAATTCATGTGACGTGCTTTGCTCATGGAGTCCATCGACTCGCTGAAGAAGTACGATCCACGTTTGAAAATGTAAATAAACTGATTTCATCAGCAAAGAAAGTGTTTCTTAAGGCATCTGCTCGCAATAACGCCTATAAAGAAAAACTGCCAAATGTGCCTTTACCTCCCGAACCAGTGGTAACTCGATGGGAACATGAATTGAAGCTGTAGTATTTTACAATGAACATTTCGAGGCCATCAAAGGTGTAGTAAATGACGTCGATAATGCAGAGGCTATGGCAGTTCGTCAATCCAAGGAAACATTTAAAGATTCTGATATTAAAAAAGCATAGCTTTGATTAGCACTCACTTTTCCCACATACCTGCGGGTATTAAAAAGCTTCAAACTCGAGGTTTGGCGTTGACTGAATCAATTTAGTTAATGAATAAAAGCCGTCAAATAAACTCCACATTGCCAGATGTATTCCCGCGTAGAGTTAAAGAAAAGTTTGAAAACATTTTATGCAATAACCCAGGCTTTGAACTTTCGTGTCAAATTGATAGTTTTATTAATGGGACGGGTGAACTTTTTCCAGAAACAATAAGTGCTAACATAGCACCCAAATTCAAATACTGCCCAGTTACCTCAGTGGATGTGGAACGGTTTTTTTTCCACTTATAAAAATATTTTAAGTGATCGAAGACACAATCTTACTACCCAACATTTGCAATAATACCTTATTGTTTACATGTACAAGAATACAAATATTAAATAATTTAAAAAAATGTTAAATAATTGTTAATTAAATTTAAACATCGTCGATAACTTGTTAATTTTAAGCCGATTTTGAAATAAAAAACTAAAAATTACTACTTTTATTATTATTTAATATTGCATATTTTGACCCTTTTCATGCATATTTTAAGCATTTTTCATGCATATTTGCATGCATATTTGAAGATTTTTATGTTGCATATAATCCGGTCTCTAGTAATGACATTGGTATCGAGTTTGGCTCATCAGGATTGGAACTGGACCATATTACACGTAGGGAAGAGAGTGATCAGTATATGGGAGTGGATCTTTTTTTTTATGGGTATAACACACGTGCTACAGGGAAGTCCCTAAAGCACTCCAGGAACGGTATGTGTGCGGAAAAAAGCGATTCACGTTGTTCTTGAATCGCTGTAAATTGTACTCAGCCCTGGGTAAATTATTCCAAAGGGATGATGTTCTCCATAAAAAAGATTGCTTGAAAAGCGTTGTACGCGGAGTAACAAGCTGAACCTCATACGGATGCGAAGTATTAGCGCGACGTGTATTTCTAACATGCACCGCTCTGGAAGGAATTAAGCGGGCTACATCCTTCGAACATTTTCCATGAAACTACTTGTAGAACAAACTCAAGTCGCCAACCGTTCTTCGATGTTCCAGCGAATCAAGGCCGCCGGTTAGTTCGGGGTCTACAATCAGACGAACAGCTCTTCTCTGAACAGAATCCAACAAATGTAGTGTGTGTTTGGGAGCGGAGCCCCAAACATGGGAGCAGTATTCCATAGTTGGTCGAATTTGAGCTTTGTAAAGAATTAACAGTTGTGGAGTGTAACGCTTTCTGGTTCGAAATAACATTCCCAACTTTTGAGAAGTTCTCCTTGCTGTGCCTGCAACATTTTCATGCCAGGAGATATTTACTCCCAAATTAACGCCCAACAAATTGAGTGATGATGCTAGGGGAATAAAGTGCCCCGACATAACTATGTCGGGTTCAGCAACGTTAACTTTTTTTAGAAAAAGAACATAATCAAACAAGGGTTATAAACCATAGGGATATGAAAGTAACTTTAAAAAGCTGGCTATTGTGTAAAACAAAAGCGATACTTAAAATGCATTTAACAGCTAAAGTAAAAGCAATTAACGTCTA
Source organism: Pachyrhynchus sulphureomaculatus (assembly GCA_019049505.1). NCBI lineage: Eukaryota > Metazoa > Arthropoda > Insecta > Coleoptera > Curculionidae > Pachyrhynchus > Pachyrhynchus sulphureomaculatus. The sequence continues at coordinate 186,470,544 of CM032454.1, forward strand.
TGCGATACCAACAATCATCTACATCATCCGATGAATCGACACTGATCTCCAAAACTTGAATAGAAATATGAGTCGTTTTTACCGGATATAGAGCAAGATATCCGGAAAGCTCGATAGAATGTTTCTAGTTACCTAGATCAAATGGAGGAAGAGGTGTAATCGACCTAAAACACAGTCATTATAAGCAAACAGAGGGACTCAAAAATTTCTTCTACATTCAAGTACCATCTAAATATCACCAAAGCAGATAAAGGATTTACCCTCTTTCATCTCGCTAATGAAACATATAACCCCGTAGGTCACATTTCCAGTACAAAACAACGGTTATAAATTTGGAGATTAAAAGGGCTATATGGAAGGTACCCGGCTCCGGTTTTGGCTCCGTTCAGGATCTAATCCTGCCTATTTCTAAGTACCGAAAAGACATCATGTAAGATGTAACTGTGGTAAATGACAAATACCGACTATGTCAATCCAAGTATGACACCATACACCATATCATAGCAGAATGCTGTACATGCAGCTCATAACACATCACTTAACTCCGCATAACCTCTTAAGACACATTACCAGTATAAAACAACAGTTAAAAATTTAGGGTTCAAAAGGGCTACATGGAAAGTATCCGGTACTCTTTGACTCCGAACAGATCGATAAAGATAGTCCGAATCCATGGCTGGAATATGAAGACACCGAGGGCTTTATGATGGCATTTCAGGACCTAATTCTGCTTACTTGTAACTACCGGGAAGACATCATGCAAGATGCAACTGTGGTAAATGACAAATGCCGACTGTGACAATTGAAGCCTGTGACTATATACCATATCATAGCAGGATGCTGTACCTGCAGCTCATAACACATCAGAGATTTACGGATTTACCCTCTTACATCTCGCTAATAAAACATATAACCTCTTAGGACACATTATCAATATATAACAGTTATAAATTTGGAGATGAAAAGGGCTACATGGAAGGTATCCGGCATGCATGTCTGGAATATGCAAGCTTATATTCAGAGACCGAAAGCTTCATGATAGCAGTGCAGAACCTAATACGGTCTACTTGTAACTACTGGAAAGATATCATGCAATGTAAATGACAAAAAAAGTCTGAGATCGTACACAGTATCATAACAGGATGATGTATCTGCAGCTCATAACACATCAGGGAAATAGCCAGAAAAAATCCACAAATACTTCCCACTTGCTGCAGAGATAAAGATCGCCTGGAATCTGAATAAAGTCGTAGTGGTACGGATAATTATAGGGGCGACAGGGGAAATACCCATAAAATGACACAATTATTTAGAATTGCTGCTACTTCAAAAGCTCTATCTTATACTGCAAAAGTTGACAATATTGAGAACATGTTACATAGTTGCTGAACATGACTACTTAAAACTAATAGATACTTGACACTTGCTCCAAGTAGCTGTGCCAAAAGTAACTATCTGCTGCATCAATACGTGTCCGTCTGCCTAAATTAGGAATACTACCAATAATAGGGAATTTCTTTTCTCTTGATGACCGTGTCTTCCTTACACCTTTCCGTTATTCATTTTATTTGTAATCTAAATTTGTTTATGTTACAGCTGGAAATAATGTAGAAAAATGCCAAGTTTATAGCTCTGATATTGTTTTACGAAAACTTCACGTCATCTATTTGCAAAGTAAATGTTACTCTAAGCAATGATAACTTTTACGCTGATCCCAATTGTGTAGTTATACGTCCAAAAGGCGATGAAAAAATAAGTATGTGCATTAAGCCTACAAAAACCGGTACTATAACCTCTCAAGTGTATTTGTCTATTAAAAATAACCCCAAGGTTGAAGAATTCACGTTGGCCTGTACACCGTGTAAACTGGAACTCAATATTGCTCCGAAATCGGTTGCTTTTGAAAAGGTAAGGATATTATGGATACTTATATATCTATCTATCTATTTAATAAGCCTTCCAGTGAAGGACATAGGCCTCTTCTTCCTTTTTCCATCTTTCTCGATTCTGCGTCTTTCTGATCCATCCTAAACCAGCCGTTCTTTTCAGGTCATCTTTCCATCTTGGTTGGGGCCTTCCTCTGTATCTTTGTCCCAATCATAGCCTCCATTCTTGAATTCTTTTATTCCATCTCTCATCTTGTTTTCTCATTGTATGATCGGCCCATCTCCATTTCAAACCTGCTACCTGTTCTTTTACGACTATTACTTTGGTCTTTTGTCTTATACTTTCGTTTCTGATTCTGTCTTGTAATCTTATATTTAGCATCTGGTGTTCCATTGCTCTCTGTGTTTTACTCAGTTGGTCCATCATCTTCCTAGTCAATGTCCACGTCTGGGCCGCGTAGGTAAGAACCGGTAGAATGCATTGATCGAATACCATCTTTCTTAGTTTCAGAGGAATTCTTTTGTTGCTTAGTATTTTCCATTGTTTGCCAAATGCTGCCCATGCCAGTCTGATTCTTCTCTGTACTTCTGCTGTTTGATTTGCTTTTCCACACTTTATTACTTGCCTTAGGTAGATGTATTTATCTATGTATTCAAGTGTTCTGCCCCCTATTCTCAAGCCTCGTGCACTGTCTTCGTTTGTCATAGCTTTTGTCTTATCTTTATTCAGCAGTAGTCCTACCGCCTCGGATTTGTTTTGTAGTTCAGTAATCATTTTCTGTATGCCATCAAAATTATCCGATATTAGCACTACATAATCAGCATAATGCAGATGATTTAACTTTTGTCCATTTATACTGATCCCCTTTTTTTCCCCATTCGAGTTCCTTGAAAACTTCTTCTAATGCTGCTGTAAATAGTTTTGGGCTCATGTAATCTCCCTGTCTTACTCCGCGTTTGATAGGTATTGGATGTATTTTACTATCCATTTTCACTATCATTTGAGCCGTGTTGTAAATTGTTCTTATGAGCTGAGTATACCAATAGTGTATTCTGCTCTTATATAAGGCTTTTTCGACGGCCCAGCTCTCGATACTATCAAAAGCCGTTTGATAATCTGTAAATACTAGGTACAACTTTAAGTTATATTCTGTTGCTTTCTCGATTAAAGTTCTGATAGTTAAGAGATGATCACAAGTGCTAAAACTCTTCCTGAAGCCAGCCTGTTCTACCGATTGGTTTAATTCCAGCTCGTTTTCCAATTTGTTAATTATTATTTTGGTAAACAATTTGTATATTTGTGAAAGATATTGGACGGCAATTATCTAACTTAGTCTTATCACCTTTTTTAAAAAGTAAAATTGTTGAAGCTGTGTTCCAATTTTCTGGTTCTTCCCTTCCTCTAGACATTTATTGAATAAGAGTTTCAGCACCTGTACCACCAAGTTTCATCCTTCTTTCATTAATTTTGTTAATACTCTGTCAGGTCTTGGTGTTTTATTGTTTTTCATAGTTTTTAGTGTTGTTAATATTTCTTCTTAGTTGACATTGATTATCTTTCTGTTTCGACGTTCTTTGAGATCATTTGGTGGGCAGTTTTTTTTGTTCATACAGGATCTGATAGTTTGTTTGAATAATGTGTGTTATTTTTTCTCGATCTTTCAGATCTTCTCCATTTTCATCCTTTAAGTTGTGTAGTCTTTCCTATGCCTTGTCGAAGTGCTTTCATGTTTTTGTTCTGTTCTACAATTTTTTCTATCTTTGTCTCTAACTGTTATCTTTTGTCTTCTTTAATGGACTTTTTAAGGGTTTTGTTAGTTTCTACAAATTGAATAGTATTTCTCTTTCTCTGGGCTAGCAGTTTACGTCTTTCTTCAAACAGTTCTTCCGTTTTTATATTCTATATTTTTGTTTTGATGTTCTTCTTTCTAGCTATTTGCTCTTCTATTCTCACCAAGATATTCGTCAGTATTTCATTAATTTCGTTTATGTTTTTGTTATCAAGATTATTTGTTTCAGTTAATTCATTTCTTATTTCATTTTGGTATTCCGCTTTCTTTACTTTTAAGATGTATGTATCAATTTTTACTTTCTTTCTTGTTATGATTTTTTTTTCTTTCTATGCGTTCGTTTACTTTTATTCTTCCTCAAGCTATTCTGTGGTCACTTCCCGTGTTTAACCTATTTATAACTGTTACATCCTTTATTATATTTTTTTCTAATGATAATAGGTAGTCTATTTCGTTTTTTACCACTCTGTTTTTAATGTAATTTTTTGTAGTAAAAGGTGTTCATAGCGAATAATTGTTGTTGTTCTAAGAAGTTTATTAACATTTCACCACGTTCATGCCTTGTTCTTAAACCGAATTTACCTATTTTATTTTCACTTGTGTCAACCTGACCGCCTATCTTGCCGTTAAAATCGCCTATCATCAGTGTATAATGACAACGATCCCGTTCGGTGGCACTTCTTATTTCGTCGTAGAAATCTTCGACTGAATCATCATCGTATGATGTTGTTGGGGCATACACTTGAATTATTTTAATTTTACAGTGTTTTGTTATCTTTAGTATAACATATGTTTGTAACAGCATATGGAAGATCCTCTTAAAAATTTTTTTTAAGTATGTTTCAACTTAAATCTATTAATATTCAAGGCTACGGTTCGGTGGTCACCAATCAGGTATAAATGCTACTTGGTTTGGAGCTCTCCAAATTTATTTAGTATTTTAATTTCTTTTGAAGGTTCGTCGTGACAAAACGTCGAAAAGTCACACCAATTTCGTACGGTTTAATTTTAAAACCCATTGTATCTCCACTTCTATAAATTTCATTGAGTTGTCCCGTACAATAAGGGGGTCGCTCCACTAATTTGTATGCTGAGTTATATTATATACACAACACAACTTTTATTGTGTCTTTGTACTTTTATAAAGTTTTTATTGGTTTTTCAATCATTGAATTAACAATTGGAAGTATGATCTTAAGAAAAGTTGTTCCGATAAATTTTAGATTCCTATAAACTATAGAGCGAAAAGAACAGTGAAAATGACAAATTCATCTCCCGTAAATTTGCGTTGGGAGTTCGACGAACATGATTGGAATACTGGAATTTTTGATTTATCTGCAGAATGTGGTTATATTGGTTTGTATTCTGTCAGCGAACTCGTGTTCTATTTTAAACCAAAAGAAGAGCTCATTTTCCCAAAAAGACATTTGCAAATACGGGTAAGTTAATTTTGTGTATGGAAAAATATTTTGAATTTTATACAGATTAGTCAGGAAATACGGGTAAAATGGGTCACTTTACATAGTGTAGCATAAAGTTTTAAATTCGCCGTATATATTTACATATCGGTAATAGAACACTACGTATATATACATATATATATATATATATATATATATATATATATATATATATATATATATATATATATACATACATACATACATACATATATATATATATATATATATATATATATATATATATATATATATATATATATATATATATACATATGTATATATATATATATATATATATATATATATATATATATATATATATATATATATATATATATATATGGTATATATATATATATATATATATATATATATATATATTATATATATATATATATACATATATATATATATATATATATATATATATATATATATATATATATATATAAATATATATATATATATATATATATATATATATATATATATATATATATATATACATATACATATATATATATATATATATATATATATATATATATATATATATATACCATATATATATATATATATATATATATATATATATATGTCTTATATAAAGTTATCAATTTATTTATAAAGCAATGACAGTTTTAATTCCTGCTATGAAGCAAATTCCAAAATGAATATATTTCCACCGAGGTATACCAATGAATTAATGATCTAACTAATTATGACTATAACTGGAACCTTGGAGATGGAGAAAATGACCCGAACAAATTATAAAACGATAAGATGACAGATGGTCAAAAAAAAAAAATAATGTGATGAAAGATAAATAAACTATATGTATGATGTTATAAGGAAATTAGAGGACCAGTGAAACTTACAATAAATAGACCTAGAAAAAACTGACGTATTAGTGTAACCGAGTAATTAATACATAAGGTCGCAGCAGAAGATCCAAACAAAAAAAGATTATAACAACTCCACCACACAAAAAATCAAAATACCACCGATTGTCTTGCGAGATAAATTAAACTGTAACGAACTCACCACTTACTTTAAAATCAGTAAGAATTATTTTGGCTGGGCCACTACAATTAGTGATGATGTAGAATTTATCCTCCAATACCCTTTAACTACAGAATCCATCACTTCACATCATCAAATAGAATTTACCTAATTGATATTTGCCGACGAAAAAAATTTATATTTATATGGAAATAAAAATACACATAACACATAAAGTCCAGACAAAATTAAATACCATTTCGCGTGATAAGATGGTATAATAGAAAAGGGAATCCAATATTTCTAGTTCTTATAATTTTAATTAAACCCCAAAATTCAATTTTCATATTAACTATTGTTGTAACAATTTCATATAACAATATGTCGGTGAGATTAGTAAACACTTACTCAATGTCACAGATGTTAGCTCTGTGGAGACTCTTAATACCGGTGTATATTTGATATAAAATATTTAAAATGTGCTAATAATCATTATTCGTATCAGTATAATCTAGCACCAAACCAGAAACCAACATTTGAAAATTACTAGAAAGACCACCCTGTAAACTCTACCATAACTCTATCTTTACAAAATACCTTACAGACCTTTATTACTGAAATTAAAACGGTTATTAAAATCCAGTTCAAAGCTGTGTTGAAGAGTTTGTCAGGTGGTCTTTCTACAAATGACCGTTTGGCTTCTAGTTAATTATCTGAAAATCGTTTTCCATAAACGCCAATAATATTTGGGATAAAAAAGCTACATTTGGATTTTGGCACAATGACACTTCACAATCACCAACACAACAAAATTTTTGCACTCAACAGACGTTTTGTTAACTATGTCAGCATCATCAGGAGCGATGATTGATTATCAGAGTTGATAAGGGCGGGTGTACCATCGGGTTCCCTGTCGTCCAACTTATGTAACCTTTTTACTTTCGACATTTCAAAATTCTTTCAAAACAAGCTAAACCCAAAAAATTTTCTATCTATTTGCCTATGATACAGTTATTACAGCAGCAGCAGAGCAATGTAGAATAGCAGTTCTAAAATTTCGACAAAATATCAACCTTAAATTGCCTCTACCTTCTTCATCTCTTCGTTTTCATCTATCACATCCGGTTAACGAACAAAGCATGACTTTAAAAAACCAAAAGCTCCAACGTTAACTTTCAAACTCTAAGAAGAAAAATAGGTCCATAATCTGACAGAAAACACACTGAAGATTCTGACTATCTTATATTATTCATATAAGTATGTTAATAGTGTTCTGTTGATGATGAAATATTGCATATCTATTTAGTTCAAATAATGGTCCGTTATTATAATACACCCGGTACATAATTTATATAAGTAATAGTTTAATACCTACATTTTTCTGTATCACTTAAATAGTTTTTTTTTTGGTTAAGAAATTTTTAAAATTTGTTGAACAAAAGTAATTGACTCTTGTTCACTATTGTTGTGATGCACCGTATATATAATTTTGCGAGATCAAATGAGGCATGTAACTTGACTTGTAATCTGCTTCTTCTTCATTAAAAATTTCGTCAAGATTCGTTCAGTCGCTTTTGTTTAATGCCAGAAATTGTTACACAGAGAAAATCCTCAAATTGTTGTTTTGGCTTTACTGAATTAAAACTACCAATCGTTTTTTTGAAAAAAATATTCGATATACAGACACAATTCTATATATTATATTCTAAAACTGCTGACTGGTGTGTCAAAAAACGGTACTCCAGAGTTTTGTTTCCAAATTACAGAAAAATATAAATCAACTCAAAATTATGGACAAAGAATCTGGAAGATAAAATTAAACATAAATATAAGCGAAATATTTTGCCAAATTTAATCATTGTCAGCCTTTAACTATGGTCGATGGATAGAATCAGGAAATTAACTAAGTAATTTTTTAAAAATATTTAAATGCTTGGTGTTGATTTTTGGTGTTCTTCCTCGATGTGCAGCAAGACCGATTTTAACAACCTGCAATTGATTTAAAACTGAGTTCGAAAGATTTCATATTTCTAAAAACGTTAATATGGAATCAATGTTTAAATTTAAAACTTTTAATATATATTTTTAAAGACCCAACACTCACCACCTACTCACTTTTTACACAATCACATATTAATTCAAATGCAAATAGTATTTATATTCTACCAAAAGGTTGCCTCAAATAGGAATTTTTAAAAAAATACTACGCGCAGCCTAATCTATTTCCTACTTTTCTTTGCTTTGACTAAAAACGAAAGCTATATGCAAATTTCAAAGTGAATTTTTAATACTACTAATAAATAGATGTCCATAGGCCTTTTAACCTGACATACAACCGTTAACGCTCAAGACCCAAACACCTCGATGCATAAAATGAAAGTTCATCACATATCAAAATGTTGTATGGAGTGAGTTTTATATATAAGTGTAATGATATATTAATATATTGTGTTTAAAATTAATGAAAGTAGATCATAAACTATGAATTATGTATAAAATAGGAAAGTGAACATGTATCAAAATATTGTGTTTACTTAAAATAATACGTACCATAATAACTGCGATTAACATGTTTTGTCAAACGATAATTTATAATTACGTCATTTAGTTTTGAATAGTCTGTACCATTCCATAGTCAAATTATTTTAAGATTCGATTATTTTCAAAGTAGTTAAGTTCTCGAAAGGCGATGGTATCCAAATGAGTATAGGTTTGCGAATATCTCGGCAAAATTTGGTAATTGTTTTGAAATTTCAATTTTTAAGTATAAAATTAGTATAGCCTTGTTGTCGTTTAACAAAATAAAGTAAAAATTATGTTTATTTTGTCGGGTTGCTCTAAAATATTATTTTGAAGATGAAGGTTGTGTGATTCAGTTGGAATATGCTATTTTTAGGACTTCTTGGTAATTGGCTTTTTTTGTGTGTTACTCTCAGGTAAACGTATATTGCCACTATGGTGCATTTGTATCTCTGTGTGGAATAAGAAATTGAAATTATATACCAGTATGTTGTATGAGTATTAGTTATACGCAAAGTATATTTTAGACCACTTTATTGTATAGTAAATAATAATAATACATAAAGCATAAATTATGAAAGAATTATTATGTACTCGTTACCGATCAAAATTCAGACAACTTTCAGTCACTACCGAGATCTATGAGTATACTTATTTTTAGTAATTACTTAGCAATATACAAAAATTATATTATTCATAAAGGCTTAATATATTACTTCCATATATCAATTATTATGACACAAAATGATATAATATGATAAGAAACGCCTTGAAACTTTTAAAGAAGAAGGTAGACTCCTCATTTTTATCTTATTTCATTACTCAGCTTTTTCAACAATGAGTTTTTCTAAAACAATAAACAGTATGGTATGTAATACATTAAAGTGAGAAAAAATTACTTTAGAAAGCAAGAGAGAGATATAGTTTTTCTTACATTTACTATTACAGAATTAATTTTGGTTCTATTATGTTGTACTAAAATCATAAATTAAAAAAAAATTGGTTGACATGCAATTTTCTGCAAAATTTTTGTTTTGTGAATTAATATAAAAATACATAATTTATGTGGGCTTATATCCTGAATTTTAGGAAATCAAAATCAAAAATATGTATATTATAGTACCAGTGTAATATCGTTTCCTGGGTACCAATGTTATACTAGTGACACACGTCGGTCATCAGGGATTTGACTGTGCAAACTATCTAATATTTGATCATACGACTTCTAACAAAAATTAGTTTCCTAGAAGAGGTTTGAAAATCTGAAAAGAAGCGCTGTAATTTCTGTAACTGGCAGCAAAAAGAGGCTTACCTCTGAGTTTTTCAATAATCTTGTTTACATGTCAAAACTTATTAGATACTGTTACATACGAGTTACAAGAAATATGCCTCACAAGAAATAGAAGTAAATCCTTCAGTAGTTTTGAATTATAAATTATTGCATTAATTTTTAAGAAATTGATATTATAAATAAATTAGGCTCTATTTTAATAAATTTAGTATATTTCTTATATCTTTTTTTTATATTTCCAAGAACGCAGAGGAAACTGAGAAAATACTAATCAAAAAATAGAACTAAGTTCTTCATAAAGATCTTATTGTTTCTGAATTATGTTTTGGGTTAACAGTTGCGGTATTAAAGATTTGAAACATATTTGAGGATATTTGAATCCCATTTTCCAAAACAAAAAAATTGAGCTGCAACTTTGTTTAGATTTCAACGTTTGTTAATAACTGGTCTTTCAGGTGCTGTTGACATATTTTTTGTATATTCTGCTTACGGACAATCTGTAAACTCTAGATTCTGAAACAAAATCTTGAAATTAGATTTGGACAGAAGGGATAAAAATTTTAAAACCGTTGAAATTAAGAATGAAGATAAAACTAGTAAATAATAGTAATAAAATCTATAAAACTACACTTATCTACTCAGCAAAGTTGCAGTGAAAGATTCAATAAGATTTGATGTAGAGCCTAAAATACATTCGATGTTAGGTTTTTTGCTGGATAGTGTAGGTATGGTGTATATATTTGAAGAATCAAAAGAGTCCCGAGCTCAAAAGTGTGAAGAAAAAATATTATTTCACTATACATGAAGTTTAATCTTGCAGCAATATGCTGATATTAAAAATAAATGTTTATTGGCTCATGCTTTCAGTGGCTGCGACAGCACCAGTGCAATTTATCAGAAAGGATAAAAGCGTTTGGAGAAAGACCAGTTACGTAAAAAAGTTTTTAATAATGAAAATTTGACGAAATTAAAGTTCTTAAGTATTTCTCTTGATCAATATAGATTCAATTCATTTTAAAAAGACTTTCAGAAAATCAAACCTAAAACTAGAGTCATTACCACTGACTTCGGAAGCCGCTGCTCAACATTCATATAGAGTGTACTTTCAAAGCTAGGAAAAAAAAGCCAACTGAAAATTGGGGATTGCAGAAACTTGACGGGTTTTTTCAACCCCTAAGAACATTGCTAGATCCAGCACGAGACTCAATATTACGACTGATTTCTTGCAGTTGTACTGCTCACTGCACTATTGCTAGATTAAAATGCTCAGACATTTGCAGAAAATGCCAAGAAACAGAATGCCTCAACTCTAATACTTACAATGTAAATTTTGATGAGGATTCTGATATTTTAACCATTGACAATGAATTTGAGATGTATATATATGTATATATGTATATATGTATATATGTATATATATATATATATATATATATATATATATATATATATATATATATATATATATAGTATATATATATATATATATATATATATATATATATATATATATATATATATATATATATGTATATATATATATATATATATATATATATATATATATATATATGTATGTATCTATATATGTATCTCTCTCTCTCTCTCTCTCTATATATATATATATATATATATATATATATATATATATATATATATATATATATATATATATATATATAGAGAGGAGAAGGGTAGTCTTGACCGACTAGTTAAATAGCAGTATTATGTTCTTGGGGTAAGCGGTCTTTGGAAAAGACCTAAAAAGTTTTTGACACCTTTTTAGCTACGCCAATCTTTCGAAAATATTTCATTTTCTTCATCAGGGCTACAATTATAGTAGATTATCAGTATTTTTGAGATTAAAAGTAAAGAACAACCCTATTTTATATGTAACATTAAAGTACTTACTGCTAAGTGGTGTGTTCAAAAATTATTCTTTGTGAGGGCACTTTATTACACTTATTCATCAGAAAAAATATCAGAAAAACTCGATATAATCCTCTCTGGGAAATATAATATGCTTTTACTTCATTTTGTTAGTATGGTACGAAGAATTGTGTGGTTGTAAAGTGATTTTAATTTATAAAGGATTTTTTTGGGCAGTGTGTTTCTATCTCTTAGTTAGGTTGTGGTTAATTTATATTTGAAAGTAGAATGATGTTGCCATTTTGTTTGATTGTTTTAAAATTGGAAAGTTAGTAAAATTCAGTGAGATTATTATTAACGAGATATGTCAGATATGTTGTAAGAATTTTCCTTTTGACTGCCTATTTCTAATAGATTGGAGAAAATTAAACTCAGATCTTCAATGTCAGTTTTTTTTATTGATCGAGTTAGGTTCAAAGTGGATTTCCACCATCTCCCTAAAGATTCTCCTGCCGAGATTTCTCTCTTTACATAGGATTTTGGTTTCGGCAAAGTCAACCAAAATCATATGTGTATTTTTGAGCTTTGTACAGAATTAACATTTCTTGTGGTGTGTAAAGCTTTCTAGTTCGAAATAATATTCCTAGCTTTCGAGAAGCTCTCTTTGCTATGTTTGCAACATGTTCATGCCAAGACATATTTGCTCCCAAACTAAAGCCCAAAAAATTGAGTGACTATGCTAGAGAAATGGAGTGTCCCGACATAATTATGTCGGGTTCAGCAGACTATCTAATGAATGCATAGTTCTGGTAAATAACTTATATATTTAAAGATACATTTGTATTTTGAACGTAAGATATTAAAATATTTGTATGTTATTTTAGGTTTTCAGTAAAATATTTCAAATAAAAAATTATTTGATTTTATAAAGAATTCATTGATAAAGTTAAATTTTTATATTTATATCTCTTTGAAGTAATAAAAAAATGTATATGAGAAGAATTTGAAATCTTTAAATAAACATCTAAAAATGACCATTTTACCCCATATTCTCTTTTTCCCAGTGCTATTAACTCTACTAGAATCTTCATTTATTCGAATGGTATATTACCTATTCTTCGTATAACTGCTTTCTTACAAGAATAACAAACGAAAAAGAAAGTTATAGACACAAATCGTCATCGGAGTCGCTGTGCGGTGCATACAAGGTGTAGAGTGGAATAAAATGTTTTCCTCATACTTTTGGACTCGGGATTCTTTTGATTCTTCAAATGTATAACATTACCTAAACTTTCCAGAAAAAAAACCAACTTTTTATTTTCTAATTTTATTGTATTAATTACTCCATTTTTAAATATGAAATGCTTTCATAAAAACAAGCCAAAGATTGTGACAAGTGTCGTGATATATTGCACAGATACGTAACGTAAGTAATAAATATCACATTTAATGCCACGTGCCCCAATCTTTAGGATTAGATGTGCTGTAACCGCAACTGGAAAATTGCTTATGTAGTAAATGTTAATAAAAATTAGTTTACAACCTACACCTCGAGCAGTTGTAGGTGCCATAAAGTTAGGGATTGAGTTTAAAACTTTCATATAAACATAACTGAATAGTTATTTTAGTATATTCGATTTTTATACGGACAATCGGCAACTTCAACATTTCTATACAAACTCTTCAGTATTTTCAATTGTTAGGCCAAAAAATTATTTAAAAATATTGTTAAAATTATTGAAGTGTCGCCGGAACATTAACTATTTACTCTTCATAAAATATGTTAATTGATAATTCAGTTGATAAATTAGGATCATGTTTTATATTATTTCAGTAGGTATCAAGCCTCCTCTCTTCTAAAATAGATATTTATTTTATAATTTCTTACCTTCGGATTGATAACGTAGACTTAAAATTGAGATAGCATTCAGTTTTAAGTGTGCACCTCTTCTGCCATTCTCAGTGAAGTACTTTGATCCAAAATGATCATGACAAACTTTATAATATTTTGCATACTATTCCAATCTTTACTAGAGAGTAAAGGATTTTGAATAGCACTCATCCACTCAACCTGTAACAAATATGTTTTGTTTGATTAGCATGCAAAATAACATATTCTAAATATGTATTCGTTTTTATTTAAAAAAAGTAACATTAATAATTGTTTGGAGGCGCGCTCAAGTTCCCAGTAACTTCCTGTAGTTCCTTGTTTTTTTGGGGGGCAAACTGTTTTGGCTTTTACAACAGGAAATCACTATTTTAATAACTTCAATTCATACTAAATATAGTTAATAGTTAATTAATTTCTAATAGCAAAAGCGCAACGGCCGCAGAATGATTCAATGAAACGTCTACCATTAACAGAAAAATACCGCCAATATTATTACATTTCACGTTTCATATTTATTCCATGGATAAATGGGTAAATCGCGCAAAAACACGTGTGGCATTTTGCTCGCTCGGTACAAAAGGAAGTCGTTCTTGCATCGTAGAGTTACAGGGAATGAAAAGTGGATTTATTTTGAGAATCCCAAGCGCAAAAAATCATGGGTAGACTCAGGCGCACCATTCACATCGACCGCAAGACCGAATCGCTTTGGCAGAAAAACGATGCTCTGTGTTTGGTGGGACCAGAGGGGCGTGGTCTGTTATGAGCTGTTAAAACTTGGGGAAACGGTTTAATACTAAATGTTACTAACAACAATTAACCGATTTGAAGCGTTCTTCATGGCAATGCTCCATCACATACGGCAAAACCAGCTCGCGACACGTTGAAAGCACTCAGCTGGGAAGTTCTACAGAGAAATGGGTAAATCGCGCAGCGTTTTCTTTTACTATCAGTATTAAAAATAAAAATATTCCAAAACAAAATTTTGCGACGGTGGTGCTAAAGACGTAAGGTTTAAAAAATAATTCATTAGAAACGAACTTAGCTATTATAGCATTATGGTAATAACAAGAATGTCATAGGTAGTTATTGTGGCCAGCTTCTTATGTCCACATTGCCATCCGAGATGTTAGAAAAGTCCCTAAAATATCACTCAGAGGGCTAGTTTCAAAAAGTGTACAAAACTATACATTATACCGGATCTTGTGTGTATCTACTGTCGGATCCTTAGTGAGCGATGGATATCATTATCATAATATTGAAGCCGAGGAAGTGGCATTAGTTTTCAAAGGGAAATTTTTTCAGTTTCTCCCCTAATTCACTATTTTCCTATTCTATATACCAGTACTAAACTTAGTTTTTTATGAGGAGGCCAAATATGATAACAAAAAATGGTTACAAAGCCATCTAGGATGTTTTTTAAATGGCACCCTCTACGTATGAGCACACCATTGGAGAGCATTTTTTAGTCCGTTTACAAAAATATATAATACTTAATATTTATTTTACAGTCATTAAAAATATACAGAGCATTCAAGTTATTGTACTGAATTTTAACTTTTAAGTTGGTCACTAGATTTACTCTTTCGTATCGAAAAAATTCTTTTACCAGTAAACTTAATTTTTTTTTTATGAGAAAACCAAATATAATAACATGAGATTTGTTGCTTGTCGAATTTGAGAGTTTACAAAGCCAACTACGAATTTTTTAAATTATAATAGATAAAAATGTAAAATTCAGTTAAATAACTTGTATGCCTTGTATATCGGTAACGATATAAAACGACTATAACGTGTTATATTTTATTATCAACGGACTGAGGGCGCCCTTTAAAAAAAATCCTAGTTGGCTTTATAATCTGGCAAATTTGAAAGTGACAAATTTTTTGTTATCATATTCGGCTTCTATAATATATGTTATATAAAATGCAACGTATCTCTGTCTGTCTGTCTGTCTGTCCGTTAGTGCGCTTATCACTAGAGAACCACTTATCCGATTTACGTGCTTTTTTTTAAAACATACATATGTTCTCTGGCCAGGTTATAGGCTATATTTTATTACGTTAGATAACATAAGGAATAAGCAGTGACGATAATAGTGAATCAAGTCGGAAAAAAGTTTGCCGCTAGCGCGTTCTCTTGCAGTACACTGCCTAAACCATTAAATCTGGAACAATATCATGTAGCAAAGAATATCTGTAACATATATAAAAATGCAACGTCTCTCTCTCTGTCTGTCTGTCCGTTAGCGCGCTTATCTCTCGAGAACCACTTATCCGATTTACGTGTTTTTTTCTTTAAATCATACATATGTTCTCTGGCCAGGTTAAATAATAATAATAATAATCTATATAATATATATAAAACGCAACGTCTCTCTGTCTGTCTGTTAGTGTGCTTATCATTCGAGAACCACTCATCCGATTTAAGTGTTTTTTTTTTTAATTCTTAATTTATTATATATCAAAAAAACTCTATAAATATATATAAAACGTATCGTCTCTCTGTCTGTCTGTCTGGCCATTAGTGCGCTTAGCAATCAAGAACCACTTATCCTATTTACATGTTTTTTTTATAAAATACAAAGGGAATAAACAGAGACAAAATGCTAATATGCAAGAAAAAAGATGGAAGTTTAGCAGTAAGCTTGGCAGAAAAAACTGAATAGATGGGCGGAATACTTTAAAGAAATATTAAATGGAGATAACAATGAGGAGTTGAATGAGAAATAGGAAGCAAAATTAAATGAAGGGCAGGATGGGACAAACACAGCCTGCAAAGAAAAAAAAATAAGAGAAATACTAAGAAACCAAAAAAAAATAAGGCCCCCGGGTGGAAATTGTATAACAGTAGAAATGATAAAAGCTAGAGGAGTAGATCTGGAAAATGAAATATGCCGGTTGGTGCAAGAAATATGGGAAACAGAAAAAGATGCCAGTGAGCTGGCGAGAGTAGCTCATTTGTCCAATATACAAAAAAGGAGAAAAAACTATATGTACTAAGTATATACCAATAGCCTTACTGGATGTCGTATGCAAGATAGTAGTGGTGACTGTCAAAAACAGACTAGAAGAAAAAGCCGAGTCTATTCTGGGAGAATACCAGTGTGGATTGAGGAAAAATAGTTCGGTTACAGACCAGATATTTTCGATTAACCAAATCCAAGATAATACTTTAGAACAAAATTTGGCACTACACATGGTCTTTGTGGATTTCAGAAAAGCATATGACTCTGTAAATAGAGAAAGACTCTACAATATAATGGAAGAACTAAAAATTCCAAGTAAATTGATTCGCATGATGAGAATGACACAGAAAATAGGGTGTTGATTGAGGCAAAGTATTAGACAAGTTTAAGGTCAAGAGAGGATTAAGACAGGGGGATCCCGTGTCGATATGTCTATTTAATTTGGTACTAGAGAAGATTATCCGAGTCAGAAATAAAACAAATGGAACGATATACCAACAAACCTGCCAATGCTTGGCCTATGCGGATGATGTAGCAATGATTGCAAGAGCAAAAGAGAACCTCAAAAAAGCCATAAGTACGATAGAAGAAAGGGGAAGGATGAGAGGACTAAAGATAAATGAGGAAAAAACAAAATACATGGAAATTACAAAGAAGAAGGGTAATAAAAACAATAAAAGTTTAGATATAATAAACAACTTAAGGAAAAGATATATGTTTGAAAAAGTAGACAAATTTAATTATCTGGGAGTAATAATAAAAGAGAGTGGACAAGAAAGGACGGAGATACAAGAAAGAACAGCGAAAGGACAGATATGTTTGGGGGCAATGAATCCAATATTGAAATCAAAAAATGTATCAAGAAAAGCAAAAGAAAAAACATATACGCGACAGTTGTCAGAACCACGGTGACATATGGATGCGAAACGTGGAAACTGAATGCAAGAGAAAAGGAGACGTTGGAGGTGTGAGAAAGGAAAGCTTTGAGAAGAATCTATGAAGGAAGGAAAGAAGAGGGACTGTGAAGAAGAAGAACAAACTACGAATTAAAATGCCTATTTACGAAACCCCTTATAAGCCAAATCATAAGAAGCCAGCGATTAAGATGGTTGGGACACGTAGCAAGGATGAAGGAAGAAAGACAGGCAAAGCAAGCCCTAATAAAAGGAGTGGTTGGAAGAAGAGGCAAATGTAGACCTCTATAAAAAAAAATAATATAAAAACGTAACTAATAAGCAGTGACGATAAAGGTGAATCAAGTCCACGCGAGCGGAGCCGCGTGCACGGCTAGTCCTCATATAAAACTAAATTTAGTAATGAAAGAATTTTCTTGACATGTAGAACAGAAAAATCGTGGTAAGATACATAAAAAATTGTCCTTGTGCATACGAAATACATGTGTGTGGGATAAAAGTATCCATAAGCAGCATGAAGATTTCGCGAGACCCTCCTATCTAAGCTGCTGTAGAATATTTGACTTTTCAGAAACATCTCTCTACAAGTTAAAAGAAAATTTATAAAATCCACATATTATCGAGCTCTTTACTGCTTTGACATTGACACCGAGGAAGTAAAATTTTAGAACACATAAGAAACTCTTACATATTAGCGATTCTTTCATATATCAAATATTATATTTTTGTTTTAGGTATATGATATTAACAAAACCAAGGCTGATCCTTGTTATATCGAGACTCTAACAATATACGCCGATTCGGTAGAATACAATTTAGAAATGGAAAAATCTAATCGATTTCGGTGAAATAAAAGGTGGCGTAGACACCAAATACAATTTTCGTATTATTAATAAAAACGAAATGTGATACAGCAATAAGGTAAATAATTTAACTTAATAGACTTGAAAGTAATAGGTTAAGAAATACCACCTACAAGTATTTAAAAAAGTGAGGTAAACATATATTGTTCAAGTAGACAGAACGATTATGATTTGCTACGCGAAAATAGTTAATGCTTCCCAATTTTTATACACTGTTTGTGAGAGTGTCTGAATATTTAACTTCTTGATTTATTTTTATTTAAAAGATTAGTAGTATATAAATAAATAAGTATATAAGCGACCCTAAAATAAATTTCAAGCAATTTAGATTAGAAAAATTTCGAAATTTGTTATAGTTTTAGGTATTTAAATAGAATAGTCCTTAAATTACTTTAATACTTTCTGTCTTTGGAACGTGATTTTTTTTGCAGTTACCTCATTAAGCTGTTAAAAAAATAATCGTAACTTGAATAGAATTTTTCAAAAATTGACAAAAATTATTTATTTATCAATAGCACTTATCGATTGCTTCATATTTTTTTGCTGGTGCATATTAAATTACTATTCACATAAGATTGTTATGTTATATAAATAATGTTTTTTTAGCATTCAGCTTATAAAATAATCCATTGGAACATTCCAACTTTGTTAGAGATTTTTTTTAAAGTATATCCGAGAGATTTGATTATTGCAGCTCTAAAAACTGAATTTATTTCAATTGTGATCCACCCGAATTGTAACTTAAATATTGAAAATCTTTTACTATTTGTTATTAACTTGGTGGAAAGTGTGCAGACTGGACAGATTGTGAAGTCATATAAAGTAAGAACTAGTGCGAAAATATTTATGCCAAGGTAAATTTTTTTAATATTGTTTTTATATATTTATATATATATATATATATATATATATATATTATATATATATATATATATATATGTATATATATATATAAATATATATATATATATATATATATATATATATACCAGGTGCACAAGTATGAAATGCGGATTTCAGACAACAGATAGTGCACCAATGCAGTTTGTGCTATAAAGATTTGACGAGTGATAAATTGGAAAAGTGTGTGCATAGTATTGTGTTGTTGTGTTCAATATGTCGAAATTTATACCGAACAAAGAGCATTCGCGGACAGCATTAATTTCTTATTTTCATTTAAAGAAAACTGCTGTTGAATCATGCCGATTACTTCGAGAAGCTTATGGTGAACATGCCTCATTGCAAGGTACGTGTGAACGATGGTTTCGGCGTTTCAAAAGTGGTGACTTCGGTGTTGCAGACAAGGAACGTGGAAAACCGCCAAATAAATACGAAGATGTGGAATTGCAAGCATTGTTGGACGAAGATGATTCCCAAACACAGAAACAACTCGCCGAGCAATTGGGCGTTAGTCAGCAAGCTATTTCTAATCGGTACGAGAGATGGGAAAGATTTCAGAAGACCGGTAGATGGGTACCACATGAGTTGAAACGACAGACAAATGGAAAAGCGCAAAAACACGTGTGACATTTTGCTCGCTCGGTACAAAAGGAAGTTGTTCTTGCATCGTAGAGTTACAGGGAATGAAAAGTGGATTTATTTTGAGAATCCCAAGCGCAAAAAATCATGGGTAGACTCAGGCGCACCATTCACATCGACCGCAAGACCGAATCGCTTTGGCAGAAAAACGATGCTCTGTGTTTGGTGGGACCAAAACTTGGGAAAAACGGTTAATATTAAACGTTATCAACAACAATTAACCGATTTGAAGCGTTCGCTGCTTAAAAAGGCCAGCATACCGAAAGAGGCAACACAAAGTCATTCTTCTTCATGGCAATGCTCCATCACATACGGCAAAACCAGCTCGCGACACGTTGAAAGCACTCAGCTGGGAAGTTCTACCCCATGCGGCTTACTCACCAGACTTGGCTTCTTCCGATTACCACTTGTTTGCATCGATGGTCACACACTTGCTAAGTAGCGCTTTGGTTCGTACGAAGATGTGATAAATAAAATGGCTCGATGAATGGTTCGCAGCAAAAGAGGAAGATTTTTTACTGGCATGGTATTCACAAATTGCCCGAAAGATGGGGAAAAATGTATAACAAGCGAAGGAGAAATACTTTGAATAAAGCACTTTTTATCATTCTTCTGAATTTAACATTGTTTTTTTTTTAAAAAAAAAATTCGAATTTCATACTTGTACACCTGGTAGATATATTTACAGATTAGTATTGTAATGATGACGTACACGGTGAGTTAAATGAAAGTAGCCTAGAAGAAGCTATGTTTTTTTATAAATTTCTAGAAATTTAATGTGCAAAATCAATTAAAAATGACACAAGGTCTAAAACATTATATTTGTTAATCTAGGGCACACTTCGTGCTAATAAAACTACTATTTTTAACGCTATGGAAAACATATTCAATTTAAATAAGTTTTATCATATTTCCAATTAATTAGTTAAACATAACAGAAAAAATAATATAGAAAGCAGGTGGTATATGGAGACTTTTGGACCCACTCTATATACAATTTCATAAAATGTACGGTATGTATGTAAAAATATAAAGAGAAAATTTAAAATGTAATTTTGAACAAAACATTTCTCATAACTGATATTTAAGTGTATATATATATATATATATATATATATATATATATATATATATATATATATATATATAATATATATATATATTATTATATATATATATCGCAAATATTTATTGACAGAAAGTATTTAGAACTGCATTTTAGATCGATTGAACAAAAATAGTACCTTGGTTAGATGCAAGAATTTCAAAAACTTATTTGTTGATTTCAAGCCCTGTTTTATTTCTTTCACAACCAATAATTAAAAAATGATCATTTTGCTAAAACCGCAACTGTCGTGCGGACGAATATCGAATTATTTTAACTCTATAGCATGCAATTTGTGGTTTTCATTTTTTTAAGGACATTCTGGTGCCACAATTTTATTGCAAAAAAGAAAAGAGAACTAGTGAATTAATATTTACTAAAGGTAACGAAGATAAAAAAAAAAT